>CM076574.1:197538135-197879717 GCA_034641835.2 Pinus albicaulis | reverse complement strand
GCAAAAGCTAAAAACAGTCTGATAGCTTCCATTCTAGCTACAGGGGCAAATGTTTCATCATAATCAAGTCCTTCAACCTGTGAATATCCCTTGCATACAAGTCTAGCCTTATTTCTGATTACCTTTCCTTGTTCATTCATCTTATTTTTGAATACCCATTTTGAGCCAATGACATTTTTCTCACTGAGTCTTGGAACTAGTTCCCAAGTGTTGTTCTTCTCAGTTTGGCCCAATTCTTCATTCATGGCATTCACCCAATGTTTGTCTCTACTGGCTTCTTCAAACTTATTTGGCTCTATTTGTGACAACATTGCGAGGTATACCTCTTCAGTCTGTTCAGTTAGTTGTCTTCTTGTCTGTACACCTACACTCTTGTCCCCAATGATTTGATCTTCTGGATGGTTCTTCTGAGTGTATCTTGAGGAGCTTTTTGATCTTAGATCTGTATCTTCTGTTGGATTTTTTATTTCATCATCATCTTGATTCTCTTCTTCATGAACTTCCGGAGGATTGCTGCAATCTCTACTTCTTAACTTGTGTGATAGTTCTTCATCAAATATTACATCAATACTTTCTACAATTTTGTGAAGTATTTTGTTATAGCACCTATAACCTTTACTCTTGGATGCATATCCTAAGAATATTCCTTCATCAGCTCTTGCATCAAACTTTCCCAAATTTTCATCATTATTTTTTATAAAACACTTACTTCCAAAAACTCTAAAATGCTTTATTGATGCAGGTTTACCATGCCATAATTCATAAGGAGTCTTGTCACTCTTTGGTCTTAAATGAGCTTTGTTCAGGATATGCACAGCTGTGTGTACTGCTTCTGCCCAAAAGGTTTGAGGAATGTTACTTTCTTTCATCATGGCTCTGGAAATCTGTTGTACAGACCTGTTCTGTCTCTCTGCCACTCCGTTTTGCTGAGGGGTTCCTGCAACGGTGAACTGTTGCTTTATCCCATACTCATTGCACAGGTCTACAAAATCATAATCTGTAAATTCACCCCCTCTATCTGATCTGATGCACTTTAGCCTGCATCCTGTTTGATTTTATGCCAAAGCCTTGAATATTTTGAATTTCTCAAGTGCTTCTGATTTGTGCTTGAGAAATGAAACCCATGTCATTTTGGAAAAATCATCTATTATTAGCATGAAATAGGATTCTCCATTTGGTTTTTTAGTTCTCGAAGGCCCACACAGATCCATGTGAACAAGTTGAATAGGTCAACTTGTAGATATATTCTCTTCGATTTTTAAAGATGTACGGGTCTGCTTACCTAGCTGACAGGATTTACATATTGTATTTGAAGGCTTCTTTATGGCTGGCATATCTCTGACTGCATTATTTTTGCTTAGACTTATAATATGATCAAAGTTTAGATGTCCCAATCTCCTATGCCATAACCAAGACTCTTCAAATTTTCTAAGATGACATGCTTCATTTTCTTCTTTTACTACATAGACATTGCTTTCCGTTCGAACACCTTTGATCAGGGTTTTTCCAGTGATGCTTGATCTTACTTCACAATCTTGAGCTCTAAAAAGAACTTCACAGCCTTTATCACACATTTAACTAACACTCAGCAAATTTGCTTTCAGTCCATCCACAAATAGTACATCCTGAGCTTTTTCTCTACCATTGTCCAGACTGACTGAGCCTCTTCCTTTGATCTTTCCTACTTTATCATTTCCAAAAGTAACATTTCCAGATTTCTTTTCATCAAAGGTTATAAACTTGCTTCTATCTCCTGACATACGCTTTGAGCAACCACTGTCCAAATACCATTGGCTTTTTAGATCTTGAGCTATTAGGGCCAAGTCACATTTATTCACTTTCTTTTTCCACTGCAAGCATCCTCTTGTTTGATACCTTTTCTGAGATGATGAACTATATTCTCTTAGAGGACATTTGGAAGACATATGTCCACTTTTATAGCATACACAACATTTGGATATATCCTTAGCAGAATTATAAGTGGGAATAAACTCTCCATGATTCATAAACCTTCTTGAGGTTTTGAATAACATTCTTTGTTCATATTTCCTGCATTCTATGATTTTATGACAAAAATCATTACAATAAAAACAGTATCCATAAAAACAATTTGCATACCTGATAAAAGGTTGTCTTCTCCATCTTCCTGCTTGAGTAAAAATTTTTACTGTTTGCATCCTTTGTTGGTTTTTATTTATTCTTCTTGTATGACAATATGCAGCAATGTGTCCTAATTTGGGCAGGCATAACAAGTAGCATTTTTCATAGGAGGAAAAAATTTCCTTTGATGACTTCCAAATTTGACATATTCAGGAGTATATGAAGGTTTTTTCAGTTGACAATTTATTTACTTCATCCTTTGTCATTAGAGCTTCCTCCTGGTTTTTATCTACTTTATTGCAGGATTCTTCTTCCTTTGAAATCTTCTGAGCTGCTTGGATATTCTCATTTGCTTTTACAAAAATAATATTTTTGTTTTCTTTCTCTTTGCCTTTGCTTGATTCTCCTTCATAGCCTATCCCAGTTTTTATCAGATGAGATCTTTGAGCATCTAGAATCTCATTTAACTTACCAGAGCTTGTTATTTGAGAAGTATCTAATTTCCTCTGGGAATTTTCTAATTTCTTCCTTAAGCAAACTACTTCTTCTTCCAACTTCTCTTGTTCCTGAGTTTTATCCTTGATCTGCTTAAGTAGAATATCCTCTACCTTCTTGGCTTATTTAAGCTCTACTTTCAACTGAATGAGGGCTTCTGAATTTTGTTCCTCTCTTACGTATTTGAGAATAATGTTTTTCTATTTTCTGCACTTCAGTTTTAGTCTGTCAATTTCCTCCAAGGCACTTCTTTTAGCTCCCCCTCAAGGTCCACTTCACCTTCTACCTCATCTTCTAAGAGACATTCTTCCAGCTCTTCTATAGCCATCAAAACAAATTATGATGTTCCTTCTTCACTAGAGAATTTTGTTGAGTCTTCTGATGCACTGCTGTCTTGTTGAGCATAGAAAGATTTTCTATTGAAACTCTTCCCTTTCTGCCAGTTCTTAGATATAGTCTTCTCTAATTCCTGAGCCTGATTCTTTGTTTTCTTATAAGGACACTTAGAAGCATAGTGTCTAACTCTTCCACAATTGAAACACTTAAATGGAAGTTTACCTTTATACTTACCTGAGCCTTTATTCAACTTCCTGATAAATTTGGCCTCTTCTTCATCAGAACAGGAGCATATATCTTATTTTTCTTCTTTCTTCTTCTCTGCCTTAAAAGCTGCCTCCCTTACATTTGACTTCCTCTGTGGAAGTCTCATCTCATAAGCTGTTAGTTTTCCAAGAAGCTGGTTCATGGTCAAGGTTTCCCAATCTGTTGTTTCTTCTATGGCAGAGACCTTGGGATTAAAACTAGATGGCAAAGATCTTAGGATCTTTTGAAAAAATACACATTCTTGCATGGTTTCACCTAGTGCTTTCATATTATTGACAATTTCTGCAACCCTTAAAAAGAAACTAGCAATATCTTCATCATCATTCATCTTTAAATTTTCAAACTGGGCTCTATAGACTTGAAGTTTAGCTGTATTCACCTTTTTGTCTCCCTCATGAATATTTTCTAGAGTTTCCCACATTTCTTTGGCAGTCTCGCTGTGCATTACTTTGATGAATTCTGCCTCACACAGTCCATTCAAGATTGCATTCATTGCCTTTGCATTAGCCACAAAATCTTGTTTGGCTTCTTTCTCTGAGAAATTTGCCTTAGAGTCATATCCAAATTCCACAACAGCCCAAACTTATACTCCTAAGCACATTATGTATGTTCTCATTCTAATTTTCCAGAAGGCATAATTTGCACCAATGAAAAAAGGGGCTTTGTTCGTTGAGGATCCTTCTTGACTAGCCATCCCAAGAACCTAGGATCTCCTTTCAGTTGTTAAACTGCTACAAAAAGGAACCGGCTCTGATATGAATTGTTGAAACCTTAGTTAAACTGAGAGGGGGGGGGGTGAATCAGTTTAACACCTTCAAATTATTTTTAAAAACTTTTCAATTAAACTTATTTACAATTAAACTTTTATGATCAATTTTATACGGAACCAAACTTATATGTGCAGAAATGTTAAGATAATGTAACAACAGAATTATGACAAGAGCAGTAAGTATTAAGCAGACTGAATAACCATATCAACACATAGGCATCACACACAGAGACAACAGATATACGTGGAAACCCATAAAGGGAGAAAACCACATCTTATTATTGCTGTGATGTAAAGGCAAGCTCCAACTCCCTCTCACCACTGGTTTTCTGTAAGCACCAACCTACAAGAGGCTCCAACCTCAAATTCTGCAAGCTACAACTTGCAAGGAAGCTTCAACTCCCTCTTTTTCATGAAAGAAACATTTGCTGATTTACCTTGAATATCAGCTATGTTATGTACCTTTGATTGGTTTCCTTACTGTACTCCAATCTTCATATTTGCTTGATTATTTATTTTTCTTCAATTCTCCATTCGCATCTCTTTTATCAATTTACTCAGAGAAATGTATCCATTTCAAATTTACAGTGGGATTTTTTCTTTCTCTGGAGACTTTCCAATTACATCACAAACAATGTAAATCGTTAAAAACTTTCATTCAATTACAGTGTAAATTTCGAGTCATTTCAACAACTCCCCTCTCTCTCTGTTTTCCTCTCTCTTTTCAACAACCGCAACTACTCTCTTTTTCGGTTTACTATATTCATTTTCCCGTTCATTGCAGTTGCATAACTGCTGCCTGTACAACTGTATTTTAATCCAATCATAAATAACTCTCAGCAATATTATAAAACCTTTTTAATAAACCTTGGATTTTAATTACTGAGCAACCAACGCTGACCTTTAAAAACTCTGGGTCCCACAGCCTTATAAATTCTAAACTCTTCTGCTCAAATAGCCGATGCGATTAATCGCAACTTTCAGTAGTATGTTCCGATGTCCTGCTTTTACTCCAATGCGATTGACCACTGTTCATTTAAATGTGCTGATGCGATTAGGCCAAAACTCAAACCTATAAAATCACATTTTATACGCCCATCGGGTCCGGAACTCAATCGCAATCGCAATTTGCATTTGCATGTTTCGATATTCTTATGCTCTGATGCTCCGATGTGATCATTGTTATGCAGGAACTCAAACACATATCAATCATGGTTTATAAACCCATCGGGTCTGGTTTTCAATCGCAATCGCAACTTTCTGTTCATATGATCCGTTGCCGACCTTTTTTTTTCGATGCGATTGATGAGGGTCCCACCATCTGGCACTTTGCTTTTGATAGAACCTTTGGTTCTTTAGATCTCGCACTATATATATATATATATATATATATATATATATATATATATATATATATATATATATATATATATATATATATATATATATATATATGCTTTGTTCCTTTGTGTATAAGGCGCAACATAAATAAGGCACTGCATATACATATACTTTGCTCTTTGGTCTTTAATATATCCACCAGTTGGGGTAATGATTCTCGGAATTTTATGTGGGGTCCCACTTGCGTATTGATTTTGGTTATATCCAAGCATTTACATAAGGTTTTCAGTCATCCACCTTAGACATTCACATACCAACTCATTTTCAGCATACATGTATGAAGTCAACCTTGTACATTCAATCTTACAACTCGACCCTGGTTCAATCCAAACTCAATGCTCGGCATGTACATATATTAACCCATATATCACACAATTCATATTGCGTCGACTTCGCATATTCAACCATTATATGTGCCCTCGGTTAAACTCGCAACCGTAGTTTGAACTGTCTCGATCAATATAAACTAGAACTGGGTCCCGCACTAACGACCCTTCCACATCCAACAGCGGATAGCACGTAGCCTTTCTCCTTACAGTCCAACAGATATCGCTCGAGTTAACTGCATGAACTTTAACTCGCGATGAGGGGTGGTTTTCCAAAATCGCTCAGGGACATGTGTCGCCCAGCGTATGGAATCGCGCTGATTTTCTAATAAATGCTTGCCCGACGAAGGCGGTGCGATCAAAACCGGAAACCTGCCTTTACTGTTCACTCCAGTCACAGTTCCGTTGCTTTCTCCCTCAGGGTTCTGTCGCGCTTATATATATATGAACTTTGCCTTTCATGTGCAATTCCTCAACATAGTTTAATTAACAAACACCACTTCCATTGTTTCTTTATATGATTTTGCTTACCCCTGACTGTTCGACATTACAATTAATGCACAACATATTCAATATTGTCGGCTTCTCCAGTGGTTCCTCTGTAATTGCCAGCCACTTCTGATTGCCTTCACCATAGGCAAACAACTTTGACACTAAGTCGACAACATCGACATAAATGTCGATTCTTTCAATAACCTACAGAATGCAATTCACCCCAATTACAGGGATTATTTGCACATTATTTCACCATTTCTTCTTGACAGTCAAAGCCCATTCACATAGATTTCAGAAAAGATTCCTCATTTATACATACAGGTTTAATTACAAACCCTTTATGCATTCAAAACCGGAGTACCATCCAAAAACCTATCACAGAGTCTTATTCATACATGCCCACACAAACTCATACAATTTCTTATGGAACCTCTCAATTCACTGCCTTTGATTCCTCTGCTCCTTGACTGATGATGCTCCTTACTTCTATTTTTGCTGCCTCTGCTACCTCTCTGTTGCCTCTGTTCCCTGTCTTCTACTTTGCCTTATTATTGGTTCAAGTGCTGCTCCTTTGCCATCTCCTTTTCCATCAATGACAACACTTCTAGCAGTCTCCCCATCTTCTACTTTGCCTTATTGCTGGTTCAGGTGCTACTCCTTTTCCATCTCCTTTGCCATCAATGACAACACTTCTAACAATCCGCACATGTTTTTCTTTTTAAGCCAGGAACAATACAACATAGTTTAAATAGGGGATTTTGTAAAGGATCATCGAATATCCACACGTTCAAACTATGTGCTTGTCCACTTTATGCTCACACACACTCACCCACTAAGCGAAGCAAAGACACCTAAAACTAACTTAACCAAACTCACTAAATTCTCCCCACAGGGGCCACAAAATAATTTATAGCCTAAGTTAGGATTAAGAGGGTAGGCATCCAATAAGTTGCCTTGATCATACTTCATATTGAAACATATAAGTTGTCTGTTTAGGGAGCTTCAAATCCACCTATCATCCCATGACAAAGAAAACCTGAGCGCGGAAGAGACCTGTTTTAGAGGGGGTTAGGATTAGGCGCAGTGCGTGCAGTATCAGTAAGGGCTACCTGACTTGGCTGATACTTGATACTGTTAGTTGACTACCAAGAAACCCAAGACTCGAATGCTCACGTGGGACGGTGGTTCTCAGTGGCCAAAAACTAGGGCAGCATTTTCTCTATAGGTGACAGTGCAAGCAAGCGCCAGACCCTCTACCCTTACCTTGGTGGATTCTCTTCGACTCACTGGGGGCGTCGCCAGCTTTTACGGGACATTGTACCAGCACTCACAAGAAATCTTCTCAAGGCCCAGTTACATTTTAGTGTGTGAGGATGAATAGGTCTTCAAGGATTTTGAGTATCATACGCAAACAAACAGAAACCACTTTTTTGTTTGCTTGATCACATAGATTAATTTAAAGGGAAAATTTATTTTATTTTCGCTTTGTTTTATGTATGTGACCATATTTTTTCTTTGATCAAAGACTCTATCCTCTCAAATTTTTCCAAAAAGCAGACCTAGTCAGCACCAGGACGGACCCAACATGACCTCGTCGATCTAGGCACCTTTTAGACCACCCCCATTACCGGGAGGGGTTCGAGGTCTTTCGCCATTCAGGCGTCAAAGACGGAACGCTGCCACCATTATTGTTTCGACCTTTATTGGGGCAGCCGTAGTTGGGAACCTCGGTCGGTATCCCAATGCCACACCACCCCTAGAGGGCAGAGGGGTGTGTCCTATTCAGGAATCTAATCGAACACACAGCAGGGTACGTCGCAGACTAACCCTCATTCTAATCAGAAATTTTTGTTCAAACTGATGAATGACCCCATCGCACACGATCCTACATGGCCTCCCATGCCCACAAAGCTCCCTTCAGATATTCTAAAATTCGAAGGAAAGCAAGCGGAAGACCCAGGTAATCATGTCATGACCTTCCACGTGTGGTGCTCATCGAACAATATCATTGACGACACTATTCGATTGAGATTATTTCAACGCACTCTTACAGGAGTAGCCATGAATTGGTACGCGGAGCAACCCTCAGCTTCACATGTAACCTTTAGCGCCCTCGCTACCACGTTCCTAACATATTTTCAGTTACCCATTCACCATGATTCTGGAATGGAATTACTAACGCATTTTAGACAAACCCTCGCCATCCATATCTCGGACCATCTCCATGAATGTAGGTGGCATCACAGTTTATGTAAAGCTAAACTCGACGATCGGGTTCTATTAGATTTGTTCTTGAAAACTCTTATGGTAGATATTTCAAAGGATGTGGCACAACATGATCCCATATCCAAAGAGGACGCAATTAGCAAAGCCCAACAGCTTGAGCTGATTTATACGCAATCAGGATACGTTTATAACATCCTGCCTAACGCCCCGTGCCTGCAAACTTATCAAGAATTTCTAAGCATGTCGAACTATGCAGACAGACTAATTGGGTCATTGACCCAAGGTTACCTAGGCAACAACAGTCAAAACCCTGGTTACACATACAGTTCTACCCAAAACGTGCCTCAACCCGGTTTTCAAATTCATCATATGCCTCAACAAAATTTGACCAATAGGGCGCCAGCGTATCACCAGGGAGGACCTTATCCTCTGTCTTAGGGGAATCAGTACACAGAAAGAAACACTGACAGAAGAGCTCCCCTCCAATAGCCAAGTACAAACCAGGGACCGTGTTATGCCCAGTCCCCAGCACACGACCCACCTATGCAAAACAATGCACAGGTGAACTTTGTGCAGTCGTCCCAAAACCAACCACACCAATATAATCAGGAGAACTACCCTCCTAATGTGGTGAAGAAAAAAACAAAAAACAAACGAAAAGAGAACCCTGGATAGGGGGGCAGCAACCATCAGCGCCCACTGCGATCCCAGGCTAGAGGAAACTCCAACCGAAATCAGAACCAGGAGCCAAGAAATGCCCAACGGCAAGGCAAAAGGCCACCTCTTTGAACAAACCATTCTTGTTCGATATGTGGTGAGTACGACCACTATACTCCCACTGTCTCGATCTCCCTGAGTTGAAGAAGCTGTGATGCAAGAACCAAGGACAAGGAGGATCTTCCCAGCAACCAGCTGTGATGCAAGAACCTTTCCCCCATCAAGGGACAGTAAGAACTCAGCAACAATATACAGATGACTCTGGGAAAATCAACCATGAAATCTACATGACTGGTGAAGAGATGTTTTTCCAAACACGGAATCGCAACTACGACACCCCATCAGACACCAATATGTCAGGGGAAAGTATTAGTGCACCGAATGCACCTTTTACCATTTCAAAGATGCCTATAGAACCATTGCCAAAAATGGCGAAGGGACGTAATAGGTGAGTAGGAAAATACTCCAAAGCGACAAAAAATTATAGTATCGTGGATGATTTAGCACAATCTCTCACTGCTATGTCAGCTTTGGAAGTATTGCAGTCATGCCCGAAACAATGGAAAGCCCTACTTTCCGCGTTAAGCGCTATCGACCCTGCCTATACACGCCTAATGGCTTTTGACTTAGACAAATCCACCCCTAGGCTTCCTTCCATGGTCACCTTCCAGATACCAGTGTCGGTCCAGATTATCACTATTCACCGATGTGTCATAGAGGAGGGTGCATCCACATGCATCATGTCCAAAAATGTATGGCAGAAGTTAGGTTCTCCCGAACTAAAACCTTCAGTCATCACACTTAGAACATATGACGGTCGTCCTTCAACCCCCATCGGCCTCTACCAAAATATCCCAGTCTGCTTAGTCGAAAAGACAATCCACATAGGCATTGAAGTCTTGGACGCTCACTTGGACTACAATATACTCCTTGGGTGGAGTTATATGTACACCATTTCTGCCATAGCCTCCCCCGTCTTCCGCATCATGATGTTCCCCCACGAGTACCACATCATTACTGTAGACCAACTGATGCATAGTGAGAAGAGACCCCTAACAAACACTGATGTAATTCTACCATATGTAGATACATCCTCGGATGCTCTCTCACGATACCAAGAATATGGCCCTGGCCAATTCAAACTGTGGTCCGTTCTAGGGCCATTCCTAGGAGATCCTCCCATAATCCTTGAGTCATCGCCCGATGTCACAAGGGCTTCGGTGTGCATGATGTCCGCATCAAGCATTGAAGCTAGTCAAGACACGGACACAAGCAGTAATGGCATCGAGTAGTCGGCCATGACAGCCTCTCTAGCCTACGCCGCCTCCCAAACCCCTTTCCTATACCCCCCAGTTGGTTTCGTCTCCCAACAGGTTTTGGCAACACTGGTATTACCCAACATATCATTGGAAATCCCATTTTGGTACCTTTTTCCCCCTGCAGGAATAGGAGCCACCCATGTTACTGCCACAGTATTGAAGCCCCTCAGTCCCGAGGAGGTCCCACTCATCCAAGAAACAGTCGAAACCACCTCTCCAAAGGAAATTCCCATTGCAAAACCAACGATTACGACTAAGAAAATCGAGAAAAGAGGAAAGAAGATGGTGGCCCCCGCCGTTCAACGGGAATCACCAGTCTGCGCCATATGGGTAATAGGTCACTCTACCCATATTTGTCCAGATCTGGATGAATTAAAACCACTCATTAGGTCTGAGACAGACATCGCGACGCCACGTTCCCGTAAAAAGGAACCTACCACCAAAGGTAAAAGCAAAGCATTGCGTACCAATCACGCATGCACTCTTTGTAGCAACTACGGGCATTATACCCATCATTTCCTAGAGATCCCATGATATAGGGACGCCCTACACGCCATCGAGCGGTCCTACCAAGAATATCCCTCCACCCAGGCATCTGGAAATGAACCTCGTACCATCCTATACCTATAGGAGGAAAAATGAAGGGCACAAGAAAGACCCCTAGTCATGCCCGTTATACGTTGCACGCTATGCTATGAACGTGGTCACTTCCTCGAAGGGTGTGCAACCCTGGAACTCATCCACAGATGGTATCCTATAGAAAAGGTTTACTACATTGGATTACGAGCAACGCAGTTCACATGTCCGTTATGCATCGACAATCACCTTTTGGAGAATTGTCACTATATCCCCCAATTTCGGCTAGCCCTCGCTAGCCTATGCTCTTCCATAGTCTACCTCTCCCAAGAAGATGACATGGATGTAGAGTCCACAGACAGCTCCACAACCCAAGAAAATGTGACGAGCAGATCCATCATGTTCTTGTCAGTCGAAAAGCGACTAATCAGGGAACCCCTAGTTACCCCTAATCCTTCTCTACAGAGAAGACCAACATGTGTGTTATGCAAAATTCCCAATCATGCGGTCATTCATTTTCCTGATTTAGTAGCGTTACGATGATGGTTTCCCGCGAGACCTCAAATTCAGCACGACGGAACCCCCATATCAAGGATATTCTGCCTAATATTTCAAGGCAATCATTATGAGCAACACTGTACTTATGCCTCGCAACTTCATCCCACCATTGACATAATTAATACCATAGAGAAGAGATAGGACGACCTCCAGGAATGGCATAAAAAGTACATCGCCGGGTCAACATCCCCACCCCCGCAATGGTGTAACAAGCAAGATAAGACAAAAAACCAACCAAGCATGACCCCGACCAAGCCTAGGATAACATGTAGACTATTCGACCTGAATGACCATCGGGTCAACCAGTGTAGAGAACTAAAGCACCTTGCAAACAATTTTCGTATAGTCTCTTCTCTCCCTTAGAAATTTCTCTCTAACCAAGAGAAAGTCACGAGTACCTATTGCCGGATTTTCTCACACTTTCACCATACGATTAAATGTGCACACCTCCCCAAGATAAGAGCAACAAGAGCAGCGTTGAGTCTACACTCCCCCAAAGAGGTAGACACACCCAAGCTAAAAATATGGAAATGGAGACAGAAGACAACCTCTTCTATGCAGACCCTTTCCAAGCGTCAACATCAGAAACAACGAGTAGTATAGAAACTCACACAATATACTCCATTGGCATAATGATACCATGCACTATCTGCACTGGCCAAAATCACGCACCAGAGGTATGCCCGCTAATGGAAACATTCAGGCACCTCTGCGGTAGGCACAATTTCCACCTACAGGAAATTGACCATCCTAGCAGGGAACCCAACCTTGCAGTTACGCAGAATCCCATTACGGTGATTCTTCCCCCATCGAACATCGATGACACGATCCACCATATACGATTTGTATCATGACATATCGGAAATAGGATTCCAACCACCCCCACGTCCCAGGATTTCCACCCTATTCTAGTCGCAAAAGGTCAAGGTACCTTGCGCTTTTGCATTGATTTCCGCAAGATCCAAAATTTACATGCCACCATCGAACTCCTTGATGATACCCAACCTCTAGAACATTGCCTAGTACAACTAGAGCTTGTCGACGAAAGTCAACGACAGTCACTACAACACAATGAGGCCCACAAGAAAAGGGTAAAAGCAACATTCGACCGCCACATCACCCCTCGCTCATTCACCGAGGGAGAATTAGTCCTCCGCTATGATGTCACAAAAGAAGCCCTAGGGCCAGGAAAGTTTGAAACCTTATGGAAAGGACCCTACATCATTAAACATTGCCTCTAATAAGGGGCATACATCTTGATGGAATCAGACGGGACATGCCTCAGCAACCTCGTCAACGGCCTTTACCTCAAGAAATTCTACCCATAAGGGCCAAAACGACCCTTCCCTAGAGTTGACGTACACAAAAACCAACCACTCAAAATTTTTGACCAAAAGACTTATTTAAAAAGCACTCAAAGTGCCACCATGGATCACCAACATGCACCCTATTTCGGATTTACTGATGGAGCATCAAGATGGTCTCAAAATTTAGCTGCAGCTGCCTGGGTCATTTACCACCTTGACCGATCGCCACTATGCTCAAACGGCGTGTGCACCGGTTCAGAAACAAAAGATCAGGAAGAATATGACGTTGTCATCGGACTTATGTGTGATTCCCTCCATCAGGGTATACGCCATATGCACATCTAGATCGATTCCCAGTTAGTAGTTTCACAGTTAAACAAAACATTTGAGACCAGAGATACACATTCGTTTAGAAAATATTTGCGTGCCAAAAGATTAAGCAAAAAATTTCACTATATCACATTTACACATGTACCAAGGAGTCAAAATCAAACAACTGATCGCATAGCTAACAATATCCTAAACTGGAATGCATCTCGAATAAACCATCATACATAAAAAACCAAAAATATAGATATCCATTGGCATAACATCATACATAAACCGAAACATGTGACACATCATGTAGAGCCACAAAAAATATCTCTCATATATATATATATATCATAATGTGTATGTTTGGGTACAAAAAATTGTGTCGCTGGCCCAACAGCCAGCCCAAAGATACAAAAGTCGTCAAAAATAAGGGAAGCATCCTCATAATGGGTGCTTTCCCTTTGTACAAAAATACTGTAGGGTGGTGCCTCCTCAGGAGGGGCACCTGGACCCACAACCGCTCCCAGTGCCACCAATATAGCTGCCGTCGCAACCGAGATCACCACCGGACATAGAACGGGTTGTTACTCCCTCTTGCGGTCCATCACAGTCTCTAACCAGACCTCCTCGAAGTCATCCATAAATCCTCGAGCAGGCACCCCCTGGGTCAAGTGGCCCACTCGACCCCAGGCATCCTCAAGAGCTAACACTCGAGCAATCAAGTCCTCGATACGAGCCTCCGCCGTATCCGCATGTGCTACCGCTGGATCAGCACGAGCCCGCTTAGCCGCAGCCTCCACAGCGACCAAGCTGCTGCCCTCTCCTGAAGGGCCAACATCACCACCAGGTCCCCCAGCAGCACCTCCTCCCTGATCACCCCTAGGTCCCCGTAGAGGATCATGGGCAACCAACCGAGCCACGGGGCGACCCACCTCGCCAACATCTGCAAGAGTAACCAAAATGATGTTAGTGTCACTAGGAAAAAACATAAGTACATGTATACTCATATAAATGTAGAAAACATACACAACATACCTATGGGCCCCTAAGTGTAACGAAAAGGGAGACCCATGTCTGGATCCCCCCAGAAGTCCATCCCCGCATATGGGTATGGTAGGAACATATGCGGGTTGGCCTCGAACCAAGCCTTTATCATGGTGTTCCAATAACACCCCACCATGCCCCCATCGCCTCGCGACATCACTAGAGCCCATCTCCTCATCCGAGGCTCCCATAGATCCCAGGAGGTACTGCCACTACTGGCCTCAGCAGCACTACCCTCTCGTGCATAATTCTGCATAAGATACTGGCATACACAAATGACTTAGATCCATGATGGACCTTGTTCAGTTGCGCCACCCTCCCGTCAAAGCAGAAACGGGAAAAGTCGTAAAAATGCCTGGACCTGAATTGGCGCAATACTCCTGTTGGAAATACTGAGAGGGGGGGTGAATCAATATTCCTTTCAACTAAAGCATTAGTTAATATTCAATTATTATCAGTGTTTGTACAATTATAGCAGTAAGCAAAAGGAACACAAATGCACACAGTTTTTAAGGTGGAAACCCACTCTGGGACAAAAACCACCTAATGCTTTTCTAATAATTCTTTAATATTCAACTCCATTGGAAAATAAAGCTCCAACTTCCTAGAATCTAGAAAATCATTCTTCTCCAACTCCCACTGGATGGATGCTCCAACGCCTGAGATTATTCAGTAGTTAGCTGAACGGATTCCCCAACACCCAATGAGCTACAACTCACCCTAGCACCAACCTACCACCCTGAAGAAGAATAATAGAAGAATGGACTCCCGTACCAGGGAAAATGGTCCACTTTACAATGATATAGAATGATGTAGAAGAAGAAGAAACACTAGACCATAACCCCAACTATTACAAAACCACCTAATGATGATCCTAGACCTCCCGACACTGCCTCTTCAACTCTTTGCAGATAGACACTAGAACAATTTTTACAATAATGTATTTACAATGACTTAGTACAATGATACCTTTACAGTGACTGTATGCAGTGCTGCCCACTTGAAGACTTCATCTGATGAAATTCTTGCTGCTGTTCCACACCTTGGTTTCTGCTCTTGTCATGCTACCCTCTACTGCACCTTTCTTTGCTTTGCTGCCCTAGAAATTCTGGTCCATTGCAACCCTTGACAACACATGATCTAGCTTTTTCTTGCCTTCTAGGAGCTTGATATTGAATTTGGTGTATCTGTTATTTCAGATCCCCAATATCTAATTTTCGATCCTATAGTAGTCCTATGAGTCATCTTTCTAGTGCCATAGGTCTGACCCAATTTGGATTTTTCAAGGGAGAGTTATGCCCAATCTCTCACCATGCCCTAATTATGGACTGTTTCAGTAGAGCGAACTTGTACGACGTGCCACATGTCACTGTTTCTTTATTCAGCTCTGAAATTTATAGAGAAAAAATGATATTCTGTTAAATATCTGCCACTTTTTACATAATTCCAATCCGATACTTAGAGAGAGAGTTATGACGTTTTTCCCAAGGTCACTTCTTTGCGATGAATTTCAGGAGCCTGCAAAAACACTGACTTCCATAGATCATATCTCCGAAAATATTGAGTACCTTGATCTGAAATTTCGACAGGAGATTCCTTAGGATTTCGGATTCGCCTCATAAAACTTTCAGCTTCTGAACCTTCGTAGAAAAAAATTTAGAGATAAAATTCCACGATGACCTATTTTAGATGGCGAAATCCCTTACATAAAGAGGATATGAGGATCACAATTTATATAAATACTTAGGTTGAGAGGGGCTTCAGAAAGTGAACGTGGGAGGGATTTTAGGAGCTGAAAAAATATTAATTATGGATTTTCAATGACCCATACCACAACCCCATGGGGTTTTAGCCCACTAACTAGGGGTACAAACTTCAAACATGAATATCTCTCAAACCGTGAAGAATTACGTGGCATGCCATATATCAATGGAAACATCTCGACAAGTAGAAACCATAAAAATAATTATTGACCCATAATATATTAATTTGGTAGATAAAAATTCCCATGCAATATTGGGGTAGCACCTTGTGCTGCTTGGATTGACATCAATGACAACCGCTAATCAACAACTCCAACTTGTGGGACTGAAGCCCGATGCGGAGAAACTGACCCTGTAAATCACACAATCACCACCAGAGCACATCGCTCTACCAGATATATCACAGATGCAATGCTGATGCACCCTTGAGTAAGAGGCGCCCCACCATAGAGGTGTCTCCGAAATGTCTCCAAGTCCACTCTCCTGGAAGGGAGTGGATATCTCAGCGCCTCACCCTACGGTAGTAACTCGGTCAAAAAGTACATATCTATCTCAGGATAGATGACCAGGTTCATCCCTCGCAACACGAACATGTTGTGCCTCCTGCGCCAATGTTGGATCAAGTAGCGTAGCAGTCGGTCCTGCGACCGAAGAAGCTCGTTCTCCACGAAATTCAGGAGCTCCCATAGCGCCAGCTGATGGCGAGCCCCAGCATAAGCAGCCAACGCAGTTCGGAGCTCGGGCCAATCCTGCTCCCTCCACAATAATCTCTCATCAAAAAAGGTACCCATAAGTGTAGGAAAAACACAAAAATAGGCAAAAAACCAAAATAAATTTTGCCTCGGCTTTGCGCGCCTGTCCCTCAGACTGGAACGCTTAGCACACACCTGTATTCTTCACATACGCGCTTAAGGCACGCTAAAAAATGGGAACTGAGTGAATTAGCGCACTTATCCCCCGAAAAAGTTCACAGGGGGCGCGCCTTTACCCTGATCGCCCGTGCAATCTAGGGAAAAAAACACCTAGAATCTGTACAAACCAAGTCTGTACAGACCCCGACACCACCAAACTGAAAAATTAAAGTGCAGGACATCATGGAGGTTACCTTGGCATGATCTCACTAATCCCTGGTGCTCAGGTTGACTGCAACGGAAACAAATGCTACGTAGAATCCTCCGACCTCTCAAAAACTCATCAAGTACAAATGAATTGAATTAGGGCCATATCCACCTATATATCGCCCTTTTCCAAAACTTCAGAGGACCATAACGAGATATAAGAAGGTCCATTCTCCTAACCATAAGTTGCACCACAATCAACACTCCATGATGAACAAAGGTGATGCCACACATTCACACTCCCGAAAAAATAAATTTTCAGCGTCGGCAGGTATGCCCTCTCTCATCTTCTTTTTTAAAGCTCATAATTTTCAGTAAATTTTGATAAAGAAGATGCTTTCACTTGAGGTAGTTGTTTTTGAAGGAAAAGCTTACAAACCATCCACAACGTCATCTCCTGAAAGTTCCAGAGCAGGTATCATTCCACCCCCAACATGATAGAGTCCTAGAAAACTATGCATATCCTGACATCATTTCTCCATTAGAAATAAACCATAGGATCCTCATATCTAACCATTTTTATCATCACCTCACCCTGCACATGATAAACATCCTCGTTGGTCGGTAGAGCCTCCCCCCCATGACACTCATCACCCACGGTAGACCATATATTACAACAAAAGTGACGCCATGGCCATACCACTTTATTCTGGGAAGCACCTCATGCCGATCCATTCACCATGCATAAGGACAAGTTTACCACACAAGCTAAACCCCCTTCTCGGACAATCAGGTTGCACACGTAGATCAAGAGCGCATCCCCGCACCTCGCATTTGGCCCACCATACCTCCACATAAATAATCCCATCTGCGATACTTTCTCATCCACTTCATCAACCCCACATGTGAGACCAACCAATGGGACCCCCACCCTCAGCAAAACACCTTCCTCACAACATCAGTGAGCGAACACTTTCATGTTTTGGGGTACCCATCTCTGTGTTTTGTACAAACCAAACCCCATTATTTTATTCTTTTGGTAAGTGTACAAAGACCCCGAATGATGCACTACGTTCTTCACCCTCTCATTTCATCTTTTCCCCCACGGCAGCAGTCCTTGAACACCCATGGTTGGAGTATTATACCCCCACGCACAAGCCACCTTGACATTCATAGCCAGTTTATACCCACCCTAGAAGTCCTACCGACTCCAGGGATTTCCCCACCAGAAATAAACTATGACTGTCGCCAAACTGCTTAGTGTACTCCGACCTTGGGCCACTGAATCCCCATCATCAGTTTACAGTCACCCCTCGCCAATATGCCTATGTTAAACCCATCACATCCAGGTCCCCCATCCCTCATATCAGCGACCCCTCGTTTGGTTGAGGCTTCCTTTTTGTCGACCTCAACACCTATTTTCCAAAAAGGAAGTGGTACCTTGGATCACCCCTGTCCATACAAGGGGCATCCTCGAGTGGTATTGTGGGAGACATCATTGTCCATAGATGTCATCGATCCTCTTGACATTAGACTACGAAAAAATATTTCATGTCAAGATGGTATCGTACCTTACAACCATTTCACTTTAATCAAATCCGTTGAAGACCCGTGCCTTCATAAGCGTCTCTGTTAAACAATGCTTACACGGGAAGGTCCCAGCCAACACCTATGCGTACAATGCGCAGCTATATGCCATACCAGGTTTACGCATATGGGTACCATATTCCACCTATTTTCAATAAAAAAACACCCCTGAGGCCATCAACAGTCGTCGTCAACAACTGCCAACATCACTACCATATTAGTGACACAGACAGAACATGTATATGTCAACTAGATTTTTTTAACTACCCACAACATCACGAGCATGGGACATGCCCGCCTCGTAGAAAATTTGTTTATGTATTGTAAATTGTATTTGCTTATAGGGATCCCCTAGGACATGGTCATTCTTGAAACTGGTGTAGGGTGTTTTCAATTCCAAGCTTCATGCAAGTCTCTCTCTCTATCTATGCACGATATAGAAAATAAACTATAATGTATTTCGGCTATACAATTCTTCCTAGACCTCACACATTAGGGGGCAACTTTTAACACTAGAAAATTGTACAGTAGAAGACGACATTAATTAATGTCAGGCAAAAGGATTTACAGGGCTAGAAGACATTAAAAAATGTGGAAAGTATTTAAAAATCTCTAAGGTCTGAGAAAAATCAAATTTGAACAAGTCCTAAATGCTCTTTGCGCACATAGTCCTTCGTGAAGAGCACCTTTTGCGCGCTTTTTGCTCGATATGCGTGCAATCCTAGGAGTGACGAAATGTCATTATCCAGGACCACAAAGAGCAAAGGACAAGTGACCCCTTACTTGAAGCCGCCTAAGGACAACCACCAACGCCTCCTTAGACACTAAGTGAGCACACAATGTAATATTTGGAGCACACAAAGGAATCATACCCCTCTCTTGGGTCACCATCCACAATGTACCAAGAGAGGGAAGGGAGGATTTGAAATCTCCTATATAAGGCCACCATGAGATGAAGAATTTGTGAACACATTGTTATGCTGGCCAGAATTGCCCAAGCAATACCAGCAGTGTGTGAGTTTGAGTTGAAGATAGAGGAGACTAAATTGTTGTCCATCCAAAAATTTCAGTCCAACACAGTAGAGAGAGAGGGAGACTGCACCGAGGCAAACTTGGGATAAAAAAATCCTTGCATCGGGACCTAGAACCCATGGTCTAGGGGCCCTTTGGCAAGAGGGTAAAGTTTCACTCTTATTACTACCAGTGCTCAATAAGAGGGGCCTAGAGCCACCGTTCATATTATTGTTATCATTTGACTCTTTTCAGAGCTTTTGTTTATTTGTTTTAGTTTTTAGTTTATATATGCATGTTATTTCTCTATCTAGTATGCTTATGATTCTAGCTTGTTCCACTAACTTGCTTGACTCCACTTCTTTTTCTTCCTGTTACCAATAACTTAAGTGGTTAAACCAAACCCCTTAAGTTGGTGTGATTTCGTACATACATGCACCAAACACACTCCAATAATAGGGTTTAAGATTATTTTTTAGCAAAAAAAATGGATATGACATAAACAAAGAAATTTTTAAAAGAAGCTTGCTTGATGAATATCATGGATCACAACAAAGAATCAAGAACTTCATATCAATATAATTTTGATTTTATCTTCTATAATAATGAGCTAAAATAGTCAATGACTTGTCAAATGAGTCTAGGGACTTCTGAAATTGTCATGCATGAGATGAGGTCATTACCCATACAAAACTTGTGTACAAATTGATTTTACTAACAATGGAAAAAGTACATGGAAAAGTACCATGTTTCTTAATGCTCACAAAAGGCCATGTACCTTTTGAATTTAAGAACGTGAATCACCAATGTAACATATTGTGTATCTTGGTATAATTGTCATAATCAATTTTCACTCCTCTGAACTTGGTAAAGCAATCAATATTCACAAGACACACTGCATCTTGGAGACAAAGTACACTTATAGTCACTATTTGTGGGTGTTATTTTCCTGATTTATATTTTCAAAAAGCTCATTGTTCATCTCCCTTAACGTAACACACTTCTATATAACACCATCCATCCTATTTTGAAGGAATCTCTCCATGGTCTCCTTATTTGTACTAGTTGTTAAGGCCACAACCAAAGGACAATTTATTGATCTGAAGTTCTATAGTATATAGAATGCTACCTCATATCCATCCGTATGGGACAATCAAAATTCCATAAAGGCCACTTGAAATGCACTTCCAGATTGAAGAAAATTCATTTAGCACCTATAACCTAAATCTACTTTAGTTGTTTGACAACTTAGCTCTTGAAGAAAACTCCTTGTAAATAAATGACTAACATGATTGTCATATGCTACAAGAACTTTCAAACATTTAAATGAATAATTGTAAATATTCTCATCTGGAGACAACTCAAATATTTGTTTTTAGTTGATGTCTACATTTGTACTATCAGGGCCCTTCATTGGAAATCATATAGGTTTTTTCTTTTGGGGAATATCTTGTTCCCACCGCACTCATGGCCCAGTTGCCCCACCGGTTGAACTAGAAATTAGTAGGAATTATCTTGTTCCAATTAATCATCTCTTTTTTTTGCATGATGTAGTAGAAAAGGTGATTGCTTCGTAAAAATATGGATAGCATGCTCTCCTAGTACGCGTCTTGATCGTTAGGAGTTTTAGAAAATAAAATAAAATTTCAAGATCTTGACAACTCTGGGTGAGATGAAAACAAAGTTGCCAACTACTAACTGTAACCCGGTTTAAGAACTCTCTTACATTATTTAATAAGGGCTTGAAATAAAAAATAAGAGAATATCTAAGATACTTACGTGTTGAAAATATTGTTAATGGAAGGTCCATATGTGACCAATGCATTTTAGGGCCCATGCATAGTATTGGTATAACCAAAATATGAACATTGGTCTGGAGAGTGTAGGTAGACATAATTATAGAATAAATATGGATACAGAGGTTAGCCATGCTCCCACAGAAAACCAAGTTATTGTTCTTGGTGAAACACTACATGATACTTTGGAGAATAGAGTTACAAACAAAAAACAAGTTGAATAAGGCCAAAATAATGTAGTCTTTCTCATGAACACAAATCAAAACCATATAAAGATTGTGAAAGATAAACAAGTCCAAGAAGGCAGTAACACCTTTCCAAAAATTATCCTTCCTCTGCTTCAAACTAATGCCTTGAGAAGAAATCTACACCCTAGTGTAGAAATTGCAAAATCACCAAATTGTAACAGAAATAGTACAAGTGGCGATGCTTCCACATGTTATAGTTGGATTTTACGGCCCTTCATTTCCCTATGAGCTAAGTATGATGAGTTGTAAGCTCACATAGGGTGATTCCTGCCTTTCTTAATTATTTTTTAGTTTAGTAAATTGTTTATGATCTTGCATGGATTTTATGTTTTAATGAGGTATCAATTTTTTTTCGAGCTATACAGATATGTTTTGATCATGATTCTTTCATAATTGTGATTTGTTTCCATGTAGAGTTTTATTGGCCTCTACTATGTACAATTTAATTGTGGATAGATCTATGTAAAAGAAATACAAAGATGTGTATGAAGATGTTGGATCAACATTGATTTGGTTAGATCAATGCGTGAAAATGTTGGATCAACAAAGAATTGGTTAGATATTATGTGGACCTATTGCTAAGAGAGAAATTTAAGCATGGGGTATCAATTCAAATGCATAAAAGAGAAGTATTTTAGTGGTGCAGAGGCATATCTAGTGTAGGGGTGGATCTAGATCAAAGAGCCATTGCCAATCTTATTTTTCACATGGTGTGTCTTCTATGTTGCTTCTGTCCTCTTGTGTTTTTCTGTCAGCGATGGCTTGTGGTTTAATATATATGCAAGAAGTTGCCCTTGTGTACAATCCATTTCCAAATAGATATTGCAGCAAGGCATTTTCAAATATCCCTCTACTATAGTACTTATTCTCCACATTTTTCTTCATCGTTGTCAAGTTTTTTGCTGCGATGTGTTTTTTCTTATTCAGTCATTTTCATGAATCGTTGAAGGGAGACTTCCCCGAGCACAACTTTGAGTTAAGGATATTTCATTTGATTGAAAAAATCAAGACTGCACTTGAGATAAAATTCCCTCTTACTATTTCCTTCCTAGATATTATTGAGATCGTTGAAAGAGATGCACTCTCTTTGAAGAGTCACAGGAGAACCTTAAGGCTCAAGTTGTGGAAAGAAGCTTGTTGTGAAGAAAACCACCAGAGAAGGATCCACATGCATATTCATCCAATTCAATGATATTTGTCAAAGTGTGATGAGATATATTGATTGTGGTAGAGAAATGAATAATGGAGAAGATTGACTTCATTATAACACCTTCATTCTACATCTACAAGTAACCAACCAACTCGGGTAAACATGTGATGAAGAGTTAATATGACATGATTCAACCTCCTAGGTGACCTTAAGGAAGTGGAATCGATGGAAACATGTCACACATACCTTCCACATCAAGAACAGAACTCCCAGGAGCTAACCCAACCACTTAGGTATCTAGACCCTGGGTCCCACTGAGGGTTGAGACCTTCGAACCCCCAGACTCTCCCACAGTATAGGCATAGGTGTGTTTGGGAGGCTCTGGATGCTCCCACAACATATTTATGCATGCATCTAGGGGATTTTTCACGCAGACCTGTGCCAACGTCCCCGGGATTTGAGCCACTTTTTTAGGCCCATAGCCCAGGTTACTACCCAAAACTTGATGACAAGTTCAAAAGTGAAATATAATAGTGAAAAAATGGTTAGTTTTGTTGAGATAAGAGCCTAATGGGAAGCCCAAACAGTATATATGTGTTATTATAGTGTAGTTGAAATTATTGCATGTAAATGGGCATACCATTGTCAGACCTAGCAAGGCATGCGTACCTTTGGAAATTTTCCTGTGAAGTTTGGCATTAGACCTAGGTGATGGGGGGCATGACAAGTTAAATGATACCATGGGTGTAACTTTGAGGGGGATAAGGGCTAGAGTGAGCGGATTTGACTCATTTGGTTGGATTTGGTCAAGGGAAACCCCAACTCAATGTTTAAGGGGGGATTGTTAGGTAAAATTGACTCGAGGAAAGAGTCAAAGTTAACTTAGTGGTTTTGGGCCCATGGTTTTTTGGTTTCCCATGTATTTCATGTAATGGATCCATTAAGGGTTGGGAGGAACTCTATTGTAATGGGCCAGGGGATGTGAGTGGTGAAGGCTCACTTAGCCAACTTAGCCAGAGATTTGGCCAAGGATATAATGGAATTCCTTTTCCCAAGAGTTGGAGTATTCCTATAGTAAACATGGTGTTATGTTTGAATTTTGTTGTTGTGTTAATATTTCTCTCTTTAATTTTTATTATCACTCTCGTAAAATTTTAATAGTTAATATAAAGACAAAAACTATAAAACCAAATAACTATAAAAAAAATCAATCTCAAAAGAATATTAAGATAGAAGGCATATACTTCCAGATTAATTAAACTATTGACACCACCAATCATTCCATTGAAAATTGAGGAAACCATAGCCCAAAAGGAAAGTGGACAATTCTATAAGAGAACTAGGACTAGATCCCAAGCAACTTCTAAGCGAATCAAACCTATCTCCTCCTCCACCGCATAGGTAGAAGACTCCCCTAATCCTACAGGGAGCCCATCAACAGAACCTAAAGAGAAAACAATAGTAGAACCTTCAAAGATCACCTCGTAGGTCATCTTAAGAGAATTGGAATAAGTCAAGGCTAAGGCCCTTAAATGGAAAAGATGACAAAAGATCAGTTGGAAAAATGGAAGTAGGTACAAGTGACAAAGAGGATGTGGAACAACAACTCCACAACTTACAGAAAATATTCTGAATCATGAAAAAACAAGGAGTTGATAGTAACAAACAAATAGAGTTATAGAGCCAAACTTTGAAGGAAGAGTTATTAAGAGCCAAAAAGGAATTAATTTTTCACACTGACAGTGCAAAATTTATGAGGGTATCCATCACTAGTAGAAGATATGTTAAAATGCAACCACTCAACCAACCAAATTCTATGCCCTTTTCCTCAAATAACGATGGGACAAATTTGATGCATCGAGTCTAAGGTAGCAGGTTGGATTCAATATTAAAAGCCTAGGAGAGTTTAAGAAGGTATTTGAAGATGATGATGGAGAAGTTAGGGTTGGGTTTTGTGAATTATATTTACACAACCTTTCCTTGCCACATCCCTACAAATTGAGCTCAAATCCATATCTAGGAGATATCCAAATTAGGGCAATCTCATCTTGGCTTCAACATGAAGAATTAAGAGCATCTAAACTAAGGAGAAACAAAGAATAAGAGCTACATAACCCTATTTTTTTCATATTTGAAGTCCCCAAAAATAAATAAATTATGACTGTCCATGAAGCTCTCACCTTAGATGTGGAAGTGGCTCCCATCTTATAGGAAAAACAAAGGAAATGCATTGCTCATTTAGAAGACACCTTGAGGTTCTCGAGGAAGGAGGAAACTTAAGCATGTCAAAGAAGGTGGGACTCATTACCACATGGTTCACAAATAAGGGAATTCAATTCATCAAGAAACCAACAAGTAGCCTTGTTTAAGGCCTCGCTTTACAAAGAATCTTTGAGAAAATTTAAAGTGAAGAGGATCGGGTTGAGATTAATCCACCTCTTCTCTTATAATTCTCACCACAAATAGGTTTGTATTGGGAAAATGAAAAGATAAATTGGACATAGGTTGAACATACCATTGGATATTATAGTTATGGGGCCAGTACCATCTATATGCCATGGGACCCTAGGTAAAAGTGCAAGGAATAACAACAGCAAGAAAAGGGTTAGATGCATCAAGATACTTTAACAATATTTGTTGCACAAGGGTGTGCAAGAGATTAAGTTGGGTGATAACGAGCCTCCAAATTGTAGACCATGGGGCACATCTATGGCATATGTGGACCTTTTCCTATACTTAATAAACTTACTATTTGGACCATGATAAATATAATGGATGGTTTTATGTAGTTAATTTATCATTGCATTGAGTGATTACTTAAGTGTGCCTCATGTGTGTAGGTTTTAACCCTGTAAAGAAATTATTTGCAAACGAATCTTAAAAACAGAAAATAAACAATAGAGAGAGCATAAAACATAAAACATATATACGCAGATATTTTCACGTGGATCCCATTTCGGGATGACCAGCTTGATTTTTCATTATATTCCTTTTATTGTTACAACACATATATATACATGCCGAAGCATACATAAGCCCCAATCCATTAACCTTGAATTAGAACATAACCATAGTTCCCTTGACCGGATCTACAAAATACTAAGGGCTGAAAACCATCATGCCCCAAAACTATGTGCAAACCCATGCACAAAACTGTGGGCGGGTCCACCCACTGGAAAATAGGGTCCAATTTTTTTTTTTCTCGGGACGCTGCTGCCCCCCCTGTGACCCCCCTGCTGTGCTCAGCACAACGTACATGGGGTTCTATCGCCCCCCCTGTGAACCCCCCACGCATGACTAGTCATGGAAAGAATATAACACATACCCAACATTCTCCCACTTGTTGTTTTCTTTCCGAAAGGGGCCACATGAGAGCCTAGTCATTAGCCAAGCTCTGCAACACCCATTGTTTATCTACACCAAGAGAACTTCTGAGTGCTCACAGACTTCGTCAATGCATCTGCAACATTCTTGAAAGTGTCCACATTTACTAGCAACACCCTTTTATCCTCAACCATATCTCTCAAAAAGTGATATTGAACATCAAAGTGCTTTGTCTTTGAATGATAAGCAGGGTTCTTAGCCAAGAAAATTGCACTTTGGCTATCACAGTATATCCTTATAGCTTGCTGCACCAACCTCATACTTGAACACAATCTTTGCAACCAAATTTCTTCCTTGTTTGCATGAGTGGCTGCCATGTATTCTGCGTCTGTAGTTGAAAGAGCCACTACAGACTGTCTTTTACTCATCCAACTGACTGCACCTCCAAATAGGCTAAACACATACCCACTTGTAGATCTCATTTGGTCCAGATCTCCAACCTAGTCTGCATCAACAAAACCACGGATGTCCAAAACTCTGTCCAATCCTAGTCTTCTCTGGTAGCACAAGCCATGATCACTAGTGCCACACAAATATGTGAAAACACACCTCACTACTGTCCAATGCTCCTTCCCTGTGTTTGACATAAACCTACTCAATACTCCCACTACATGTGCAATGTCCGATCTAGTATAGACCATTGCATATGCATCACATCCAAATACCCTCAGATGTGAAAGAGAGGGTTTATTACCAATCCATACCTCATGTGGAGTCTTATCCTCCAACACTGATGAAGGTGATATATTAACCAAGTAACATGTAGTCTCCACTGCCTCTGCCCATAATTATTGTCCTAACCCGGTACCACTGAGCATGCTTCTTGCCTTTTCCATCAGCGTTATGTTCATTCTTTTTGCAACTCCGTTTTGCTAAGGTGTGTAAGGAGTATTATTCTACTGTGCTATACCACACTTCTTATAGAACTCTTCAAATTCCTTCTTGTAGAACTCTCGACCATTATCTGTCCTCAACACCTTTATCTTATTCTCTGTCTGGTTTTCCACCAGAGCCTTAAATTATTTAAATCTGTCAAAGACTTCATATTTCTTCCTCAAGAAAAATATCCATGTATTCCTTGAGAATTCATCTATGAATGAAACATAGTACATAGATTTACCCAGTGATGGAACCGACACAAGTCCAAACACATCACTCTGCACAAGCTCTAATATCTTGTTCGCCCTCTTAGAACTGGAAGGAAAACTCACCCGATTCTGCTTCCCATATACAAAATGTTCACAGAAATCGAAATCCAGAGAGCTATTAGAAATACCTTCTACCATACCATTTCCATGCAGTATCCGAAGGCCCTTCTCTCCAATATGTCCAAGCCTTTGATGCCATAGCATGGTCTTTTCTCCAGAGACCGCTAGGCTTTCCGCTCCACTTTCGGGAACCATAGAACTATTTCACCCATTAATAACAGTGCTACCCTGAATCTTGTACAGATTTCCAATCCGAACTCCCAGCATTAATATCAGTGCTCCCCGAACCATCTTACAGGTATCTTTCTCCAACATTGTTTTTACACCTGCATCATCCATCTTGCTTACAAAAATCAGATTTCTGGCCAATGCAGGAATGTGGAGAACACCAGGAAGTGTTCTAATCCTTCCACCCTGTAGCTTTAGCTTGAATTTTCCATGTCCGACGATTCTGGCGTTCCTATCATCACCTAAGAAGACATCACCGCGATCATATTTCTCATACTCACAAAATCACTCCCTATGGGGAGTGAAGTGAAAGGATGCACCTGAGTCAATCAACCATGATTCATTATCTACATGTGTATTTGAAGAAGAAGCCAAATACACATCCCCACCTTCATCCAAGGTGGTTTTTGCCTCTGCAGAAGGAGCATCATCAGATCCCTTTCCTTTCTCGGGAGCTTTAGATTTGCAGTCCTTTTTGTAGTGCCCTTCCTTTCTGCATTTCCATCACACCTTTACAAAATTTCCAGGAGATTTTGATCTCCCTCTAGATTTAGATCTCCCACTCGAAACCTTATTCTTGTTTCTATTCTGGGACCTTCCTTGTACAAATAAGGCATCTCCATTCTGACTCTCCATATTTCTCCGTCTCATTTCCTTCGACAGCAAGGCTAAGACAATGTCATCAAAATTCAAGGCAGTTGTATTGCTACCTATTGCAATAACCAGACTGTCCCACGAGTCTGGTAGAGAACACAAAAAAATGATGCACTTATCTTCATATGAGATTTTAATATCAACATATGACAACTAACTTACCACAGTATTGAAGGCGTTCAGATGCTCTGCCACCGTGTCTCCATCCTTCATCCTCAGGTTATACAGCTTTTTCTGCAGGAACAATTTATTCACCGGAGACTTAGATTGGTACAAAGTCCCAAGTTTGTCCCACAAATTCTTCGCCATAGCTTCCCCAGATACATTCAAAAATACCGAATCTGAGACACACAATTGTATTGTGCTCTTCGCCTTCCTATCCAAATTTTTCCAGTCTTCATCTGACATTGCCGTTGGTTTAGTACCTGGATCTATAGCGATCCACTGGTCTTTATCCACTAGCAGATCCTCCATCTTGAGCTTCCAAAACTCAAAACTCTGATCATGAAATTTCTCAATCTCTATCTTTCCACTGCTCACCATCTTCTTTCACTGCAAGAATCGATCCCGCAGATCTTCCACTGAATAGGGTCTACCACAGGCTCGAGCAAAAAATGCCTCAGCAGCAAAGGTGTCCCTTTGAAGCCGAAACAACTCTGATACTAAATGTAGGTTTTAAACCTATACAGAAATTATCTGCAAATGAATCTTAAAAACAGAAAATAAACAATAGCGAGAGCATAAAACATAAAACATATATACATAGAGATTTCCCCTGGATCGCAAATCGGGACGACCAAATTGATTTTTAATTATATTCCTTTTAGTGTTACAACACATATATACATGCCGAAGCATACGTAAACCCCAATCCATTAACCCTAGATTAGAACATAACTGTAGTTCCCTTGACCAGATCTACAAAATACCAGGAGCCGAAAACCATCATGCCCCAAAACCATGTGCAAACCCATGCACAACACCGTGGGCGGGTCTGCCCACTAGAAAATAGGGTCAATTTTTTTTCCCGAGGCGTTGTTGCCCCCCCTATGACCCCCCTGCTGCGCCCTGCGCAATGCACATGGGGTTCTATCGCCCCCCCTGTGACCCCCCCAGGCATGACTAGTTGTGGAAAGAATATAACACATACCCAACATTCTCCCACTTGTTGTTTTCTTTCCACAGGGGGCCAAAGGAGAGCTTAGTCATTAGCCTAGCTCTGCAACACCCATTGTTTCTCTACACCAAGATAAATTCTGAGTGCTCACAGACTTCGTCAATGCATCTGCAACATTCTTCAAAGTGTCCACCTTTACCAGCAACACCCTTTTATCCTCAACCATATCTCTCACAAAGTGATATTGAACATCAATGTGCTTTGTATTTGAATGATAAGCAGGGTTATTAGCTATGAAAATTTCACTTTGGCTATCACAGTCTATCCTTATAGCTTGCTGCACCAACCCATACTTGAACAAAATATCTGCAACCAAATTGCTTCCTTGTTTGCATGAGTGGCCGCCATGTATTTTGCCTCTGTAGTTGAAAGAGACACTACAGACTATCTTTTACTCATCCAACTGAGTGCACCTCCAAATAGGCTAAATACATACCCACTTGTAGATCTCCTTTGGTCTAGGTCTCCAACTCAGTCTGCATCAACAAAACCATAGATGTCCAAAACTTTGTCCAATACTAGTCTTCCCTGGTAGCACAAGCCATAATCACTAGTGCCACGTAAATATCTAAAAACCCGCTTCACTGTTGTCCAATGCTCCTTCCATGTGTTTGACATAAACTTGATCAATACTCTCACTGCATGTGTAATTTACGGTCTAGTAGAGACCATTGCATACATCAGGCTGCCCACTGCACTTGCATATGGAACACGGGACATATCCTCCTCTTCTTTTTATGTCTTGGGACACTGCTCAGTAGATAAATTTACATCTACAGTAATAGGAAAATTCACCGATTTACTATCCTGCATATTGAACCATTGCAATATAGTCTCAACATACTTCCTCTGGTTTAACCAGAGCTTCCTCTTTACCCCACCTCTCTTAATTTCCATGCCCAAAATATAGTTTGTAGCACCAAGATCCTTCATGTAAAATTTGGAGGACATTTGGGTCTTCAAATATTGGATAATTTATTTTTCATTTCCAATCAACAACATATCATCCACATACAAGACCAAATAAATAAAATGGTCACCAATTAATTTAAAATAAACACAGTGATCCTCCTTGCTTCTGGTGAAGCCAAGTCCCCGTATATAGGTATCAAATTTATGATACCACATCCTTGGTGACTATTTTAACCCATACAGAGACTTCTTTAACCCGCATACCAGTTCTTTCTACCCCTTCACCCTAAAGCCTTCAGGTTGTTTCATGTAGATCTCCTCTTCCAGATCCACGTGAAGAAATGTTGTCTTCACATCCATCTATTCTACCTCAAAATAAAATGCAGCAACAACAGGTAAAAGTAATCCAATAGAAGTAAATTTGGAAACAAGAGAAAAAATGTCACCAAAATCAATTCCCGGCACCTGGGAATAACCTTTTTCTACCAACCGAGCTTTGTATTTCTCCACCTTGCCTTCTATATTCATCTTCTTCTTAAACACCCATTTGCTCCCGATGGGCTTCCTTCCAGCCAGCAACTCCACCAGATCCCATGCCTCATTTTTATGCAAGGATGCCATTTCATCAACCATAACCTCCTTCCAGAGTTTTCCATCCTCTGAATCTGTTGCCTCCTTGACAGTTCTGGGATCATCATTAGTTATATTTAAAGTAAAATTTGAATAGAAAGCAGATGGACTATACCTTTCTGGTTTTCTTCTTTCCTGAACTGATCTTCTCACAGCTGGAGTTTGTGGCTCTTCCTCTTCTGAGTCTTCTTCTATTCTGGAGCCTGATTCATCCTCCTTTAGCTCAAACTCTATCTTCTCAGGTTCCTTTGGTAGGACTTCATGTTTAAAAACATCTTTCACCTCTCTAAACACCACATCTCGGCTGAACACAACCTTCCTTGTTTCCGGGTTCCAAAGCTTGTATCCCTTTAAACCATCCTTATACCCAATAAAGATGCACCTTTCAGATTTATTATCCAACTTGGTCATTTTATCCTTTGGAACATGTGCATATGCATCACATCCAAATACCCTCAGATGTGAAAGAAAATGTTTCTTACCAGTCCATACCTCATGTGGAGTCTTATCCTCCAACACTGATGAAGGTGATTTGTTAACCAAGTAACATACAGTCTCCACTACCTCTGCCCAGAATTCTTGTCCTAACCCAGTACCACTGAGCACGCTTCTTGCCTTTTCCATCAGCGTTCTGTTCATTCTTTCTGCAACTCCGTTTTGCTGAGGTGTGTAAGGAGTATTCTTCTGCTGTGCTATACTAGAGTTCTTACATAACTCTTCAAATTCCTTCTTGCAGAACTCCCCACCAATATCTGTCCTCAACACCCTTTATCTTCTTCTCTATCTGGTTTTCCACCAGAGCCTTAAATTCTTTAAATCTGTCAAAGAATTCAAATTTATTCCTCAAGAAATATATCCATGTATTCCTTGAGAAGTCATCTATGAATGAAACATAGTACATAGAATTACCCAATGATGGGACCGACACAGGTCCAAACACATCACTGTGCACAATCTCTAATATCTTGTTCGCCCTCTTAGCACCAGAAGGAAAACTCACCCGATTCTGCTTCCCATATACACAATGTTCACAGAAATCGAAATGTAGAGAGCTATTAGACATACCTCCTACCATACCATTTCCATGCAGTATCCAAAGGCCCTTCTCTCCAATATGTCCAAGCCTTTGATGCCATGGTATTTTCTCCAGAGACCGCTAGGATTTTCACTCCATTTTCGGGAACCACAGAACTGTTGCACCCATTAATAATAGTGCTTCCCTGAAGCTTGTACAAAATTCCAATCCGAACTCCCCGCGTTAAGACCATTGCTCCCCGAACCATCTTACAGGTATATTTCTCGAACACTGTTTTTACACCTGCATCATCCATCTTGCTTACAGAAATTAGATTTCTGGCCAATGCAAGAATGTGCATAACACCAGGAAGTTTTCTAATCCTTCGACCTTGTAGATTCAGCTTGAACTTTCCATATCCGATGATTCTGGCCTTCCTATCATCACCTAAGAAGACATCAACGCCGTCATATTTCCCATACTCTCAGAACCACTCCCTATGGGGAGTGAAGTGAAAGGATGCACCCGAGTCAATCAACCATGACTCATGATCTACATGTGTATTTGAAGAAGAAGCCAAATACACATCCCCAACTTCATCCAAGGTGGTTTTTGCCTCTACAGAAGGAGCATCATCAGATCCATTTACTTTCTCCAGAGCTTTAGATCTGCAGTCCTTTTTTTAGTGCCATTCCTTTCCACATTTCCAGCACACCTTTACAAAATTTCCAGGAGATTTAGATCTCCCTCTAGATTTATATCTCCCACTCGAAACCTTATTCTTGTTTCTGTTCTGGGACCTTCCTCGTACATATAAGGCATCTCCATTCTGACGCTCCATATTTCTCCATCTCATTTCCTCCGATAGCATGGCTGAGCCAATGTCATCAAAATTCAAGGTAGTTGTATTGCTACCTATTGTAATAACCAGACTATCCCACGAGTCTGGTAGAGAACACAAAAAACTGATGCACTTATGTTAATCTGAGATTTTAATATCAATAGATGACAGCTGAGTTACCACAGTATTGAAGGCGTTCAGATGCTCTGTCACTGAGACTCCATCCTTCATCCTCAGGCTATACAGCTTTTTCTGCAGGAACAATTTATTCACCAGAGGCTTATATTGGTACAAAGTCCCAAGTTTGTCCCACAAATTCTTCACCGTAGCTTCCCTAGATACATTCAACAATACTGAATCTGAGACACACAACCGTATTGTACTCTTCACCTTTCGATCCAAATTTTTCCAGTCTTCATTTGACATTGCCGTTGGTTTAGTACCTGGATCTACCGCGATCCACTGGTCTTTATCCACCAGCAGATCCTCCATCTTGAGGTTCCTGTTGGTTTCCCGTGTTTTGATAGTTTGGAAAATCAAAAGACAAGGCAACATCAGAAATAATCTTTAGAGTTCCAGGATCCAGTCCTCCTGTTCTCAGAGAGGGATCTCTCAAATGTTTGTTTGCAAAGGTTTATCTTGTGTGCTTTGAGTATTGGTTTTAGACTAGTTATTAAGTGCAGGTGTTTGTTTATTTGTTTGGTTGAATTTTGGTAACATAACATGAAAAGTCTAGGAAAGATATATGAAGGAGAAACATAAGGTCATTTGATAGATCGAAGAGGGTCATAACATACTCATCGATGAATGTGGAATGTCGGAGGGAAAATCTAACTTGGCCATGAGGATCCTTTAGTTTTAGAATGAGATGGACATCGATGATTTGGAAAGAAAGTTTAATTCTCAAACAAAGGAATTTGAAAGCAACAACGATAAAGAGCTATTTGGTAGACGAAACTAACCTTAAAATTCTCTAATTACATAACTGTAAATAATGATTTCAAAACAAATTTGAAAATAGAAAACTAGAATTACAGAACACCCCTATTTTATAAAGATTTTATTTAGGCAAAAGCTTGAAAACATAAAAGATTCAGCAAATAATTGCAGGTCATAGAAGAGGAACACTGTACAATATGATTACAACCATAAAGACACTGGCTTGTTTAAGTAAGGACAAAAGACAGAATCCAGAACAAATACAACAGCTTGCTGTAGCGATAATTCAAAGGGAGACTTGATAACAACCTTTTAAGTGGCGGCGGACAACGGGGAGAACCATAAATCATGCTAAAACCATCTTATTCAAACTATCAACAGAAATAAACAAGCATGAGGACAAGAGAGATTAAAGACTCTAAATACATAATTGAGAAAACGTGAAACGAGTGAAGGATGAACATGTAAGGTGCTTCAGGGGTAACATCGTACAAAAACTTTCGACCTACGTAGTAAGAAATTATGGAACAAAATGAAAACGAAGAAAACATTAAACAATTCAGAATACTTCACCAACGGCCAAATGTGGATCAATGATGGGAAGCACAAGAACAAGCATGGAACAAAATCATCGAAACTTTGGGAGCTTCAATTTCTTCGACTTCAGCAGGACTATTATTTGGAAGAGTTTCATTATTACAACTGGTGATCAACAACAACTTCTCATTCTATAAGTATTTATAGAAGAATGAGAGGTAGAATACGATAAATATCTCCAAGATAATTAATACGGTCTTATTATTTCTTAGCCTTTGGGGGCTCAATGAAAGAATCTTACATGAAAATCTACTCTATGTTAAATAATTTACATTAAGATTTAAGCTCGGTGGGGAGCTCTTTTTGATGACCTTTGAGGCTACGTATGATGTCAAAGTAATATGTGATATTTTGTCATTAAGTTTATCTGAAAATTTATCCTTTAATTGCGTTGTGAAGGCGGAGAAATGGTCTTGATCAATAACCGGCCTACGATATGAATGCTGAAGCCCACGGTGCAGCACGTCGCCGCTGGGAGGATCAATTTCTGCCTCGGTGTCGCACCGGTAATAATTTGTTGTTTAGTCACTCAAAGCATCTTCAATCTTCCATGCGGGTGCTTTCATGTTGGCTCGCACTATCCTTTTATTTGTGATTGACTTATTTGTGTTTTGTCGATTTTCAAGTCTTTGTCGGGGTGATATAGCATCAATACCTCATGAAACACCGATGAAACGTGGATTTTAAACCACAAATGATTTTCTTTAGTGTGAACCGAAGGCGGGAGGTGGCTCACATTTGCCTTTAAATTTTCTTGAGACACGAGCGGAAAAACTGTGGAACCATAAAATACAAACAATGTTATAAAATCCTGCATGTCGATTTCTTCACTTTGAAAGCGACAGAAGCGTGGCCGTTGGATAGCACATCGATGGTCGAGGTAACCAGGGAGGTCCGGGGGGGAGAGCGGGGGAGGGGGGGTCGCCGGAACCGTTGATCGCGCATAGATCATGAGTCGGGAACGAGGGTGACTAAACAATGTGAGGGGTCATTTTTTTTAGAAAAAAATAAAATAAAAATGGGAAAAAATTTTAAAACCTTCGTTTCGACAAAAAATGGTAGAAAAATCATGTTCGGGGGTTCGGGACGATCGTGGGCCATTGAGATGAGATGACACATGCGATCAACGAGCGTGAGCGGACGCCAGCAAACACTTGAAAACATGCCGGACATCGAACCTTTAATAAAATGCGGATGAATAAAACCCCGGAGTCAAAATGCGACTGAGCCGGGAATCAGGCGATGAATTTTGGGTCGTCGATACGCTGAGATCAGATAGACGGCGGAGATGCTTTTAATGCCGCGGTACCCTGGGGTTATCCTGAGCATCTTTGGAGGGGCGTACGTAGGTAGAGCGGCTGGAATGGGATGGCACGCATCAGCCTCGGCACTCACGGTCGAACTTTAACGTGCGATGAACGGCGGTTTTGAACGGTGCTCGAGCCCCGCGTGGGCAGGCGAATGGAATCACTTTGCCAGACGGACTCGCCCTGCGCTTGAAACGATGAGTGGATTCACTTTCGGTTTTAGGTGGTGAATGGTGGTGGGGACCACCGGGAGGTGATGGTAACGACGCCGTCGATCTATAGGTCGAATAAACGGTGAAAGATTATTATAATTTTACACGGCGAAAACTATGAGATGTAATAAAAAATAGAAAATTTTATAAAAAGGTTTATAGTGCGGGGGGAGAAATATTATTAATTTTTAATCCTGGTTTGGCGCCGTACGCGGGGCCATGGTCTATATGGAAAACCATATGACCCGGGTTAAAGGAGAAGGGCTAATCACGTCGGGCGATGCGATGGCGCTTGGAAGGCTGGCCTTTCAGTTCTAGCACCAAGACGCATGGAGGAAGGGTTAAAGACTTAGCCCAGGGGCTTGTGTCTATAATATATAAAAAATGTGATTTTTATAGATTTTCAATGATTTTCAAAGGAATTGAGGGGTTTCGATAAAGGCAAGAGAATATGACATATCAAAGGGATTATGATAGAGGAAAGGGAAAAACATGGAAATGGGGATTTGTAGAGGGGAAAGAGGAGGGGAAATAAGGTTAGTTTTTGGAAGAAGGGAAAAAGAAAATGGTGCTGCAATAGGTATTCTTTCTTGGGGAATCGGCAAGGATTTCGGGGAAATGTAGAATAGGCACAATAGTGAAGATTGGGATGAGGCATGAGGCCTTCAGAGTCTTGGTAAACACTTTTTAGCAATAAATTTGTTCATAAGAAGACAAAAGATATAATTTTGTTGGCATGTATCAACAAATTTTATAGGTGGCTAACGGTGGCTCCACTTGGGGATGATGCCTCTTGAGCGCAAGAACTTGATTTGATTCTCTGGAAGGCGAGTGAGTTGCCTCATCCATTGGGTACACCTTTCCTTCTTTGTATGATATTCATTTGCTGCGAAAACATATTGACTGCCATAAAAACAATGGATCTTTCATCGACAAAGCTGTCTACCTACCCAATCCCCTCTTGATCCTTGTTTTTTCTTCCTTGATGCCTTGGATTAGCAAACTCTTTTACAACATTTTATTCTTTTGAGAACAAAGAAAACTAATTTGCTTCTATATCCTTGTTTCTCCTTGACCCAGATTAAACAATTGAGCCCATATGATTCTCTACTAATCTCTTATACATTATTGTTGGTAATACGATAGACTTTGTTCTCTAAATTCTACAACAGAAATTTAAAAGCATTCGAGTGGAGGGATTGAGCAGGTCTAGCAGTCTTGGTCTGTGGCATAAAAAAAAGCTGCACATAGACTTGTTATTTTTGCTAGTGAAAACAAAATGTGAGCTTGAGATACGAAGTTTCAAAGCATTTTCCTTCCTTTTCACAAAACTTTTGTTTTGATCTTTTTGTTTATTTGTCTTTGCTTGTCCTGCGGTTCATATTTTAAGCTGACCAGAACCATATTTTTGTATTTTGACTCATAATTTGAAACAAATTTGAGTCATTTTCTACGAAACTTTAGGTTGAATTTTGGGCATGTTTTAAGCAGCATAATTTCTGTCTAAACTATCTCTTGATAAGCCAAAGATTCATGAGTTTGGCAAATCAAATTCACTATCCTATCGGCGAAAAAATTTAAAGCTAATTAGTGAAGATTAAGGTTTGTTTGACTAACTAGAAGTGTGTTTTCAGGAGTGGCATTTTTGAGCTTACACTTTTAAGTTTGTTTTCTGCTATTGTTTTGGTATGAGGCTACTTTGTTTTTTTGACAATGTACCCTCTTTTCTTTCTTTCTACATTTTTTTGTATTTTTGATTTTCATAACTTTGGGCCAATGTTTTAGACTATGATATTTACAATGAAAAAATATAATGCTTTGAAACACCTGATTCTTGGCGGAAGTAATGCTTGAGCATTCGCCATTATTAGGGACACTCATATAGATCTTCTCCATTAATTCTTTCAGGGAATAAGCATTTGTGACCCGGCATAGAACAATATGAGGACCTTTCCACAAGTTCTCAGGCACAGTATTTTCCCTTCTCTTCTCTCCTTGAATCCCACTTAGAACACTGTTTAACAGAAATTGTGCTAGTTCTCTTATCAAATAGCTTCTTCATATTTTCTTGGACCAACTGTGTTCTCTCATAAATTCTTCTGCAGTGCTTTATTAAATGGACCATTTTATTTATTCTCCTACCTGTCATTCTCTTCAACTTGTACTTCTTGGAAGCTTTGATGACACTAATGAGGTGGGAAGAGCGTATCCATGCCATAAACTAGCTAATAGAGGACATATTTATTGATTTCTTTGTAGAATTGTATCAGCACTAGGCGTGAACCATTTTGCTGTGCCATGATTTTTGATTTTGTTCCAACAATTTTTTAATGATATTGATGAGGCTCTTGTTGGAAGATTCAGCTAATACATTTCCTTGGGGATAGTAAGCGGTGGAATGACCCCGAGGTTATGTGGTATTTATATGAGAAATCAACCATCTTTTTTAGATTTAAAAGAAGCATTGTCTGTTAGTTTTCTGAGGCAGCTTCAAATGCGGATAGGATATTTGTTTCAAGAAACTTGATAACGATCATTGTAATTTCACAGGGTATAGCTTCTATCCACTTGGTAAAGAAGTCGAGTCATTTGAGGATCCACTTATGTTGATGAGAGGATGGATGAATTTCCCATTGAAGTCTAAACCCCATTGTTGAAAAGGTACCTCAACTGCGATAGGGATGAGGTCGAGAGAGTTTTTATTTTGCCATAAAAAATTAGCCGCATGGCAAGACATGACCAACTTCGAATGTAAGGAAAAGTTGAACGTAGTAACAGGATCTAATAATTTTAATTAGTCTTGGCCTTCCGGTGGGGTGTCCTCCACATTCTCGAGTCATGCAACTCGTGCATAATTTTCTGTATCAATAACCAAGTAAACATTGTTGAAATTCTTAACAACATTTTCAATATAATACACAACCAAGATGCAAAAACTCAAAGCTTTTGTTTCAAAACTCTAGCTTTAGTTTTAGAGATGAAATATCAAAAACACATAAATATGTCAGCATACAAGGAGAATTCAAATGTTTCTTCAATAAAAGGAGCGGTAGATTCTTCTATTTCTTCTGACACATCCACCATATTCATGTCTAGTGCTTGGAATTGACTCAACAAGTTTTTCTAATCCTTGCCCTTTAACTAGTTTGGTGGGCACGATTTCTAAGTTATATTCAAGAATAGTTGCAATCCATTTCCCCTTTTACCATATCCAAGGTCTGACTTGAATATCGCGACAACGGTATGTGGAACATAAAAGCAATTATGTGAGAGTGTAAATATGAACCTAAAAGTAGTTTAATGCTTTTGCTAATGCTGAGCTTGCTTCCCCATGATGTTATATTTGAAAGGAGAATCTCTTAAGGCCCCTACTAAAAAAGGATATTGGGTTGTTCTTGCCACAGATATTACTTTTGAAGTAAAACTACGGCTATTGTATGTTGAGATGCAAAAGAAAAGATATAAAAGTCTTTGGTGAAATCTAGAGTAATCGAGTGATGGCAGTGTTTGAGTAGTTTGTTTAGGCTTGAGTTTGAATGATTGTTTAAGCTAGAAGAATTCCATTACTGCAAGAAAGTCTTTCTTAAGCACATGTTTGTAATGTTTTTTAATAGCTCGGTAGGATAGGATGTTCTCTTGAAGAAATTAAGTCTTTCCGATGGTCACAGCTATGAGGCTTCTAGGATGAGTGATTTGTAATATGCCATCTATCCTTGTAGGGTCTATTTTGATTCCCTCTTAGAAATTACATAGCCAAAGTTTACCCTGCGGAGACAAAGTGTCTTCTTGGGGATTGTTCAAACAAATTCTACTTCTAAAACCTTTTAGGTGGATCAAATGTTCTTCATGGGTTTTGAGAAAACGGTTATGTCATCAAGGTAATGATTGTAAAACAACAATATCTTCGGAAAAGGCTATGTCCATGGCCCTTTGAGTATTTGCATTATTCAATCTGAAAGGCATTTTGAAGCATACAAAAAAGGTGCCCAAGAGTATGACAGCAAAAACTGGAATTTGGATACCTTGATGAGGATTTTTATTTTGGTTGACAGGGTTATCTCAGGGGATAATGTTTGTTGACCTTCTAACTTCCACACCACATTTGAATATATAATCCCTCTTGGGGGTAAAAGTGGGTTTTTTCAGAAAGCTCTTGATTTTAAAATTTTATGAAGGGCAGAGTCAGTGAGCTGTGAATTTCTTCTCTGTTTTCTTTCTGTTTAGCAGAGTTGGTGGCTATACTCTCAATATCAATGGTAGTCCTACTTTGTTGTACATCTTTTCAATTCTGCCTTAACTAAAGGTAATAAAATAGGGTTTATTCTCCTTAGTTTTTGTTTAAAGGTTTTTGAATTATCTTCAAAGTTTTAGGTTGGATAGTGTTAGTATATCAAGTTTTAGGTCTTTATCCCCAAAGCAAAAACATCTTTAAGCTCTTTAAGCAACTCTATATCTTTTTCAATTTTATGTGAAATTTAAGGAAGTCTTTGAACGGTTTGACACTCTTAGGTTATAACTAGTGCCTATGTTATACTCTTCTACATTCGTTTACGAGCTCCATTCTTGGTTCTTTGGCTACATCGTTAAAATCAAAAGGTGTTCTAAGGTACTGAACCTCTTGGAATTTCATCATTTTTGCATTGTAAAACTTCTAAAGTCTTCTTGTTTTGTGTTTGTCAGTACCTGCGCGAAAAGGATTTTCATAATAATTATATCGGTAGTATGTCATTTCAGGTGCGGGATTGTTCAATAATAAACATTTTTTTTTCTTTATGGTACAGTTTACGATATTGGTGTCTTTAAATCATTTTCGATTCAAGAAAATCATCTATGTGTTTGTCGAAGTCAGAAACACCGATGATCTTGATTATACGGCACAATAGGCTTGCCTTTGCAACTGCATAATTTGTTTCATTTTTTATCTCGAGTATTTAACCAATTGCTGGCGTTAGCGGTTCATTTGCTAGATGATTGCGGTGCTTTAGGATAAAAATAAGTTCATATTTTCAAAAAGGTTTTCAACGTAATTGAAGAAGCTGACATTTCAATATTCCCTGAAAGCCTTGGGTTTCTGGTAAGGTATTCTCAGCTAATTGTCTTATGATAAGTTAGAATCTCTAAGATTGATATCTTTTGGGCTTCTAATTGTTTAAGGAAATTGTAAGCCTAGGAGAAGTGCTTCATACTCAACAATATTATTAGTGCATGGGAAATCCAATTTATATGAAAAAATATGATTTGCATTTTGAATCCACCACGCTCCTACACTTGTTTTATTACAAGATCCATCAAATTTTGTGTCCAAGAAGTATGCATCCTTAATTTCATTTTCTTGTTCTTAATGGATATCGTGTTTTGAATTTGATTCAAGGGAAGTTTCATTGTTGATTCAGACTTGATTTGGTCTATGTTTTCCTTATCTTGTTGGGCTAATTTCATCTTCGTTACACATAAGATAAAGAATCTAAACTTGAGTTAAATAGAATATATTGGTGAGTTGTTTGGTTTATGTATGTTGCTCACCATGTATTTTATTATTGGGTTCATATATGGTTCACTATTTTAAATTAGGCGGGGATTGTGGCACCTCAGGCTATGTCCCCATTTGAGCTTCCACATTTTGGCTCCCAAGATCTTGAAAAGAGCATTCCATACTTAGGGGGGAATGTCAGCTACAACTATATCCATGACTAAACTCTTGGTAGGGTACCCAGCTAATTAACACATAAATCTTTGATTAAACTCAACATTGACTTTGCTTTGATCGAAGGAATACAAATATTTATATGGTTAGTAATATCTAAACTAAACTTTCCATTACAACCAGGCATTAGATTGTGTGCAGCCTCTACTGAATCTAACATGTTTTGTTATTAGCAAGAATTTTCTCGTGTATGTTCAAGCTAACATAGAGGAGGAACAACCCCCTTCTTGGTATTTTCATTAACTGGACCAAACAACAACTCGGGTTTGTCATCATCAAGTTTAAGGTGTCGATATCACTTCTAAAGTTCAAGCTTTCAAACTTAGGGTTTTTAACACCTCTTGGGTTACTAGTACAGCTAGGGGAATGGTATTTTTTATCTTAGCAATCTCTCCCTCAAGAATGAAAGGAACGTTGACACAACTCATATTTCTATCATCTTTTCAATTAAATTCTTTGACAATTTTGATTTGTTGAACCTTGTTTGAATTGCTTGATTGGGGCCAGTTTATTAGGACCACAATGAAGTGCTAGGGGCAATCTGTTTAACATTTGGTAGTTGCTTTTGTCTTTGTTTATGTCTGGATTTCTTGGTCAAAATGTTGGTTTTTTATGTTTGTCTTTTGGTGAGTTGTGTTTCTTCGCGTGGAGTATTAGTGTTTCACTATCCTTTAGGTTAACTCTACATTTCCCTTTTAACTACTAGATCGTATTTTTTATGCCTCCAGTTGTTTCAGGCACAATCTATAGTCTTCGAGTCTTCATGATTTGTCTTTGTGATTAGAAAAAAACCCATGACATTCTTCTTCGAAGAGTGGCGAAAACATCATCCTTTCAACAAGTCAATCGAGTTTGCATGATATTCTTAACCTATCCATCTCTCTATCTTCCTCATATTGATCTACATAGTTCTGTTGGAAGGAGGTCTAATCATTAGGTCACTTTCTTTGGCTTATCTTGAGTTTTTTCTCTTCTATAATTAGGTTGTTTAATTTGTTTGGTTATTTTTCATTGCATTTGCCTTTCCACATTCGATTTAATCTTTCTTTTACATTAGATTACTTGATTGTTAAGATTAACAAAACAGCCTTCATTATTTGGGAAACCTCTTCTTGTTCTAAAATCCATAATTGATTCATCACCATATGAACGAGAAGACAACATCATTTTAAGGCACGAAGTACCTTTGCAATTTCCTTATCATTGTAAATGAGCCTCCCTCAAAAGACTACTTTGAAAAGAAATCAATAACTCTTGAGTAAGGTTTTGTGACATTCAATTAAATTGCAGAATAGGAATTAGCTTTAGAATAGAAGATCTTATGATGGTATAATTTTTTTTTTTATTCCAAATATGCTTCAGCAAATCTCTAATCAAGGATAAAATGTTGCATCATTATAAATTGGATTCATTTCATTTGTTTTGGTTAGGAAGATTTGCATACTTGACCATGTTTCATGCTCTCTCTCCGATACCTTTGATGAAAGAATTTGACCAGTTTAGTTTGTGTTTTGAATCATTTGCTTAAAAGTCATTATCGAAGCTTTGTATGCTTATTCATAGTTTATATTTAATTCTGTTTTAGTATTGCATTTGCATTTACCATTTGACATCAACAGTCAGTTTCTGCTGAAATTTTTTTAATCATTAGCTTCCTTCCATTAGCTTTCTAGTCATTTTCCTTGTGAACATAAAACCACCAAAGATCAAAAACATCATAAATCTGTCACAAAATACCAAAAACATATAAAACACTACACCTGACACACAGTAAGAAAAAAATCACTAAGGTACACACAATTACACTTCTTGATTTACCAACCACAGTTGACAATTAAATGAGCTCAGTGGGAGAACTAGATTGAGACCAACATTTAGCCTTGCATTCTGCAGTGATGAAAACTAGGTAACCTTTGTTCTTAACACATCCAAAAAATTTTTTATGCGGCAAGGAGAGATTCAGAAGGTTCATGGCAATGAGAGGCATAAGTTTGCAGTTTCTAGAACACCACTTGTTTCATCTAGATCCAAAATTTATTTTACCTTCAACAAACTACATGTTCAATCTCCTACGATCCACGGACTTAGAAGATCTAAGGTCAACTATCCCATTAGAGAAACCTTCCACCGCCCCATCCATGAACACCTTGCAGCGAAGAGAATCTAAAATCTGATAGGTACAAACCTTTTCAACACCACAAGAGAGTCAAGCATGAGGAAGGAGGAGGAGGAGTTTTAATGGAGAAAACACCTTTGTTTGGAGGTAGAGGTAGAGGTAGAAGGAGAGTGGGGAGAGAGGGGTAGAGGTGAAAATGGAGAAGAGGTAGAATAGTAAACTCTTGGGTTCCCTATAATTGATGAAGAAACCAATACAACCATGAAAAACATTTCTCTTGTCCTTCCAAGCTACTGGACTTAAAAGCGAAGATAAAACCTTCTTAACTAGATTTTAAGGCCTTTGGTAGAACTTATGACTACTTACAAGATGCTCCAAAAGCCAGAAATTAGCACAACCAACTTTAGGGAGGCTTCAGTAGTTGAAGTGGTTTTATAGGTCTAATCGATAGTTCGTAGAACAGCAGGAAGACATGAAACAAGCATTTCTAGAGAGATATTTGGACAATAGCCTTGCCGGTTAATCATAAGGAAGAAGTGTTGAGGATATTTATAAAAAGAAGATGAGGACACAGGAAGATTTATTTGGGAAGATTTAATTACAACATCAAAGAGGCAAAAATAAACTAGATCGAGACACCTTAAAGCTATTTTGTTGAAAACAATTAAGATGAATGGTTGGATATCTAACATGATAGGAAAGGATATATACAACTCACATTGCACAAATATCCAGAGTTATGCTATCAACCTTTCCAAAGGAGGAAATAAAACATCCCAAGGTCCGAAGATCCCGCTCTTGCAAGGGCAAATGAGTACGCCACAGGACGACAAATGAATCCAAAAATAGGTCATATGCTTGATGATTTTTTAAAGTAAAACATCTTAGGGAAGTGCAAGAAGTAGACAAATAGACACTAACGAATGCAAAACAAAGCAAAGGTAAGATACGATGCCTTGGCAATCTTTTGTCCGTGTGAAGAAAAGCTTATGCCTTGAAGGTGTCCTTTGGATGTAAAAGTTGTAGAAACATGTGTCATTTGTTCTGAGAAACATGAGACCAAGAATTGTCCTTCTCTTCCTGGTCTCCGGCGCATCTTTAGGAGGAAACTCCCTAGGATTTCACGGAGTCTCTGTTTTGTCTGAGAAGGCCTTGGCGAGGACATAAACAAGGTTCCATGAATCAAGTAACGTAATCTAACCTCCACCTTGGAATTCTTGGCAACAACCTTGGCCCCAATTTCAAAATCAATCTGGAATGCGGGCACGAGAACACAGAACCACCATGGAGAATGTACATACTATCGGTATCACATCCTATCCACCATACCCACGGCGCATCACCTCAAATCCTCAACAACATCATCGGCTATACATCAAAGTCAAACACTTTCATTTTTAATTTATAAAATCAAAATCAGTGGCTCCTTCCATGCCAAACCCCAATGACAAGAACCCTCGAAGATACACCAACGATGATGAAGGCCTTGTCCAACATTTTAATCACTCCTTTGAACGTTGATGATGTTCAAGCGAGGTACAGGAAAGATAACGAAAAGAGAGCATACACGGCAGTCATGCAAAATAAAGATGATGCAGGGAAGACTCTACGGGTGAATAAAGTCTTGAGAAGACACATCCTTTTCAAAGTACACAGTAGAAAAAACTAATAAAAGATCCAATAAATACGCTCGTATTAGAGCAACCATCCACATCTACTTCTATACCTCCCTTTTCGGAGAAAGATTACAAATTGATAGAGGTGTAGAAAAACTTTAAATCTTGAGGTACCTGATGTAGTTTTACAAGATAGATGAGGAAATGTTTGCATTAAAATTCCATTATTGCAATGCATCAAAATCCCAATTTTAGCCAAAACAAGGGTTGAGTATGAAGACAACAAGAAAGAATAAGAGAAACAAAAGAAAATTCAGGCGGTAGGACAAATGAGACATTATGATGGCGAAGATTGTTATTCAAGTATGTTGAAGCCAAGAGAAATACGGGTTGTCAGAATTACGTAATGGAATAGAAATTCAAAACACTCATTGATTTGAGAATAGGCAATAAATATCATGAGTAGACAAATCATGGACAAAGCTGTTTCCTAATCTTCTCTTTACACCCACACTATTACAATTAGCAGATGATCATGATCCAAGCTGATGGGGTAATAGAAGACATTCCCAGTGTCCTAGATTCTTCAGGAGTACTGCTGTGATTTCTGTAGTCAGGAACTCCCTAAAGAATAATCTAGGAGGCCATCATATATTAGGAAGACCTTGGTTGCTTCCTAGCTGATGCTTTTTAAACAGTTGTAGGTCGGTGATATGTATATTTGAGTAGTATTTCCAACTAAGAAATTCACTTTATATCCTCCCATTGAGACAATTTACGGATCTAGATGACACTCAATGGACCAGAGGATGAATAATATTTGCAACTGCTATTACATTTAATTAGTGAAGATAATCAAATCGAATACTTTCTGGCTTTGAATCTTCTCAGGCACAGAAACATGAATCATTTGGAGGATCCAATATTGAATTTTTTTGTCATCTGAGATGTCTCTTCATTCTATGGACAAATTTACTTGTTCTAGTGAGAAATTTTTCGAGCCAAAACTTTGAACATAAATAAGAACCTAGAAAAATCTCCAACGAGAAGAGTTGGTAAAAATTGTTCTGAAGACATTCTTCGCATATGCATGAGAATACCTTTGACATGAAAGGATAAGTCCCAAGACTTGTACTCTTAACATCTATATAGAGGCAAATTGCAAACCAATGAGACAACCTCAGAAACGGATGAATCCAAATCTTAGGAAATTGTTAAAGAAGGAATTGCAAAAATTGTTAAATGTTAATTTCATCTATCCTATTCAGATAGTCGGTGGGTTTCTCTTTTAGTAGTGTACCAAAAGAAAAATGTTAATGGAGGTGTGTGTTGACTACCGAGAACTAAATAAAAGCTACTCTTAAAGACCATTTTCCCTTACCTTTCATAGATCAAGTATTAGATACATTAGGCGGCAAAAGTACTTCTCATTCCTAGATGGGTTTAGTGGTTACAATCAAATCCAAGTAGCACTTGAAGACAAAGACAAAACCATTCTTTGTCACCAGGGTACCTATGCTTACCCAGTGTACATTTGGATTTATACAATGCGCACCCAACATTCAAAAGGCGATGTTAAAATTTTCGGATCTAATACATAAAGTACATGTGAGGTATGCATGGATGATTTTGGGTTGTAAGACTTACATTTGAAGAGAGCTTTAGAAAACACCGGAAAAAGTATTAAAAAGATGTCAGAAAACAAATAACTACTTAGTCATGAAAAATGTTTTTATGATGTTTTGGTATTGTTTTAGAGCACCACGTTTGGGATGGGATTAGAGTTGATGAGGCAAAGTTGAAGTCATTTCTAATATCCATTCCAAGTTGTCAAAGAGATGTTAAAAGTTTTCTAGGATTTACGGGATATTATCGAGTTGGAGAAGCATGAGGTGGGCTAATAACCACTCTTCAAAATTACTCACGAAGATTGTGAATTCAAGTGGACTTACGATCGCCGATTTAGCTTTTGAAACCTTGAAAACCAAAATTTCTGAAGCACCTATATTAAGGGGACCTAGCGGAAGTTACCTTTTCATATCTCGACGGATACTTCCAGTCTGACTCTAGGAGCGATATTGGGACGAGAAGATTTGACTCTGCCATCTATTATACCACTAAAAATTTGACTCTGTGATTAAACTATCTTAATAGCGAAAAAGAGTTTTTAGCTTTTGTTCATGCCATAAACAAATTTAGACACTATACTGCGAGGCTATGAACATAACCACATTGATCATTACGCAATTATATACTTAATGAACAATCAGTACTAATGGCGAGTTATAAGATGGTTGTTGCTCTTACAAAATTCAACATTACTATTCTAGATAGGCTTTGAAAAACAAAAAACACGATCGGCGATTTCCTATACGTTATACTTCAAAATATCAAAGATGACACTGCGGTTGAAGATCAATTTCCTGATGAATATCTTTTTGCAATCTCTACTCCAAACTCCATGGTTTCTTTGATATTGCTAATTATTTAGTTTCGGAAAAATTTCCTTCGATTATGAATGCAAGAAGATAAAAGAAAAATCATTTGTGATAGTGCAAAATATTCTGTGGATTTGCTAATGAGTTTACAAGACAGTCCAGATTTGATCAGTGAAGGTGTGTTCGTGAAGATGAGATGCTGAGATTCTCAGGCATGTCATGATGAACCTTGTGGCGGACACTTTGCGGATAAAAGGACAGCCTATAAGATCCTTAGTTAGGATAATACATTTCCATCACTTGTTTAAAAATGCTAAGGAGTATGTCAAAAGGTGTAGCCGATTCACCAAGGGTAGAAACCTTCTCCTTCGGAGTGGAATGCCATTACAACCTCGGTACACATTGAACCTTTTGAAAAATGGGCTTTGGATTTTGTAGGACCTGGTCATAAAAAGCGAGACAAAAAGAAATATGTATATTAGTTTGCAGTTATGTTACTAAATGGGTAGAAGCTAAGCCATTGCCATTGCTAGCGAAGCATCTGTAGTTACTTTTCTTTTTGAGGATATTTTTTTACTCGTTTTGGTGTCCCAAGGGGAAATTGTTACGAAGGATCGAGAGCTCAATTTACATCAAGGCTGATGAACAAATGATAAAAGTACAAATGAGACATAGAAAATCTACTCCTTATCATCCCACGAAGCAAATGGTCAAGTGGAATCTACCAATAAGGTCATTGAAGGAATCCTAACAAAGGCCATTTCATTTACATAGAAGAGATTGGGTAGATAGGCTTCACGAAGCGAGCTATAGAACTACATGAAGAAGAAAGACAACGAGCCATACTCCTTATGAGCTTGTTTATGGAAAGCAAGTTTTGTTCCCATAGAGTTCCAAATTCAAACTTTCAAAATGGCAGTTCGGTACAGGACTTGATCTATGGAGGGCACAAAAGCATAGATTGGAGCAAATTAATGAATTGGACAGATCGGTTGAATCAGTTAGAAGAAAACAAGTCTGGTCAACGACGAGGAGCTGGGTGGCATGACAAGTACATCAAAGAAAGAAATTCAAAAGAAGGTATTGGGCTCTTGTTTGATTCAAAATTCCGAGATTTTCAGGTAAATTCCAGACACATTGGCTTGGAGCCATAGAGTGTTAAGAGACACTGATATCAGGCGGTAAAAGCCAGAACTGCAGATGAAGAGGGTCACTTTTCTTGGCCGGAACAGTCATGATTGAAGCCTTGTCACAAACCACTCTCGAAGGGAAAGAATTTGACAAAAGTTCTAAAGAAAGAAATGATGTAGAGATGACGAAGACTAACTATTCTTCATCGACTTGATTAAATTTTTCTGGTATTTCTTTGAAAAAATAAAAAAATAAAAAAATAAAAAATAAAAAATAATAAAAATAAAAATAAAGGTATAAACATGAAAACCAATCATTGATTGGCATGTTTATACGAAAAACAGGATGAAAATGAGAGTCTCTGAAACCTCTGCTTTGTTTTGTTTACCGTGATGACACAAAAATCATAAGTTCGGATCCATAGTGCTTGTGATCCATCTCATTTCTGTTCATGTTACTCACCTGTCATCCGCACCTCCCTTTCATGGCCAGAATCCAGTCATTTCCTCATCCACTTCGCACATATCTTCTCTCATCATCCATCTTCATTCATACCATATAAAATTTCACCCCTGTTCCCAAACCACTCCATTCCATGATCAAAATTCCTCTACGTTACATTCTGTGGGCGCCATGAGACGATGTAACGTGCCGACCTTTCCCGCGACTAGCCAGGACATTCCATGACTACAAATCACGAAGGCGATGATCGACGGAACTTGGTAACAAATTACCAACAAAATGATCCGGTCTTGTCCATGAATAAAAATCATCAAGAAAGATTATGAAGACTCTTCCAAGGTGATGAAGGCAAGAACCTAATCAAATGAAAACGGAGAGTAACAAGTTTAGATTGTAATGGCATTTCATAAAGTTTATCATAGTTTGCAAGATTATGAATTGTTCGAAAATGTTTGTTTAATTATTTTTATTGATCAACGAATAATAAACCCTCACGAGACTTTGGATTAAATCTCATTTCTGGAAATTCCATGCCCGACATCATTTAGCGGTTAAAATGGCCGGGCGTCCTTTCGTTCTTGCGTCTCTGTAAATCATTCAATGATGATTCTCTTTATCGTTGTAAAATCTCCTTAGTCTTTTCAATCATTAAGTCGTTTCCTCCACCTCACTCCATTACCTCATTCAAGCTGACCACTGCCATCACTTTCACAGTCCTGTGGCCAGGCATTTCTCATTCGGGCAGAACGGAGGTGTTCTTATCATTGTGAACGGGCAAAGGGTATATCGGTTTGAATCAAAGTGGGCGAGAGATTGGGCATTGTCACACAAACACGAGAGGTATGGCAGAAAGAATTTGAAGCAAATTTACCGGCGGAACGGAGAGATATGCTTGATGCTCGAAATTGAAGCCTGTTCTCGAGAGACGAGGTATAGTAGTGTGAGAAATTTAAAACCATTGTCCAACGTCAACAGGAAGCATATCGGGTCAAAAAGTTCCATTGTGCATGAGAGGCATATCGACCCGAATTTTTTTGTTTTCATTGTCAACCGGAAGTTATATCAAACTCAGAGTTTAATTTTATTGTCCTTGTCGATACGAAGATAGGATAACTTCAATTTTGGAAAATTTAATAGCTTCCACAAAGAAGTCACTAAAATATTGCAAGATCATTTCAAGGGCGGGGTTAGTGAAATATCAAAATTTTACGTCACTTTGAAGTTTTCATTGCGAAGCTACGAGGTTGCATAGGGAAGTGGAGAGAGATGGTTCTAAAACGGAAGAAATTCCACAATGAATCCTGGAAGCAAATTCTAAAATCACCAGGTATGGATGTCACTATATTTAGAAAGGAATTCAGGGTTACGCATTGAAAAATAAATGGAAAACATACTACTTCTTCTGTAAAAATTTACTTGTGAGGAGTGATCTGGTACATTTTATATCCCCATAGGCAGTAATACATTTTCTTAAGGAAGCTTAAACCTACCTATTCTTGCTTCAAAACTTGAAAAAGATGGTTTTATGTTCAAGAAGGGTTCAATTTTAGAACAACTTTATATCATCATGGTTTGATTAAATTTTGATTTGGGCTGTCATTGTAAAACAAATGATACATGGGACAATTTCTTAAAGTAAAGAAATCATTTTGAAGAGCAAAAGAACCTCACGGAACCTTTTACCTACAAAGGCGGAAATGAAGGGCTTCAAAAGTTGAAAGGCGATAAACAGTCCAAAGAAAGTAGTTAGGAAATCATTTAGGAAGAAGTTATTCAAATCAAGGGCAACAGGAAGAAAGTGGCCAGGCTCATGTGGAGAAAAGGAGAGGATCTTCTCAGCTAGAAAACCCTGAGACTAAAAGCAAGAAGAAAACTCAAATCAAACAAACGAAGGTGATTAATATAGAAGATAGAAAACATCCGACGAGGAAGGATGTTGAAGAGGATGCAATGAAGGAACCCACAGAAATTGTTCTAACTCAACAAGAAATTTATGACTATTGGAAACTTTGGAAAGAGGAAGCCAGAGAAAGCAGAGAAAGAGAACCCAGGTCCTCAACGTATACCGAAATAGATGTATTAAGAAGGGATGGTATGAGTTGGAAATACTTAATAGACACATCGAAATAGAATGAAATTCTCAAGAGTTGAAGTCAAGCTCAAGCGATATGAACTCAACCTTGTCCTAAATATAGACAAAGTGGAAAAAACCAGTGACAAGTTGAAGAAGAGAACACAAAGCTAATCGAGGCACTTACCAACCTAAGGTTCAAACTTGTGACTTCTTGAAAGAAAGCAGATCTTTAGCTTCTAGACAAAGGAGAAGGAGAGGATTAGATGTTCTTACGAAGCCTGCGAGTTCATAGGATAATTTGCATGAGGACATACAAGGAAATGACGATGAAATTATGTTGAGCCTCAAAATTGTGCTTTCTTTCATTCACTTTCTTTATCATTTTCCTTTGTCCATTGTATCCTAGACTGAATTGATCAATGAATTTAGTTAAAATTACTTTTAGGAGCAGTTGTGTGCAGCATTTTCAGTTTTGTGATTTTTTCCATTGTAAAGCATTTTTAGTAGGAACTAGCTATGATACGGACATTCCATAATAATGACGGTCTGCCATTGTCTTCCGCGTTCTGATATCTAAATGGGGTAACTCTCGGCATTGCATATGGGCATGTATTCACGTCATGTCTACATGGATTAGTTGCTCACCATGAAGGAGCAAATTAGGTATAGTTTGGGCTTGGTGATTTCATTGGAAAATGGACTTCTGTGGAGTACATCTTCGATCCGGAATGTCTTTTCATAACTGCGCGACCCACTTCAAGAAGTCCTAATGTGATTCCATTAGGGAAAGACAATGTTCACCGAAATTGTTGCAAGTCTTGTTGTTACATTTGTTATATAAACACTCGGGAAAGCAGGAAACTACGACTGGACACATTCCCAGATTTGGATTTAGATGCAATAACACACATTTAGAGACGCGAGTGCTACTACATTCCAAGTTATTTCACTTTTAATGAAAGCCGGACAATGTTGTTTTGAAAGCGTTGATTTGTTTGGAGTTAGATTAAATAGGTGGTAGAAGAGAGACTGCCTCTTGCACGGATGCATTGCGTAAATTAGATAAGTATTCTAGGTAGTTTACGTTTTTGAAGTTGAATTTGTGGTTGTTTTCATTAGCTACTATAGTTATGCTCATTCTAACTCTTCTGAGAAGAAGCTCTTCCAAAAGATTATAATGATGAATGAAAATGGCTATAGTATTGTAGGATTTAATTGTAGTCTCTTTTATTCTTATCACAGTTATACTTATTGCTGTTTTCTTCTCAAGAAGAAACTCTTCCAAGAAATCTTTATCTTGTCTTAAGCATGATTGTGATCTTGAACGTTTTTATTTGTGTGTTTTCACTAAGTACCATGACGTTCTTGCTCTTAAGCAACATTAAAAATATCATAATAAGTGGGTAGGAGATGGCTATGAGCTGTCTTGGTTTTCATTACTTTTAGTCTTTACATTTGCATTTTTGCCACTCAATTACAGTCCAGGGATTGTTCTGGCTTTCTTCCACAAGAAGGAACTCTTCCAATACCAATCATGATGGACAAAAGCAGTATGTAAATTCCATAAAATAATACATGATAAACTTAGTTAGGATGCTCGGGATTTTAATTGCACTTAACTTTCATGTTGATTTGTTTTGCTTTAAGTTTGATAATGACTTGTAGTTCAACATTGTTTTAAGATTGTGTTTAATTAGTTTGCCTAATTGCATTGCACTCACATTCAGGTGTCACTACTTTGATGAATACTTCAGTTGTTAAGATTAACAAAAAAGCCAATCGATAACTCTGTGATGAAGTTTTGACATTCAATTAAATTACGAATAAAATTAAACTTTAGAATATAGAGAATCTTATGATGGTATAAGTGTTTTATTCCAAATATGCCTTTAAACAAATCTCTAATCGAGATAAAATGTTGCATCATTATAAGTTGGCCATTTAAAGCTACATTTTAGTTAGGAGAAGATTTGCATACTTAGTTGACCATGTTTCAAGCTCTCTCTCTTAAAAGCCTTTGATGAAGTAATTTGACAAGTTTAGTTTGTGTTTTGAATCATTGCTTAAAGTCATTATCAAGCTTTGCTTTTGCTTATTCATAGTTTAGATTTAATTGTTTTATTATTGCATTTGCATTTACCATTTGACATCAACCAATTGGGTTTCACCCTATTTTTAATCATTAGCTTCCTTCATTAGCTTTCTAGTCATTTTCCTTGTGAACATAAAACTATAAAGATCAAAAACATCATAAATCATCACAAAAGACCAAAAACATCACAAGCCACTACACACAACGCATTAAGAAACATTTTTAATTTTATCACAATTTACTTCCTTGGGATTTACCAACCCTGGTTGACAATTAAATAGAAACTCCAATTTAGGGAACTAGATTAAGATACAGCTGGCATGATTAAAAGTGAAAACTAGGTAACCTTTGTTCTTAGCATCAAAAAAATTTTATGCGTAGGGAGAGAGATTCAAGGGGAAGATTCATAGCGACGAGCAGAAAGTTTGATTTCTAGAACACCACTAGTTTCATCTAGATCCGGAGCTAGTACCTTCAGCTCAGCCCATATTCCATCTCTGATCTTTGGACTTCTAGAAGATCTAAAGTCCACGTATCGATGAAAACCTTCCAACCATCCTTGAACTGCCATAGAAGATCCAAAAAACTCTGATAGGGATACAAACCTTTCCACTTCTGAGAGAGTCGACCATGGCGAAGAAGAGGAGGAGGTTTTAATGGAAAACACCTTTGTTTGGAGGTAGAGGAGAAAGGGGGTAGAGTCCTGGTAGAGAAGAGGTAGAATAGGAAACTCTTTTAGGGTTCCCTATAATTGATGAAGAAACCAATACAAACAGAAAAAAATTTCACCCTCGTCCTTTTAAACTTCTGGACTTAGCGAAGATCACGAAACACTTCTTATTCGAATTTGAGGTACTTTTTGTAGAACTTGTGACTTTCTTGAATCTTTCAGCTGAAATTATTTCGCTAACTGAGAACGACATTAGGGAAGTGGTTTATGAGTCTAATCGGTGATTCTATTAGAACAACGGAGGAACATGAAGCAAAGCATTTCTAGAAGAGATTTGGATTGTATGTGCGATTAATCATAAGAAGAAAGTGAACAAGATGTTACAAAAAGAAGATGAAAATTTGGAAGATTTGTTGGAAAAGATTTAATTACAAGATCAAAAGGCAAAAATGGAAAACCTAGATGAAGACACCTTAAAGTACTACTTATTTAACAGAACAAGGATGAATAGTTGGATATCTATATGATGGAAAAAGGATATGTCACAACTCACATGGCAGAAATATACGAGTTATGTATCAACCTTTCGAGGGAAATCTAAAGCATCGAGTCCAAGAGATCCCGCTCTTGCAAGAGGGCAAGTAAGTACGCACGGGACGGTAAGTAGATTAGAAATAGGTCATATTCTTGATGATTTTAAATGCGACATCTTATATGGAGTCTTGAAAGTGAACAAATAGACTTTTTATGAATACAAAACAAGCAAAAGGTGAATCGATGCCTTGGCAATATTTTGTCCCAAATGTAGAAAGAAACATGCCTTGAGAGAGTGTCCTTTGGATGTAAAGTTGTGAAAACTGTGTCATTTTGTTACGAGAAACATGGACAAAATTTGCTCCTTCTCTTCACCATTCTCAAAAATTTGTCTTTCGAGGAGGAAACTCTCTGATTCTAAAGTCTCTCAATTTCATATCTAGAAGGCCTTCGGGGACCTCAAGCTTACAAAGGATTCCATGATCCAAATGTATGATCAACCTCCACCTTGGAATTCTTCCCAGGAAACAACCTTGGCCCCAATTTCAAAATCGATCTCGGATCCTGGGAACGAGAACTGAGTCCTATGGAAGATACTCCCCATACTATCGGTATCCAACATCCTATCCACCATACCACATTTTGTCCTCCAAATCCTCAACAAAATTCTTTTATCAAAATCCTCAACAACATCATCGAACCAACCACATCAAAATCAACCACTTTCTGTTACCATTCCCTCAAAAATCAAATCGATTGACGGCTCAACCCACATACCAAACCCCAGCAGCAGAACCCTCGGAAATACATACATGATAGAATACTGACGACATGAAGGGATCGACCCCAAGACTTGTACTCCAAAATCTATATGAAGACTAGTGCAAACCAATCGAGACAACCTCAAGACGGATGGAATCCAAATCTTGGGGAGGAAATTGTTAAAGAGGAATTGCAAAATTTGTTAAATGTTAATTTTACATATCCTATTGGAATGGTAGGTGGGTTTCTCCTTTGGTGAGCAAATACTTAGAAAAATGGAAAAATGGGGTGTGTGTTGACTACGAACTAAATAAATATAGAACCATTTTTTCCTTTGTACCACATAAGATCAAATGAATACATTGGGCGGCAAAAGTAATTCTCATTCCTAGATGGTTTAGTGGTTAAAATCGAATCCAAGTAGCATGGAAAGACCAAGACAAAAACCATTCACACCATACTTTGAAGAGATGCACCTATGCTTCCAGTATTACCATTTTGGATTATGCAATGCTGCAACATTCAAAGAGACGTTAATGAGAATTTTCGGATCATGCACGGGCGGCAGAGTGTACATGGATGATTTCCCTTGATTTATGGGAATACATTTGAAGAAGCTTTGAAAAGCTTTGAGAAAAAGTCTTAAAAGGTATCAAAGTAAACCTTTCACTTAGTCATGAAAAATGTTTATGATGTTTGAAGAGTTCAGACAGACATGTATTTCAGAGATAGGATTAGAGTTGATGAGGCAAAGTTCAAGTCATTTCATATCCATTCCAAGTTGTCGAAGAGATATTTAAAAGTTTTCTAGGACTCGGGATATTATCGGAGATTTATGAAAAGCTTTACCAAGATAACATCTCCTCTTCAAATTACTCACCAAAGATTGTGAATTCAAGTAGACTTCACGATTTCAGGTTAGCTTTTGAAACAAAGCAAAATTTCTGAAGCACCTATTAAGGGACCTAGCGGAAATTTCTTTCCATATCTCGACGAGGATGCTTCGATACGACTCTAAGGAGCGGTATTGAGACGAAGATTTGATTCCCTATGCCATCTATTATACCGATAAAAGAATTTGACTCTGTTAGAGTTAAACTGTCACATGCTTCGAAAAAGAGTTTTCATTGTTGTTCATACTTGTAAACAAATTTGAACACTATACCCTGTGAACTATGGCTTTGACTACACGTAAAATCGATGCAATTATATACTTAATGAAAAAATCAATCACTAATGGAAGTTATAAGATGGTTGTTGCTCTTACAAGAATTCAACATTACTATTCTAGATAGGCACAGGAAAACAAAACACGGTAGCCATTTCCTATCTAGACTTCAAAAATATCAAAGATAACCTGGATTTGAAGATCAATTTCTGATGAATATCTTTTTGCAATCTCTACTCAAACTCCATGGTTTGCTGATATTGCTAATTATTTAGTTTAAGGAAATTTTCCTTCAATTATGAATGCAAGAGATAAAAGAAAAATCATTTGTGATAGTGAAAAATATTCATGGGTTGCTAATGGGTTGTACACCAAGACGAGGGTCAGTTTGGGTATTCAGAAGAACGTGTTCGTGAAGATGGAATGCAGGTTACGAGCATGTCTTGATGAACACGCGGCGGACACTTTGCAGATAAAGACGACCTGAATCCTTAGTTTAGGATATGTTGGCCATCCTTGTTAAATATGCTAAAGAGTATGTCAAAAAGGTGTGACTCATTCCAAAGGAGTGAGAAGCCTTCTCCTTTCACCAGGGGTGAGATGCCATTACAACCTGGGTACACATTGAACCATGAAAAATGGGCTTTGGATTTGTAGGACCTATTAGTCCTCCATCAATTCAAAAATATATATTGGTACATGTGATTATGTTACTAAATAGGTAGAAGCTAATAAATACTTGTTGCTAATAGAAGCATAAAAATTGCACTATTTTGAGGATGTTTTACTACGTTTTGAAACAGAAGCGCTGAATGAGGAGCTGATTACATCCAGGCTGAGTGGAGCAAATGATGGAGAAGTACAAAATACGGACATAGAAAATCTACTCCTTATCATCTCACAAGCAAATGGTCAAGTGGAATCTCATGATAAGGTCATTGAAGGAATCCTAACAAAGAGCACATTCATTTACATAGAAGACTGGGTAGATAGGCTTCACAGAAGCCTTGTGGGCCTATAGAACTACATGGAGAAACACAATAGGCCATACTCCTTATGAGCTTGTTTTATGGAAAGCAAGTTTTGTTTCCCACATGAAGTTCAGTTAGGCTTTCAAGACGGAAGTTAAGCTGGGACTTGATCCTAGCAGAGCCTGGCTTGTTGGGAAAGAATTAATGAATTGGATGAAGATCGAGATAAGATGCGAGTTCGGAAGAAAAACAAGTGTAGTCCAACGACCAAAGGGCTAGGTGGCATGACAAGTACATCAAAGAGAAGAAATTCAAAGAAGGTATTTGGGCTCTCTTGTTGATTCCAAAATTCAAGGATTTTCAAGGTAAATTTAGGACACATTGGCTTGGAGCACTTATGAAATTAGCCAGTACAGTAATGGGGCATCAAGTGAACTATAGATGAAGAAGGGGTCACTTTTCTTGTGAATGATCATGAATTGGTGTATCACAAAACACTCTAGAAGAATTTGTCTGAGAAGTTCCAGAAAACGATGATGTGAAGTTAATGAAGAAAATTCTTCGTGACGATTAAATTTTTACGAAGTATTTCTTTGAAAAAAATAAAAAAAAATAAAAAAATAAAGGTATAAACATGAAAACCAATCATTGATTGGCATGTTTATATAAAAGAATGAAGGTGAAAATCGAGTCTCCCTGCGACACTCCTAACTTTTTCATTTTGTTTTATGACGAGGCATTACAAATCATAAGTTCGAATCCATAGTGCTTATGATCCATCTCATTTCATTTCACTTCACTCACCTGTCCATCCGTACTCCATTTTCATTCATTCACTCATATTCTACTTCATTCCATGTTTCATTCATCTCATTCATACTCCATCATCTCATTTTCATGTCGAATTTAAGTTTGGAAATGTCTTTGTAATGAATAAAACATATTGTAAGTTGGGAAGCTGATTCTTATGTTCTTTGACTCCCTTTCTCGAAACTGAATCATTCCATTTCCTCATCCACTTCCTTCACATATCATGTCTCATCATCACATCTTCATTCATACCATATAACATTTCACCTATGTTCCCAAAACTCCATTCCGTCAAAATGCTCTACAGAGTACATTAAGAAACAACGGACGTGCAAGTACATTACGACACTTTCCACATGACTAACCCCGGTTTATACATGACTACAAAATCACGGTGATGAGTCGTGATTATTAAATTGCAACAAAATGATGGGTACTGTCCATGAATAAAAAGCATGAAGGATTATGAAGACTCCTATTTAAAGAGTGTGAACAAAGAAGACAAGAACTACAAAAATCAAGTAAACGAGATGTAACAAGTTTAGATTATAATAGCATTTCATAAAGTTGTCATAGTTTTAGTTATGAATTGTTCGAAAAAGGTTATTTTAAGTATTTTTGTTAGTCAAGACAATAAACCACTCTGTGGACTTTGAATCAATCATTTTACGGACTCACATGCAGGCATCATTTAAGCGGTTAAAATGGCGAAGTATTGAATTTATGTCTCTTATTAATCATTCCAATGATGATTCTACTTTAGATTACTTAAAATAACGTCTTTCAATCATTAATTAGTTTCTCCCCTCACTCCATTACCTCATTAAAACGACACTTTGCCATCACTCATTCTTGTAGGCGGCATTTCCATTAGTAGACGAGGGAATATTCTTATCGTGTGAGAGAAAAAGGGTATATCGGTTTGAATCATAGTGGTAAATTGAGCATTATCACTATAAACACGGAAGGTATAAGAAAATTTTGAAGCCATTTGTTACCGTAGACGAATGTGATGTAGAGATTGAAGCTATTTGCCACATGAGACGAACATAGTAGTGTGAGAAGTTGAAACTGCATTTGTCAACTTTGTCGGCAGAGCATATCAATCAAGGTTTAGGGATGAATCGCAGAGGCATATCAGCCGAGGTGCAGAAATATTTTCATTATATTGGAAGGTATATCAATGAAGGGCCATTATCATGGAAATCGAGGAGAATAGGATGGCTTCCAATTTTGGAGAAAATTTAATGACTTCCACAAAGAAGTCACTAAACATTCTGATCATTTTCAAGGAAGCGAAGTTGAAGTGGGAGATGTCAAATTCTTTATCACTTTGAAGTTTTCATTACGAAGCTACGAAGTTGCATAAGAAATAGAGAGATGGTTCAAAACGAGAGGAATTCACAATGAATCTGGAAGAGAATTCTAAAATCTGCAGGCCTTGGATGTCTTTGTATTTAAAAAAGGAATTCAAGTTATTTGCATTGAAAAATAAATGGAGAAACATACCATGTATAAAAATTTGTGAAAACATGTGGGTAGATATAAAGATACATTTTATATCCTACATTAGTGATATTCTGTTTGGGGAAGACTTAAACCTACCCTATTTCTTGCTTCAAATCTTGAAAAAGATGGCTTCTAGTATTCAAAGAAGGGTTTAAATTTTAGAGATAACTTTATATCATCATGGTTTGATTAAGAAATTTTGGTTGAACATCATTTGGCAAAAAAATGATACATGGGACAATTTCTTGATAAGAAATCATTTTGAAAACCAAAAGAACCCTCACCGAACCACGACCTACAAAGAGAAGCGAGCGGAGGGCTTCAAAAGTTGAAAGCTGATAAAGCCAGTCCGAAAAGTAGTGAGAAATCATTTCGAGAGAAGTTAGCTCAAATGAAGACAACAAGAAGAAAGAGCTAATCATTAAATCTGTGTGGAAAAAGGAAGATCTTCTCAGCTTAGAAGAAGCCAAAAATAAAGAGGAAACAGGAAAACTCAAATCAAACAAAAACGAGGGTGATTAATATAGAAGATGAGGAAAACATCCATTGAAGAAGATGTTGAAAAGGATTTTAATGAAGAACCCCAAAGTGGCTCCCACACAAAACCAAGAAATTTATGACTGTGTGGGGAAACTTTGGAAAGGAGAGCTTGAACGGAAGAGAGAACCCCGGATATACATAGAAACAGATGTATTAAGAAGGGATAGGTATAAGTTGGAAATACTTAATAGACACATAAAAAATGAGAATGAAATTCTCCAAGGATCAAGTCAAACTCCAAAAGCGATATGAACTCAACCTTGTCTACATATAGACAAAGTGGAAAAAACCAATTACAAGTTGAAGAAGAGGAACAAAAAGACAATCGAGGCACTTACCAACCTAAGGTTCAAACTTGTTATCGGAAAACTTGGAAGATCTTTAAACACAGAAAAAGGAGAAGGAGAGGATTAGTTGTTCTAGGAAGCCTGCGAGTTCATAGGATAATTTGCATGAGGGACATGAAGAGAAAAAACGGTGGGGTATGTTGAGCCTCAAAATTGTGCTGCTGTTCCTTTCATTTCTTTTCCGTATATCCTAGGCCAATTGATCGATGAATTTAGTTAAAATTACTTTTAGAATGATTTACATGGTGACTTGCTAAGTTTGCTGAATTTTTCCATTGTATTTTGGTAGGAATGACACAAAATACGAACATTGGTAGCTAATGATTTTAGGCTGTCTTCACGTTTGAGTGTATTCAGGGTAACCTCTCCAAGAAAAACCGCATATGGGCATATTCCACGTCACAATATGCACGTAGTTCGTTGCTCTTTCATAGAAGGAAGAAACGAATTAAGACATGGTTTTGGAACGTGGGAACACATTTGGGAAGCGGACTTCTGTGGGGCTGTCTCGGTCCGGATGTCTTTTTCCTCTTTAAACCACTTCAAGAGTCTAATCGCCAGTTCCAAATAAGGAAGAACAATGTTCTGAAATTGTTGCAAGTCTTGTTATTTGTTTGTATATAAACACTCGAGGCTTGAGAAGCTAGGCTAGATTTTGTTCTAGATTTTGGTTAGATTAAATGCTACATTTGAAGACACAGAGTGCTCTTGTTCAAGTTATTTCACTTTTAATAGACGAACGGTGTTGTTTTGAAAGCGTTGATTTGATTTGGAGTTCTGATTAAATCGAGGGTGATAGAACCCCTGCCTCTTTGCACGGATTTATTTAGTAATTTAGATAAGTATTCTCATTGCCTTTACGTTTTGAAGTTGAATTTGTAGTTGTTTTATTCTTCCTAACATTTATACTCATTCTAACTCTTCTGAAAAGAAAGAAGCTCTTCCAAAAGATTATAATGATGAATGGAAATGGCTATAGTATTGTAGGATTTAATTGTGTCTCTTTTTGTTCACCATCCTGAAATTATACTTGTACTCTGACATACTTCCCACAAGGAAGAAAACTCTTAAAAAAGAAATCTTTATCTTTTGTCTTAAGCATGATTGTGATCTTGAACGTTTTAGTTGTGTGTTTTCACTAAGTACCATAGTAGTTCTTGCTCTTAAGCAACTTGTCAAAGCTATCATAATGATAGGCAGAATGGCTATGATATCTTTGGTTTTTCATTGCTGGGTCTTTCCATTTGCATTTGCACTCAATTACACGATCAGAGTTGTTCTAAAAACTCTTCTGAAGAACTCTTCCAAAATACCAATCATGATGGACAAACGGTACTTTATAGTCCATAGGGTAATGCATGATAACCAGATTAGGATGCTCCCAGGGTTAGTGCACTTAACTCATGTTGAGTTGTTTTGCTTTAAGTTTGATAATGACTTGTATTTCAACATTGTTTCAGATAAGTGACATTTTAAGTTATTTTTCATTGCATTTGCACTCCACATTCGATTGTCTTTCTTTTACATTAGATTACTTCGGTTGTTAAGATAGCACAAAACAACCTTCATTATTTCTGAAAACTATTCTTGTTCTAAAATCATAATTGATTCATCATATGAATGAGGAAGACAACATCATTTTAAGGCTGAGAAGTACCTCTGTATTCTGTCATTTCTTTCAGCAGGCCCTCTCAAAAGACTACTTTGAAAAGAAATCAATAACTCTTGAGTAAGGTTTTGTGACATTCAATTAAATTGCAGAATAGGAATTAGCTTTAGAATAGAAGATCTTATGATGGTATAAAATCCATAATTGATTCATCACCATATGAACGGAAGACAACATCATTTTAAGGCCTGAAGTACCTCTGCAATTTCCTTATCATTTCATAAACAGAGCCCTCCCTCAAAAGACTACTTTGAAAAGAAATCAATAACTCTTGAGTAAGGGTTTTGTGACATTCAATTAAATTCTGAATAAATTAGCTTTAAGAATAGAAGATCTTATGATAGTATAAATGTTTTATTCCAAATATGCTTTAACAAATCTCTAATCAAGGATAAAATGTTGCTCTGATAAGTTATTTATTTCAAAAAAAGCTGTTTAGTTGGAAGATTTGCATGTAGTTGACATGTTTCAAGCTCTCTCTCAAATGCCTTTGATGAAAGAATTTGACAAGTTTAGTTTGTGTTTTGAATCATTTGCTTAAAAATCATTGTCAAGCTTTGCTTTGTCTTATTCATAGTTTAGATTTAGTCTTTGTTTTAGTATTGCATTTGCATTTTACCATTTGACATCTAATAATTAGGTTTCACCACATTTTTAATCATTAGCTTCCTTCCATTTAGCTTTCTAGTCATTTTCATATGAACTTATTAAAACCACCAAAGATCAAAAACATCATAAATCATCCCCACAAAGACCAAAAACATCACAAAACACTACACACAATGCATTGAAAACAAGCACCTAGGTACATACGTTACCTTCACTGCTTCGGTTGTTTACCAACACGGTTGACAAATTAAATAAGAAGCTCAATTTAGGGAGACTGAATTGAGACAAAACAGTATTTGGCGCCATTGCCGGGGAAGTGAAAACTGGGTAACCTTTGTTTCTTGGCATCCCAAAAAAATTTTATGCGTAGGAGAAGATTGAGGGAAGATTCATAAGCGGCAGAGTGAGAAAGACTGATTTCTGAGAACACCACTTGTTTCATCTAGATCCAGGCTAGTACACTTTCAATTCAAAAACCATATTCCATCCTCCTCACGATCCTGGACTTCTAGAAAGATCTAAGGTCAACTATCCCATTGAAGAAACCTTCCGCCATCCACCAGACACCCATGAAGAGATCTAAAAACTCTTGATAGGGATACAAACTTTCCACTTCCACGAAGGTCAACATGGCGAGGAAGAAGGAGGAGGAGTTTTTAATGGGCTTCTTGTTTGGGGGCGAAGGTGAGGTAGAGGAGAAGGAGGTAGAGAGAAGGGGGTAGAGGGTGCAAATGGAGGAAGAGGTAGAATAAGGAAACTCTTTTGGGTTCCCTATAATTGATGAAGAAACCCAGCCACAACCATGAAAAACATTTCACCATACATTGTCCTTCCAAACTTTTATGGACTTAAAGCTGAAGATCTTAGAAACCTTCTTATTCGAATTTGGAGAGTGCTTTGTAGAACTTGTGACTACTTACAGATAACAAAAAACTTAAAATTATTTTCCTTCAACTTTAAAGGGAGCAGCATTGGAAAGTGGTTTATGGAGATATAATCGGTAGTTCTATTAGAACATAGAACATGAAATGACATTTCTAGAGAGATATTTGGATTATTGTATCTTGGGTTAATCATAAGGAAGAAGTGTTCAAGATGTTACAAAAGAAGATGAAAATTTGGAAGATTTGTTGGAAAGATTTAATTACAACATCAAAAGGGCAAAGACGGAAAAACCTAGATCAAGACACCTTAAAAGCTCTTTTGTTGAAAAAAATTAGGGATGAATGGTTGGATATCCTTAACATGATGGGAAAAGGGGATATATCACAGCTCACATTACCTGAAATATCTGAGTTATGTATCAACCTTTCAAGAGGGAAATCTAAAACTGTAAAAGGTCCAAGAGATCCTGCTCTTGCAAGGGCAAATAAGTCTGCTTCTGGGACAGTAAGTAGATCAGAAATATGACATATGCTTAATGATTTCAAATATGACATCTTAGGGAGTCTTAGTGAACAAATAGACACCCTTAAGATACAAAACAAGCAAAAAGCTGAATCTGATGCCTTGGCAATCTTTTGTCCCAAATGTAGAAAAAAACATGCCTTGAGAGAGTGTCCTTTGGATGTAAAAGTTGTAGAGACCTGTGTCATTTGTTCTGAAAAACATGAGACCAAGAATTGTCCTTCTCTTCCTGGTCTCAAAGCTGTCTTTCAGGAGGAAACTCCTACAGATTCCACAGAGTCCCTCAATTTTGTATCTAGAAGGCCTTGGCAAGGACCTCAAACACAAGGATTCCATGATCAAATGTATAATCAACCTCCACCTTGGAATTCTTGGCAGCAACCTTGGCCCCAATTTCAAAATCAATCTCAATATTGGGCACAAGGAACACAAATTCCCTATGGAAGATACTCTCCATACTATCAGTATCCACCATCCTATCCACCATATCCACATTTTTATCCTCAAAATCCTCAACAAAATTTTCCTCAAAATCTTCAACAAAATCCTCAACAACCACATCAAAATCAACCACTTCCAATACCATTCCCTCAAAAATCCAATCAATTTCCAGCTCAACCCATACCAAACCCCAATAATAAGAACCCTCAGAATACATACATGATAGAAGGCCAACAGTTTCCAACTTATTTAATTACTCCTCTAGACCTTAGTGATGTTCAACTTAGGTCTGGCAGGATACTTGAAAAGAGGAAACCTTCTGTGATCATACAAGAACAAGATAATTATGAGGAAGACTCCCTACGGGTGAATAAAAGTCTTGAGGAAGACACATCCTTTCAAGACCCACACATTGAAAAACTAAAACAAAAAGATCCAATAAATCCAACTCCTGTATTAGAGCAACCATCCACATCTACTTCTATACCTCCCTTTCCGGAAATATTACAAATTGATAGAGGTGTAGAAAAACAAATCATGGTGCTTAATTATGATTTCTTAGATGAATTGAGAAATGTTTGCATTAAAATTCCATTATTGCAAGCCATCAAAGAAATCCCAATTTTAGCCAAAACAATAAAGGAGTTGAGTATGAAAACAACAAGAAAAAGAATAAGAGAAACCAAGAAAATTCAACTGGTAGGACAAATAGCAGACATTATGATGGGCAAGATTGTTATTCCAAAGTATCTTGACCCAGGAAATCCAGTTGTCAAAATTCACATCAATGGAATTGAAATTCAGAACACACTCATTGACTTAGGAGCAGCAATAAATATCATGAGTAGACAAATCATGGACAAAATGAAACTTCCTAATCTTCTCTTTACACCCACACTATTACAATTAGCAGATAGATCTGTGATCAGACCAGATGGGGTAATAGAAGACATTCCAGTGTCCCTAGACTCTTGGGAGTACCCTATGGATTTCATGATCCTAACTCCTAAGAATAATCTAGGAGGCCATCCTGTTATATTAGGAAGACCTTGGTTGGCTACAGCTGATGCTTTTATTAGTTGTAGGTCCGGTGATATGTATATCTCTAATGGTAGTTCAACTAAGAAATTCACTTTATATCCTCCAGCTAGAACAACTACAGATCTAGATGACACTCAATGGATAGAGGATGAAGAATATTTACAACCACTCTTCACAATTTCAGAAATTAGTGAAGATAATCAAATTCTGAATAGTCTAGAAAACTTTGAATCCTCTCCAGAACACAAACATGAATCATTTCGGGAGGGATCCAATATTGAATTTTTGTCATCTAGGTAGATGTCTCTTCATTCTATGGACAAATTTGGCAGCTCTACAAGTGAAATTTTTCCAGGCAAAACTTTGAACATAAATAAGAACCTAGAAAAATCTCAACAAGAAGAGTTAGTCAGAGTATTACAGAGACATTCTTCTGCATATGCATGGGAATACACTGACATGAAAGGGATAAGCCCCAAGACTTGTACTCATCACATCTATATAGAGACAAATTGCAAACCAATCAGACAACCTCAAAGACGGATGAATCCAAATCTTAGGGAAATTGTTAAAGAGGAATTGCAAAAATTGTTAAATGTTAATTTCATCTATCCTATTTCAGATAGTTAGTGGGTTTCTCCTTTGGTAATTGTGCCAAAGAAAAATGGAAAATGGAGGGTGTGTGTTGACTACCGAGAACTGAATAAAGCTACTCTTAAAGACCATTTTCCTTTACCTTTCATAGATCAAGTATTAGATACATTAGCTGGAAAAAAGTACTTTTCATTCCTAGATGGGTTTAGTGGTTACAATCAAATCCAAGTAGCACTTGAAGACCAAGACAAAACCACATTCACCTGTCCCTGGGGTACCTATGCTTACCGAGTATTACCATTTGGATTATGCAATGCACCTGCAACATTCTAAAGGGCAGTATTAGGAATTTTTCGGATCTAATACATGACTGTGTAGAGGTGTACATGGATGATTTCACAGTTTATGGGAATACATTTGAAGAGGCTTTAGAAAACCTGGAAAAAGTTTTAAAAAGATGTCAAGAAGCAAACCTTTCACTTAGTCATGAAAAATGTTTTATGATGTTTATTGAAGGTATTGTTTTAGGGCACCACATTTCAGGGGATGGGATTAGAGTTGATGAGGCAAAAGTTGAAGTCATTTCTAACCTATCCATTCCAAGTTGTCAAAGAGATGTTAGAAGTTTTCTAGGATTTACGGGGTATTATCAGAGATTTATAGAAAACTTCACCAAAATAGCATCTCCACTCTTCAAATTACTCACCAAAGATTGTGAATTCAAGTGGACTTCTGATTGCCAGTTAGCTTTTGAAACCCTGAAAACCAAACTTTCTGAAGCACCTATATTAAGGGGACCTAACTGGAAGTTACCTTTTCATATGTCGACAGATGCTTCCGATACAGCTTTAGGAGCAGTATTGGGATAGAAAGGTTTAATTCCCTATGCCATCCTATTATATCGGTAAAAAATTTGACTCTGCGAGTTAAACTATGCGTAACGGTTTTTAGTTGTTGTTCATGCCATAAACAAATTTAGGTACTATATAATGACTACTAAAACTTTTACGGTTTAATTACGCGATTAGATATTTAATGAAAAAAATTAATCACTAATGGCGAGTTATAAGATAATGGTTATTTACTCTTACAAAGAGAATTTAAGATCACTATTCTAGATAGGCCTGGAAAACAAAACACAGTGGCTGCTTTCCTCTCTAGACTCCAAAATATCAAAGATGACACTCCGGTTGAAGATCAATTTCCTGATGAATATCTTTTTGCAATCTCTACTCAAACTCCATGGTTTTCTGATATTGCTAATTATTTAGTTTCAGGAAAATTTCCTTCAATTATGAATGCAAGGGATAAAAGAAAAATCATTTGTGATAGTGAAAAATATTCATGGGTTCCTAATGAGTTGTACAAGACAGGTCCAGATTTGATCATTAGAAGGTGTGTTCGTGAAGATGAGATGCCTGAGATTCTCAAGGCATGTCATGATGAACCTTGTGGCGGACACTTTGCAGATAAGAGGACAGCTTATAAGATCCTTAATTTAGGATATTATTGGCCATCCTTGTTTAAAGATGCTAAATAGTATGTCAAAAGGTGTGACAGTTGCCAAAGGGTAGGGAAACCTTCTCCTTCAGGTGAGATGCCATTACAACCTCAGGTACACATTGAACCTTTTGAAAAATGGGCTTTGGATTTTGTGGGACCTATTAGTCCTCCATCAAGACAAAAGAAATACATATTAGTTTGCACTGATTATGTTACTAAGTGGGTAGAAGCTAAACCATTACTTGTTGCTAATGAATCATCTGTAGTTACTTTTCTTTTTGAGGATATTTTTACTCGTTTTGGTGTCCCAAGGGAAATTGTTACGGATCAAGGAGCTCAATTTACATCAAGGCTAGTGGAGCAAATGATGGAGAAGTACAAAATCAGACATAGAAAATCTACTCCTTATCATCCACAAGCAAATGGTCAAGTGGAATCTACTAATAAGATCATTGAAGGAATCCTAACAAAGACTGTTCATTTACATAGAAGAGATTGGGTAGATAGGCTTCCTAAAGCCTTGTGGGCCTATAGAACTACATGGAGAAACACAACAGGCCATACTCCTTATGAGCTTGTTTATGGAAAGCAAGTTTTGTTTCCCATAGAGTTCCAAATTCAAACCTTCAAGATGGCAGTTCAGCTAGGACTTTATTTAACGGAGGCACAGAAGCATAGACTGGAGCAAATTAATGAATTGGATGAGATCAGACAAGATGCAGTTCAGAAAACAAGTCTAGTCCAACAGCAAAGGGCTAGATGGCATGACAAGTACATCAAAGAGAAAAAATTCAAAGAGGGTGACTGGGCTCTCTTGTTTGATTCAAAATTCAAGGATTTTCAAGGTAAATTTCAGACACATTGGCTTGGGCCATATGAAATTGTTGAAATTTTTGATAATGGGGTAATAAAAATCAGAACTATAGATGAAGAAGAGGTTACTTTTCTTGTGAATGGTCATAGATTGAAGCTGTATCACAAACCACTCTCAAGAGAATAATTTGTCAAGAAGTTCCAAGAATGCAGTGATGTGAATTTAATGAAGAAGAATTCTTCTTCTTCATCAACTTGATTAAATTTTCTGAAGTATTTCTTTGAAAAAAAATAAATAAAAAAATAAAAAAATAAATTTAAAAAATAAAAAATAAAAATAAAAAAAATAAAGGTATAAACATGAAAACCAATCATTGATTGGCATGTTTATACAGAAAAGATAGGGTGAAAATCAGAGTCTCTCTGACACTAACTTTTCCCATTTTTTTTTTACAAGCAGCTATTACAAAATCATAAGTTCAGATCCATAGTGCTTATGATCAATCTCATTTAATTTCACTTCATTCACTTATCCATCCATATTCCATTTTATTCATTCATTCATACTCTACTTCATTCCATATTTCATTCATTTCGTTCCATATTCCATCCATCTCATTTTCATGTCAAGATTTAAAGTTTGATGTCTTGCTGTAAATGAATAAAACATGTCATGGATTGCAGGGCAGTTCTTATGTTCTTTCACTCCATTTCATAAATTGAATCCATTCCATTTCATCATCCACTTCATACATATCATGTCTCATCATCCATCTTCATTCATACCATATAAAATTTCACCTATATTCCCAAACCACTCCATTCCATGATCAAAATGCTCTACAGGTACATTCTGCAGCTTAACAGACATTCTGCAGCTGTTCAGCCTTTCCGCAGCTAGCCAAACATTCCGCAGCTACAAATCCTGAAGGCATTAGTCAGCAGACATTAGAATTGCAACAAAATGATCCAGTGTATCCATGAACAAAAAGCATCAAGAAGGATTATGAAGACTCTTCCAAAGGTGAACAAAGAAGACAAAGACTACAAAAATCAAATGAAAATCAGAGGTAACAAGTTTAGATTATAATGGCATTTCATAAAGTTTAGCATAGTTCTAGTTATGAATTGTTCGAAAAGGTTGTTTTAATTATTTTTATTGATCAAGACCAATAAACCCACCACAGACTTTGGATTAAAATCTCTCATTTCAAATTCCATATCCGACATCATTTAAGCGGTTGAAATGGTCGAAGTATTTGAATTCTTCACATCTCTTAACCAAATCATTCAATGATGATTCTCTTTGCCGTTGTAAAAATCTCCGTCGTCTTTTCAATCATTAATTCATTTCCTCCACCTCACTCCATTACCTCATTCCGTGACCACTGCCATCACTTCATTCTGTAGCTGGCACTTCATTCCGCAAACAGAGATATTCTTATCATTGTGAGCAGAGAAAAAAGGGTATATCAGTTTGAATCACCGTGGGCAGAGATTGAGCATTATCATTGGAAACGCAGAGGTATAGCAGTGTGAGAATTTGAAGCCATTTGTTACCGTGAGCAGACAAAGTATCACCGTGGGCAGAGATTGAGTATTATCACTGTATACGCAGAGGTATAGCAGTGAAGAATTTGACGTCATTTGTCACCGGGAGACAAAGGTATAGCATTGAAAAATTTGAAGCTATTTGCCACCGAAAGACAGAGATATAGTAGTGTGGGAAATTTGAAGCTATTTGCCACCGAAAGACAGAGGTATAGTAGTGTGGGAAATTTGAAGTTGTTGTCACTGTCAATCAGAGGTATGTCATTCTGAAGTTTGAAGCCATTGTCATTAAGAACTTGAAGCCATTTCAATTCAAAGGTGAAAGTTATTGTTTCTGTGGGTAGAAGAGTGTTAATCTGAACATTGAAGAAGCAATTATGGGTTTCATTATAAGAACTGAACCAGTGGGTTCAAAATACTTAGAAGGCTACCCTCAATGCAAAGAAATGTTGCAATAGATAGGATGGCTTCAATTTTTGGAGAAATTTAATGGCTTCCACAAAGAAGTCACTAAAACATTTGCAAGATCATTTCAAGGAGCTGAAGTTGAAGTGGGGGATGTCAAATTTACTGTCACTGAAGATTTCATTGCAGAAGATACAGGGTTGCTTAGAAATGGAGAGAGATGGTTCAAAAACAGAGAATTCCACAATGAATCCTGGAAGAAAATTCTAAAATCACCAGGTATGGATGTCACTATATTTAAGAAAGGAATTCCAAGTTCTGCATTGAAAAATAAATGGAGAAACATACTACTTCTTCTGCAAAAATTTATTACATGTGAGGGTAGATATGGCACATTTTATGTCTACCACATTAGACTGATAATGCATTTTCTGGGGGAAGACTTAAACCTACCCTATTTCTTGCTTCAAAGCTTGAAAAAGATGGCTCCCTGTGTTCAAAGAAGGGTTCAATTTTTAGAGACAACCCTATATCATCATGGTTTGGTTAAAAATTTTAATTAACATCATTTAGCCAAAACAAATGATACATGGGACAATTTCTTGACAAGAAATCATTTTGAAGAGCCAAAAGAGCCCTCACCTGAACCACGGCCTACAAAGAGAAGCAGGAAATGGAGGACTTCAAAAGTTGAAACTTATAAAACAGTCCGAGAAAGTAGTGAGGAAATCATTTCAGAGAAGTTGACTCAAATCAAGAGACAGCTTAAGGAAGAAAAGGTAATCAAGAAATCTGCCATGGAAAAATGAGAGGGATCTTCTCAGCCTAGAAGAAGCCACAGACCAAAACGGGAAACTAAAGAAAACACTAATCAAACAAACAGGGGTGATTAATATAGAAGATGAGGAAACATCCATTGAAGAAGATGTTGAAGAGGATTTTAATGAAGGAACCCCTGAAATTGACCCTACTCAACAAGAAATTTATGATTATGTGGAAACTTTGGAAAAGAGAGCTTCAGAAAGTAAGGAGAGAACCCCTAGTCCTCCATTGTCTGAAATATATGTATTAAGAAGGGATAGATATGAGTTGGAAATACTTAATAGACACATCAAAAATGAGAATGAAATTCTCAAGGATCAAGTCAAGCTCAAAACTGATATGAACTCAACCTTATCCCTACATATAGACAAAGTGGAAAAGACCAATGACAAGTTGAAGAAGAGGAACAAAAAGTTAATCAGGGCACTTACCAACCTAAGGTTCAAACTTGTTATCAGAAAACCCAGAAGACCTTTAGCTTCCAGACAAAGGAGAAGGAGAGGATTAGATGTTCTTGCAGAAGCCTCTGAGTTCATAGGATAATTTGCATGAGGACGTGCAAAGAGACAGCAGTGGGGGTATGTTGAGCCTCAAAATTATGCTTTCTTCCATTCCACTTTACCTCATTTTCCTTTGTCCATTGCTATTCCAGACCCAATTGATCAATGAATTTAGTTAAAATTACTTTTAGAATGATTTACATGACTGACTTGCTAAGTTTTGTGATTTTTTCCATTGTAAAGCATTTTGACCGGAACTAGCTGCAGAATGCAGAAATTCCGTAGCTAACCGGCGATTCTACAGTTGTCTTCACGTTTGAGTATGTTCCAGGTGGCCTCTCAAGAAAAACCGCATATGGGCATATTCCACGTCATGTCTACATGGTTCGTTGCTCACCATGAAGGAAGAAACGAATTCTGGGTATGGTTTTGGAACGTGGGAACACATTTAAGAAGATAGACTTCTAATAGGACTGTCTTAGTCCAGATGTCCATTTCCTTGTTACGCAGCCACTTCAAGAGTCCTAATGTGATTCCGATAAGGAAAGACAATGTTCCTGAAATTGTTGCAAGTCTTGTTATTTACATTTGTTATATAAACACTTGGGAAATCGAGAGCTAGGCTAGATTTTGTTCTAGATTTTGCTTAGATTCTGTGCTACATTTCTGAAGACGCAGAGTGCTCTGTTCAAGTTATTTTCACTTTTAATGAAGCAGACAGTGTTGTTTTGAAAGCGTTGATTTGATTTGGAGTTAGATTCCGTCAGGTGGTAGAGGGCCCCTGCCTCTTGCACGGATTTATTTGCGTAATTTAGATAAGTATTCTAGTTGCCTTTACGTTTTTGAAGTTGAATTCGTAGTTGCTTTCATTAGCTACTGTAGTTATACTCATTCTAAAAACTCTTCCAAAAGAAGAAGCTATTCCAAAATATTATAATGATGAATGGGAATGGCTATAGTATTATAGGATTTAATTGTAGTCTCTTTTATTCACCATCACAGTTATACTTATGATAACCACTCTTCCACAAGAAGAAACTCTTCCAAGAAATATTTATACTGTCTTAAGCATGATTGTGATCTTGAACGTTTTAGTTGTGTGTTTTCACTAAGTACCATAGCTTTTCTTGCTCTTAAACGCTTGTCCAATATATCATAATGATGAGTGGGAGATAGCCATGATATCTTAGTTTTTAATTGCTTTCAGTCTTTATGTTTACATTTGCACTCAATTACACAGATAGGATTGTTCTAAAAAGTCTTCCACAAGAAGGAACTCTTCCAAAATACCAATCATGATGGACAAACAGACTGTATAATTCCATAGAATAATGCATGATAGCTTAGTTAGGATGCTCCAGAGTTTAATTGCACTTAACTCATGTTCAGTTGTTTTGCTTTAAGTTTGATAATGACTTGTAGTTTAACACTATTTTAGGCTAGTGACATTTTAGGTTTGGTTGTAGCTCAACTCATTGCATTTGCACTCCATATTCAGTTGTCATTCACTGCATTACTTCAGTTGTTAAATTTAACAAAACAGCCTTCATTATTCACAAATCTCTTCTTGTTCTAAAATCCATAATTCATTCATAACCATATGAACAGAAGACCATATCATTTTAAGGCCTGAAGTACTTCTACAACTTCCTTATCATCTTACAAACAAAAATTTTCCTCAATAGACTATTTCAAAAAATCTATAACCTTTGAGTGAAGTGTAGTGCTATAAAACTGAGTTGCAGAATAGAGTTAGGAATTAGATTTAGAGTAGAAGATCTTATGATGGTATCAATGTTTTACTCCAAACGTACTTCAACAAATCTCTAATCAAGGATAAAATGTTGCATCATTATAAGTTAATTGTTTAAACTGTTCAGTTAGGAGGATTTGCATGTTTAGTTGATCATTTCTCAAGTTGAGTTTATGTTTTTACTTTTCTTAGAAGTCATTATCAAGCTCTGTTTTTGCTTAGTCATAGTTTAGATTTGATTCTGCTTCAGTGTTTGCAATTGCATCTGTCATTTGTCATCAACCAATTAGGTTTCACTCTGTTTTTAATCATTAGCTTCCTTCCATTAGCTTTCTAGTCATTTTCCTTGTGAACATAAAACCACCAAAAGATCAAAAACATCATAAATCATCACAAAAGACCAAAAACATCACAAAACACTACACACAACACATTAAGAAACAAGCACCTAGGTACATACAGTACACTTCACTTCAGCAGTTTACCAACCCTGGTTGACAATTAAATGAGCTCAATTTAGAAGACTAGATTGAGACCAAACATTTTGGCGCCGTTGCCGGGGAAGTGAAAACTAGGTAACCTTTGTTTCTTAGCATCCAAAAACAATTTTATGCGTAGGGAGAGAGATTCAAAGGGAAGATTTATAAGCAGCAGAGGCAGAAGTTTGATTTCTAGAACACCACTTGTTTCATCTAGATCCAGAGCTAGTACACCTTCAACTCATACCCATATTCCATCCTCTCTTGATCCTAGACTTCTAGAAGATCTAAAATCAGATATCCCATTAGAAAAACCTTCCACTTCATCCACTGAACCTACCATAGAAGAAGATCTAAAAACTCCTGTTAGGGACACAAACCTTTCCACTTCCACAGGAGAGTCAACCATGGCAGAAGAAGGAGGAGGAGGATTTTTTAATGGAGAACACACACTATTTGGAGGTAGAGGTAGAGGTAGAGGAGAAGGAGGTAGAGGAGAAGGAGGTAGAGGTGCAGATGGAGGAAGAGGTAGAATAGGAAGCTCTTTTGGCTTCCCTATAATTGATGAAGAAACCAATACAACCATGAAAAATATTTCACCCTCTATCCTTCCAAAATTCTATGGACTTAAAACTGAAGATCCTGAAACCTTCTTATTCGAATTTGAAGTGCTATGTAGAACTTATGACTACTTACAAGATGCTCAAAAATTGAAATTATTTCCTTCAACTTTGAAGGGAGCAGCATTGAAGTGGTTTATGAGTCTGATCAACAGTTCTATTAGAACATGGGAAGACATGAAACAAGCATTTCTAGAGAAATATTTGGATTATTGTATGCTGGTTAATCATAAGGAAGAAGTGTTCAAGATGTTACAAAAAGAAGATGAAAATTTGGAAGATTTGTTGGAGAGATTTAATTACAACATCAAAAGGGAAAAAATGGAAAACCTAGATCAAGACACCTTAAAAGCTCTTTTGTTGAAAACAATTAGGGATGAATGGTTGGATATCCTTAACATGAAGGGAAAAGGGGATATATCACAACTCACATTACCTGAAATATCTGAGTTATGTATCAACCTTTCAAGAGGGAAATCCAAAATTGTCAAAGGTCCAAGAGATCCTGCTCTTGCAAGGGCAAGTAAGTCTGCTTCTGGGACAGTAAGTAGATCAGAAATAGGTCACATGCTTGATGATTTTAAATCTAACATCTTAGGGAGTCTTAGTGAACAAATAGACACCCTTAAGATACAAAACAAGCAAAAGGCTGAATCTGATGCCTTGGCAATCTTTTGTCCCAAATGTAGAATGAAACATGCCTTAAGAGAGTGTCCTTTGGATGTAAAATTTGTAGAAACCTGTGTCATTTGTTCTGAGAAACATGAGACCAAGAATTTTCCTTCTCTCCCTGTTCTCAAGGCTGTCTTTCAGGAGGAAACTCCTACATATTCCACAGAGTCCCTCAATTTTGTATCTAGAAGACCTTGGCAGGGACCTCAGACACAAGGATTCCATGATCAAATGTATAGTCAACCTCCACCTTGGAATCCTTGGCAGCAACCTTGGCCCCAATTTCAAAATCAATCTCAGTCCTGGGCACAAGGAACACAAAGTCCCTATGGAAGATACTCTCCATACTATCAGTATCCACCATCCTCTCCACCATACCCACATTTTTATCCTCAAAATCCTCAACAAAATTTTCCTCAAAATCTTCAACAAAATCCTCAACAACATCATCAAAATCAACCACTTTCATTACCATTCCCTCAAAAATCAAATCAATTGCCTGCTCAACCCATACCAAACCCCAATAATAAGAACCCTCAGAATACATACATGATAGAAGGCCAACAATTTCCAACTTATTTAATCACTCCTTTAGACGTTAGTGATGTTCAACTGAGGTCTGGAAGAATACTTGAAAAGAGGAAACCTTCTGTGATCATACAAGAACAAGATAATTCTGAGGAAGATTTCCTACGGGTGAATAAAAGTCTTGAGGAAGACACATCCTTTCAAGACCCAAACACTGAAAAACTAAAACAAAAAGATCCAATAAATCCAACTCCTGTATTAGAGAAACCATCCACATCTACTTCTATACCTCCCTTTCCGGAAAGATTACAAATTGATAGAGGTGTAGAAAAAAAAATCATGGTGCCTAATTATGATTTCTTAGATGAATTGAGAAATGTTTGCATTAAAATTCCATTATTGCAAGCCATCAAAGAAATCCCAATTTTAGCCAAAAAAATAAAGGAGTTGAGTATGAAGACAACAAGAAAAAGAATAAGAGAAACCAAGAAAATTCAATTGGTAGGACAAATAGCAGACATTATGATGGGCAATATTGCTATTCCAAAGTATCTTGACCCAGGAAATCCAGTTGTCAAAATTCACATCAATGGAATTGAAATTCAAAACACACTCATTGACTTAGGAGCAGCGATAAATATCATGAGTAGACAAATCATGGACAAACTGAAACTTCCTAATCTTCTCTTTACACCCACACTATTACAATTAGCAGATAGATCTGTGATCAGACCAGATGGGGTAATAGAAGACATTCCAGTGTCCCTAGACTCTTGGGAGTACCCTGTGGATTTCATGATCCTGACACCCAAGAATAATCTAGGAGGCCATCTTGTTATACTAGGAAGACCTTGGTTGGCTACAGCTGATGCTTTTATTAGTTGTAGGTCCGGTGATATGTATATTTCTGATGGTAGTTCAACAAAGAAATTCACTTTATATCCTCCAGCTAGGACAATTACAGATCTAGATGACACTCGATGGATAGAGGATGAAGAATATTTACAACCACTCTTCACAATTTCAGAAATTAGTGAAGATAATCAAATTCTGAATACTCTAGAAAACTTTGAATCTTCTCCAGAACACAAACATGAATCATTTCAGGAGGGATCCAATATTGAATTTTTGTCATCTAGGCAAATGTCTCTTCATTCTATGGACAAATTTGGCAGCTCTACAAGTGAAATTTTTCCAGGCAAAACTTTGAATACAAATAAGAACCTAGAAAAATCTCAAGAGTTAATTGATTATTACGACATCTTTACGCATATGCATGGGAATACCTGCCCCGACATGAAAGGGATGACCCCAAGGCCTCATCACATCTATATATAGAGCAAATTGCAAACCAATGCTCGAGACAACCTCCAAGACGAATGAATCAAATCTTAGGGAGTTTGTTAAGAGAGATTGCAAAAATTGTTAAATGTTAATTTCATATCTATTTCAGATAGTCGGTGGGTTCTCCTTTGGTAATTGTGCCAAAGAAAAATGGAAAATGGAGGGGTGTGTGTTGACTACGGGAACTAGAAAAACTACTCTTAAAGACCATTTTCCCTTACCTTTCATAGATCAAGTATTAGATACATTAGGCGGCAAAAGTACTTTTGTTCCTAGATGGGTTTAGTGGTTACAATCAAATTAGTAGCAGACACATTGAAAACCACATTCACATACGGGTACCTATGCTTACCGAGTATTGCCATTTGGATTATGCAATGCACCTGCAATATTCCAAAGGGCAGTATTAAGAATTTTTTCGGATCTAATACATGACTGTGCAGAGGTGTACATGGATGATTTCACAGTTTATGGGAATACATTTGAAGAGGCTTTAGAAAACCTGGAAAAAGTCTTAAAAAGATGTCAAGAAGCAAACCTTTCACTTAGTCATTAAAAATGTTTTATGATGTTTACTGAAGGTATTGTTTTAGGGCACCACATTTCAGGGGATGGGATTAGAGTTGATGAGGCAAAATTTGAAGTCATTTCTAACCTATCCATTCCAAGTTGTCAAAGAGATGTTAGAAGTTTTCTAGGATTTACAGGGTATTATCGGAGATTTATAGAAAACTTTACCAAGATAGCATCTCCACTCTTCAAATTACTCACCAAAGATTGTGAATTCAAGTGGACTTTTGATTGCCAGTTAGCTTTTGAAACCCTGAAAACCAAAATTTCTGAAGCACCTATATTAAGGGGACCTAACTGGAAGTTACCTTTTCATACCTCGACAGATGCTTCCGATACAGCTCTAGGAGCAGTATTGGGACAAAAAGATTTAATTCCCTATGCCATCTATTATATCAGTAAAAATTTGACTCCTGCAGGGTTAAATTATACTGTAACTGAAAAAGAGTTTTTAGCTGTTGTTCATGCCATAAAAAATTTAGACATTATATAACAGGCTATGAAACTTTTATTCACACTGATCATTCTGCAATTAGATACCTAATGAACAAATCAATTACTAATGGCAGAGTTATAAGATGGTTGTTACTCTTACAAGAATTCAACATTACTATTCTAGATAGGCCTGGAAAACAAAACACAGTGGCTGATTTCCTATCTAGACTCCAAAATATCAAAGATGACACTCCGGTTGAAGATCAATTTCCTGATGAATATATTTTTGCAATCTCTACTCAAACTCCATGGTTTGTTGATATTGCTAATTATTTAGTTTCAGGAAAATTTCCTTCAATTATGAATGCAAGGGATAAAAGAAAAATCATTTGTGATAGTGCAAAATATTCATGGGTCGCTAATGAGTTGTACAAGACAGGTCCAGATTTGATCATTAGAAGGTGTGTTCGTGAAGATGAGATGCCTGAAATTCTCAAGGCATGTCATGATGAACCTTGTGGCGGACACTTTGCAGATAAGAGGACAGCTTATAAGATCCTTAATTTAGGATATTATTGGCCATCTTTGTTTAAAGATGCAAGGGAGTATGTCAAAAGGTGTGACAGTTGCCAAAGGGTAGGGAAACCTTCTCCTTCAGGTGAGATGCCATTACAACCTCGGGTACACATTGAACCTTTTGAAAAATGGGCCTTGGATTTTGTAGGACCTATAAGTCCTCCATCAAGACAAAAGAAATACATATTAGTTTGCACTGATTATGTTACTAAGTGGGTAGAAGCTAAACCATTACTTGTTGCTAATGAATCATCTGTAGTTACTTTTCTTTTGAGGATATTTTTACTCGTTTTGGTGTCCCAAGGGAAATTGTTACAGATCAAGGAGCTCAATTTACATCAAGGCTAGTGGAGCAAATGATGGAGAGGTACAAAATCAGGCATAGAAAATCTACTCCTTATCATCCACAAGAAAATGGTCAAATGGAATCTACTAATAAGGTCATTGAAGGAATCCTAACAAAGACTGTTCATTTACATAGAAGAGATTGGGTAGATAGGCTTCCTGAAGCCTTGTGAGCCTATAGAACTACATGGAGAAACACAACAGGCCATACTCCTTATGAACTTGTTTATGGAAAGCAAGTTTTGTTTCCCATAGAGTTCCAGATTCAAACTTTCAAAATGGCAGTTCAACTAGGACTTGATTTAACGGAGGCACAAAAGCATAGACTGGAGCAGATTAATGAATTGGATGAGATCAGACAAGATGCAGTTCAGAAAACAAGTCTAGTCCAACAACAAAGGGCTAGATGGCATGACAAGTACATCAAAGAGAATAAATTCAAAGAAGGTGACTGGGCTCTCTTGTTTGATTCAAAATTCAAGGATTTTCAAGGTAAATTTCAGACACATTGGCTTGGGCCATATGAAATTGTTGAAATTTTTGATAATGGGGCAGTAAAAATCAGAACTATAGATGAATAAGAGGTCACTTTTGTTGTGAATGGTCATAGATTGAAGCTGTATCAAAAACCACTCTCAAGAGAAGAATTTGTCAAGAAGTTCCAAGAATGTAGTGATGTGAAGTTAATGAAGAAAAATTCTTCTTCTTCATCAACTTGATTAAATTTTCTGAATTATTTCTTTGAAAAATAAAAAATATATATAAAAAAGAAAAAATATAAAAATAAAAAAATAAATAAAAAAAATAAAGGTATAAACATGAAAACCAATCATTGATTGGCATGTTTATACAGAAAAGATAGGATGAAAATCAGAGTCTCTCTGACACTATAACTTTTCCCATTTTGTTTTTACAAGCAGCTGTTACAAAATCATAAGTTCAGATCCATAGTGCTTATGATCCATCTCATTTCATTTCACTTCATTCACTTATCCATCCATATTCCATTTTATTCATTCATTCATACTCTACTTCATTCCATATTTCATTCATCTCATTCCATATTCCATCCATCTCATTTTCATGTCAAGATTTAAAGTTTGATGTCTTGCTGTAAATGAATAAACCATGTCATGGATTGTGTGGCAGTTCTTATGTTCTTTCACTCCATTTCATAAAATGAATCCATTCCATTTCATCATCCACTTCTTACATATCATGTCCTTCATATATCATTCATACCCTTTTTTATAACATTTCACCTATATTTTAAACCACTCATTCCATGATCAAAATTCTCGAATTTGCGACATGATTACGGCTAATGTGTGTTGCATTAACCCGGTTGACATTAAAATAAATCAAGAGGAAGAAAGGCATTAGTCAGCAGACATTAGAATTGCAACAAAATGATCCAGTGTATCCATGAATAAAAATCATCAAGAAGGATTATGAAGACTCTTCCAAAGGAGAACAAAGAAGACAAAGACTACAAAAATCAAATGAAAAGCAGAGGTAACAAGTTTAGATTATAATGGCATTTCATAAAGTTTAGCATAGTTTTAGTTATGAATTGTTCGAAAAGGTTGTTTTAATTATTTTTATTGATCAAAGACCAATAAACCCTCCACAGACTTTGGATTAAATCTCTCATTTCAAATTTCATGTCCGATATCATTTAAGCGGTTCAAATGGCCGAAGTGTTTGAATTCTTCACGTAACCCAACCAAATCATTCAATGATGATTCTCTTTTCCGTTGCAAAAATCTCCGCCGTCTTTTCAATCATTAATTCGTTCCCTCCACCTCACTCCATTACCTCATTCCGTGACTACTTCCATCACTCCATTCTGTATCTGGCACTTCATTCCGCAAACAGAGATATCCTTACCACTGAGAGCAGAGAAAAAGGGTAAAGGCAGAGGTATAACAGCGTGAGAATTTGAAGCCATTTGTTACCGTGGGCAGACAAAGTATCACTGTGGGCAGAGATGGAGCATTATCACTGTAAACACAGAGGTATAACAGTGAAGAATTTGAAGTCATTTGTTACCAAGAGACAGAGATATAACAGTGTGGGAATTTGAAGCTATTTTCCACCGAGAGATAGAGGTATAGCAGTGTGGGAATTTGAAGCCATTTTTCATTGAGAAACAAAGGCATATCAGCTCAAAGTTTGAAGCTGTTGTCACTATCAACCAGAGGCATATCAGTCTGAAATTTGAAGCTGTTGTCACTGTCAATCAGAGGTATATCATTCCGAAGTTTGAAGCTATTTTCACTATCAACCAGAGGTATATCATTCCGAAATTTGAAGCCATTATCATTTAGAACTTGAAGCCATTTTAATTCAAAGGTGAAAGTTATTATTTCTGTGGGTAGAAGAGTGTTAATCTAAACATTGAAGAAGCAATTATGGGTTTTATTGTAAGAACTGAACCAGTGGGTTCAAAATACTTAGAAGGCTACCCTCAATGTAAAGAAATGTTGCAATAGATAGGATGGCTTCAATTTTTGGAGAAATTTAATGGTTTCCACAAGGAAGTCACTAAAACATTTGCAAGATCATTTCAAGGAACTGAAGTTGAAGTGGGAGATGTTAAATTTACTGTCACTGAAGTTTTCATTGCAGAGGCTACAGGGTTGCTCAGAAATGGAGAGATATGGTTCAAAAATGGAGAATTCCACAATGAATCCTGGAAGCAAATTCTAAAATCACCAGGTATGGATGTCACTGTATTTAAGAAAGGAATTCCAAGTTCTGCATTGAAAAATAAATGGAGAAACATACTACTTCTTCTGCAAAAATTTATTACATGTGAGGGTAGATATGGCACATTTTATGTCTACCACATTAGACGGATAATGCATTTTCTGGGGGAAGACTTAAACGTACCCTATTTCTTGCTTCAAAGCTTGAAAAAGATGGCTTCCTGTGTTCAAAGAAGGGTTCAATTTTTAGAGGCAACCCTATATCATCATGGTTTGGTTAAAATTTTGATTGAACATCATTTAGCCAAAACAAATTATACATGGGACAATTTCTTGACAAGAAATCATTTTGAAGAGCCAAAAGAGCCCTCACCTGAACCACAGCCTACAAAGAGAAGCAGGAAATGGAGGACTTCAAAAGTTGAAACTGATAAAACAGTCCAAGAAAGTAGTGAGGAAATCATTTCAGAGAAGTTGACTCAAATCAAGAGACAGCTTAAGGAAGAAAAGGTAATCAAGAAATCTTCCATGGAGAAAGGAGAGGGATCTTCTCAGCCTAGAAGAAGCCACAGACTAAAGGGGAAACTGAAGAAAACACTAATCAAACAAATAGGGGTGATTAATATAGAAGATGAGGAAACATCCATTGAAGAAGATGTTGAAGAGGATTTTAATGAAGGAACCCCTGAAATTGACCCTGCTCAACAAGAAATTTATGATTATGTGGAAACTTTGGAAAAGAGAGCTTCAGAAAGTAAGGAGAGAACCGCTAGTCCTCCACTGTCTGAAATAGATGTATTAAGAAGGGATAGATATGAGTTGGAAATACTTAATAGACACATCAAAAATGAGAATGAAATTCTCAAGGATCAAGTCAAGCTCAAAACTGATATGAACTCAACCTTATCCCTACATCTAGACAAAGTGGAAAAGACCAATGAGAAGTTGAAGAAAAGGAACAAGAAGCTAATCAGGGCACTCACCAACCTAAGGTTCAAACTTGTTATCAGAAAACCCAGAAGATCTCTAGCTTCCAGACAAAGGAGAAGAAGAGGATTAGATGTCCTTGCAGAAGCCTCTGAGTTCATAGAATAATTTGCATGAGGACATGCAAAGAGATAGCAGTGGGGGTATGTTGAGCCTCAAAATTGTGCTTTCTTTCACCTCATTTTACCTCATTTTCCCTTGTCCATTGCTATCCTAGACCCAATTGATAAATGAATATAGTTAAAATTACTTCTAGAATGATTTACATGACTGACTTGCTAAGTTTTGTGATTTTTGTCATTGTAATGCATTTTGACTGGAACTAGCTGCAGAATGCAGACATTCCGTAGCTAACCGGAAATTCTGCAGCTGTCTTCACGTTTGGGTATGTTCCAGGTGGCCTCTCAAGAAAAACAGCATATGGGTATATTCCACATCATGTCTACATTGTTCTTTGCTCACCATGAAGGAAGAAACGAATTCTGGATATGGTTTTGGTACGTGGGAACACATTTAAGAAGGCAGACTTCTAATAGGATTGTCTTAGTCCAGATGTCCTTTTCCTTTTTACGCAGCCACTTCAAGAGTCCTAATGTGATTTCGATAAGGAAAGACAATGATCCTGGAATTGTTGCAAGTCTTGTTATGTAAATTTGTTATAAAAACACTTGGGAAACAGAGAGCTAGGATAGATTTTGTTCCAGATTTTGCTTAGATTCTGTGCTACATTTCTGAAGACGCAGATTGCTCTGTTCAAGTTATTTCTCCTTTAATGAAGAAGACAGTATTGTTTTGAAAGCATTGATTTGATTTGGAGTTAGATTCCGTCTGGTGGTAGAGGGCCCCTGCCTCCTGCACGGTTTTACTTGCGTAATTTAGATAAGTATATTAGTTTCCTTTACGTTTTTGAAGTTTGAATGCATAGTTAATTCCGTAGCCACTATAGTTATACTCGTTCTAAAAACTCTTCCAAAAGAAGAAGCTCTTCCAAAAGATTATAATGATGAATGGGGAATGGCTATAGTATTGTAGGATTTAATTGTAGTCTCTTTTATTCACCTTCACAGTTATACTTATGCTCAATACTCTTCCATAAGAAGAAACTCTTCCAAGAAATCTTTATATTGTCTTAAGCATGATTGTTATCTTGAACGTTTTAGTTGTGTGTTTTCACTATGTACCATAGCTGTTCTTGCGCTTAAACTCTTTTCCAATATATCATAATGATGAGTGGGAGATAGCCATGATATCTTAGTTTTTAATTGCTTTCAGTCTTTATGTTTACATTTGCACTCAATTACACAGTCAGGATTGTTCTAAAAACTCTTCCACAAGAACTCTTCAAAATATAATCATGATGAATGGCGCCTCATTCTTAGAATAATGCATGATAGTTTAGTTAGGATGCTCCGGAGTTTAATTGCACTTAACTCATGTTCAGTTGTTTTTCTTTAAGTTTGATAATGACTTGTAGTTTAACACTGTTTTAGGCTAGTGACATTTTAGGTTTGGTTGTAGCTCAACTCATTGCATTTGCACTCCATATTCAGTTGTCATTCACTGCATTACTTCAGTTGTTAAATTTAACAAAACAACCTTCATTATTCACAAATCTCTTCTTGCTCTAAAATCCATAATTGATTCATAAACATATGAACAGAAGACCATATCACTTTAAGGCCTGAAGTACTTCTGCAACTTCCTTATCATCTTACAAACAAACATTTTCCTCAATAGACTATTTCAAAAATCTATAACCTTTGAGTGAAGTGTAGTGCTATAAAACTGAGTTGTAGAATAGAGTTAGGAATTAGATTTAGAGTAGAAGATCTTATGATGGTATCAATGTTCTACTCCAAACGTACTTCAACAAATCTCTAATCAAGGATAAAATGTTGCATCATTATAAGTTAGTTTTTTAAACTGTTCAGTTAGGAGGATTTGCATGTTTAGTTGATCATTTCTCAAGTTGAGTTTATGTTTTTAATCATTTTCTTAGAAGTCATTATCAAGCTCTGTTTTTTCTTAGTCATAGTTTAGATTTGATTCTGCTTCAGTGTTTGCAATTGCATCTGTCATTTGTTATCAACCAACTAGGTTTCACTCTGTTTTTAATCATTAGCTTCCTTCCATTAGCTTTCTAGTCATCTCTCTTGTGAACATAAAATCACCAAAAGACCAAAAACATCATAAATCATCACAAAAGACCAAAAACATCATAAAACACTACACACAACGCATTAAGAAACAAACACCTAGGTACATACAGTACACTTCACTTCAACAGTTTACCAACCCTGGTTGACAATTAAATGAGCTCAATTTAGGAGATTATATTGAGACCAAACAGTCTTCATCATCATTCATTTTTAAGTTTTCAAACTGGGCTCTATATACTTGAAGTTTGGCAGTTTTTACTTTTTGGTCTCCCTCATGTATGTTCTCAAGAGTATCCCATATTTTTTTGGCAGTGTCTTTGTGCATTACTTTAATAAACTCTGCTTCACATAATCCATTCAGGATGGCATTCATGGCTTTTGCATTAGCCACAAAATCTTGTTTTGAGTCTTTTTCTGTATCAATTGCCTTCGAGGCATATCCTAATTCCACAGCAGCCCAGACTTCTATTCCTAGAGACATTATGTATGTCCTCATTCTGATTTTCCAGAAAGCATAATTTTCACCAGTGAAGAAAGGGGCTTTATTGGTTGAGCATCATTCTTTACTAGCCATCTTGGAAACCTAGGATCTCCTTTCAGTTGTTAGACTATTACAAAGGAACCTAGCTCTGATACCAATTGTTGAACTCTTAGTTAAACTGAGAGGGGGGGGGGGGGTGAATCAGTTTAACACAGTGTTGAGTTTAAACCCTTTATTCAAACTAACATACATCTTCATTTCATGTCCAGCTTAATATGTAAGTAATCTTATAATATGAGCAGCAAGTATTAATATAATAGAACAACAGACTTAATATGAGAGCAGCAGGTGTTAAGCAGATGATATAAATCAGATCAACACATAAACATCATGCACAGAGACACCAGATATAAGTGGAAACCCATAAAGGGAGAAAACCACATCTTATTATTGTTGTGATGTAAAGGCAAACTCCAACTCTCTCTCACCACTATTTTTCTGCAGGCACCAACCTACAAGAGGCTCTTACCTCAATTCTGCAAGCTACAACTTGCAAGGAAGCACCAACTCCATTCAATTTTCTGCAGGCACCAACCTACAGGAGGCTCCAACCTCAGTCAGCTACAACTGACAGCTATCAAGCTACAACTCGATAGGGAAGCTTCAACTTCCTCAATTTATCAAACTAAATGTTTGCTGATTTACTTTGATATCAGCTCTGTTCTGTATCTGCTCTTCTTCTCTTAATCTTCTCTGCTTTATTCTTCTATATTTTGCATTCTCTATATTTGCTCTCTCTCCCAATTTTTGCATATCAAGATGATATTATTTATAGATTTCCTCACTTGACTATTTGTATTCTACTTGGAATTCGAAATGTACAGTCATGTCTCTTTGCCTTCTGCCTTCTCACTCCTTTTATCTGCTTATTCAGAAAACATAACTGTAGGTATCAATTTAACATTACAGTGGGAATTTGTTCTCTCTCGGATTCTTTCCAATGCATCACAAACAATAAAACAATTAAAACATTTACATTCGAATTACAATGTGAATTCTAGCTCACTCATTCACCCTCTTGTCTAGCTGCGCATTTGTCTTTTCTTTTACTGTGTTTGTTTTTCTGTCCTCTGTTGTGGTGTAATTGCTGCATATGTGTAAATGAGCCTTTTAAATAAATAAAATGTAATTGTTGACTTTCAAATCAGGGAAATTCCAATCCTTTTCATGCCACGAGTGTCTTGTTGATGTGGAAGTTCCGCAGGCCGGAACATACATATATCATAATTGTATCACATTAATAATCGCCCTCCCGTTAAGCTGAGGCCCGTGGGTCTACATACCACACGGCATATTTTAATACAACCGCAACCATGTTTTATATATCTAACAGCAATCATTTTATATAAACAATCGCCCTCCACCTTAAGCCTTTGGTCTTATATTACAATCCAATAAATCGAATCACAACCTCTAATATATAAAAGGGTTGGGCCCCACATCTGACGGCGGACAACACGTCGCAACGGCGATCGGCAGATCAAACAAAAAATCGCACAATGTAACATTTGCGATGTGCGATGTTGCGATGGTGCGATATTGCGATCTCGCGATGTTGCGATGGGGCGATATTGCGATTTCGCAATGTCCTTCACATATACAGTCATTATATATAATATATCCGCTCATATATTATTAGATAATCAGAAATATTTTATTAATCAGAAACCTTAGTCTTCCAATGTATATTAACAACCTGTCAGACTTTAATAAACAATATAAACCAAATTCATTGTATATGACTCCGCTCCGGGCCCACAGTACAATAAAAAACCAATCAAATGCACACACTGTACCTTTTTTAACCCCCGGTCTCTTCCATTAAACTTCGTACAGGTTCAACAAGTGATCACCATTAGATGTCAGCCCACAAGATCGACGGCTCCTGTCCATTTTGCTCCGTGTCCTCGTACGATAGTTAGTGCGCGAAGGTGCACGTTAAACGGCGGTTTTGGAATGTCGGTCGAGGACACGTGTTGATCACTGAATGGAATCGCTGCCTATTCCTCCAATACCTCTTTCCAACGGATGGTGGTGCGAAGAAATCCATGGTTTCATTCCAAACCATCACGGTTCCGCTGCTCCAGGTTCCAGTCTTTGTTTACCTGCGATGCGATTGGGAACTATTATTTTCCGATGCGATTATGTTAACTCCCCCAGCGATTTTCGATTTCAATTGATTGCAATCACAACTTTGAGTTGCAAGACTTAGCTATTGTGGTTTATAGACCCGTCGGGTCCGGATTCTCATCGCAATCGCAATTTCCTGTGGGTTACATATTACGCTGCTCTTGTGATCTCCAATTGCGATTGGGGAGGGGTCCCACTTTACATTACGTGCTCTGCTTAAATATATTAATGTATATGCCTTGACTATTGTTTATATGATGCGCTTCACACATATATATAACAGATAAATATGTATACATTGCCAATGGGTCATGCGATTCCCGGAATAATATTTGTTTTATATTATATATATAACGCCGGTTGGAGTGTGCGATTACCGGAATTTTATAAATTCTCTCTGCCTCTGTCTCTGCCTCTGCTGCTTTTTTCACTTAGCCTCTGCCTTTGCCTCTGTCTCTACCTTCTGATAACGGTTCTTCACTGTGCTTCTATGACTGTTACATTTTGACATTCTTCTTGCTGCCTCTATTGCTTTCGCTGAGCCTCCATTGCCTTCACTGTGCTTCCTTTGCCTTCCTCTGCTTCAGCACTGCCTTCTTTGTTTGTTTCTGCTTCAGCGCTGCCTCCTTTGCCATCAATGACAATATTTCCAACAATTTTATCAACCTGTTTTTTCTAGATGAACCTTGGTTTTCTCACTCCATCGTCACCGTCTACTCAACCGATCATATGCCTTCACTTGGTTGTTTTACCCATTCCTGAGGAACCACTACGATGAGTGGTCGTGTTAGCCTGCCTCTTGACCTTTATTTTTTCATATCAGTTCCACCATTACAGGAACCAGTAGCCACCCTTAATACCACTCATTCCTCCAGGAGGAGTCATCTTTTTTCTCTTTTCTGAATCTCTAAAACTAAAAAGATTTTCGAGTTGCTTGTCATTTTCAACTCATTAAATGGCTATGAAACGATGTCTACCCATTATACATTTACCCCTTTTTCAGGCTGGGATAGATTATTTACGAAAAAGGAATACCCTAGCCTATCGTGACTAGGAGGTTCTCTCAGACATAGTTTTCTACCTTTTCGGATCTATGGGACTACCTACGAAAAGGGACCGCTAGAGTTTTCTTTTCCGCTGTCTTTTCAAACTCTCTAAACATGAAAAGAAGTTGATTTCTTCCTTTTTCAGACTTGTTAAAAACTGATGACATCGGATTCGCAATGATGTTACTCGAGTTCCTCCTTCCTAGGGCTCGTAAAATGTACTAGGTTGCATTGTTCGAAGGAAAAACTTACATCGCAAGCATATGCTATCCCCTTCAAGCGTGTTTTCAAAAATAATTGGGGTACTCGCCAGAAATGGTGGGGGAAAATGGAACCAATATTATAATCGTGCTGGCAGTATGTCGCTCTTGAACATGGCACTTGTCTACATTCGTGTTGGGTTGGGGACATCTCATCTTGTTATCTGCTTGCCTCCATGGGTTTGGGTAATCCCTTTTGACCGCTCATTTTCTCTTTGCCACGTCACCATGACCTCAGATCCCTTGATGTCAAAGACTGCCAAATCCAATGTCGTGCCGCCAATATGTTCAAGAGAAGTTTTGCCTCTGCAGTTTTCAACCTACCTTTGATTCTCTGTTAGTCTTGATTCACAAACATTATATCCCTCTGTCTCGTGTTGATGATGTGGGAAAAATTATGGCCCACCTTCAATCAAGGTCACTTCCTGTCGACTTCATCTCATTATCCGGAAAGCTGATCTAGAGACTCCCTTCAGGTGCCTTGGAGCCTGCATGCCTCAATGGCAGGTTCTTCGCATTTGATGCAAGGTTTTCATTATTGGCCTTTAATCGAATGATTTTGCGGATGTTCAACGCCAGCTCACTATTCACATGTTGTGGATTGTACCTCTTGTACCTTGAGAGCCATCGTCATTATTGGTGGTTTCTCTCGCGTCTATTAACGGCTTTCAATATTGGCTGGTAATCAGACCATGTTCTTGCATGTTCGACTTCAGCTCACATATTCACATGCTCAAACTTGTACTCTGTTCAGGTTGAGATGGACAGCAAGACCCTAAATTTTGTCTGATAACATCTAGGCTACAGGTTCTTTGTGGATTATTATGATTTATTACATGACTCTTTTGATTGGATGGTTGCGACCATACCTGAGTCTACTTGTTGATCCTTATTTTGCTGGATGGTTGCGTCCATACCTTGGATCTCATCGTTTCAGTACTTTTTATGGATGGCTACGCCCATACCACATATCATGTATCAGAGAAATCAGTTGTATTTGTACTTGCAGGTTTTTCGACGGCAGTGTTTTCAGTTGAACGTGTTCTCATAAAGCATTTCACCCCTCCCTCTCTCTCGGAGCTCATGCTTTAGGGGGCATTTTTTACACAGCATTTTGTCACCATCCCTACAATCCCTCATCCCGTACATTGGAGGACTATTCCCATGACCTGTGAACAGTAAAATGTCCTGAAAACACCTTCATGGCATCCTTCTGCATAAGGGCAAGAATTCTCTTGAAGACAATTTCCTCAGAAAATCATTAAAAACATATGTTTGGGCATTGGTGCGCTTAGCCAGTTCATCACTCGCGCCGACTTGGGAAATTTACACTAAGCCCGTGCCACCTGGCGCTCTGTCCCTATGTATTTCCTGCGCCGAGCCTATTAAGGAATTTTTTTTAACAATAGAAGGTGGAATTTTTATTCTAACAACTTCAGAACAAATAATCAAAAAGAGGTTGGGTTGTTTGGCTCCGGATCTCCCTGATTAGGAAGTGGTTTTCCACCTCTCATGGAACCTTCCTAAGAGATATGACTCTCCCCCATGATTATAGGCATCCTAACCTCTCCTCCTCCTTCTATAAAAGCCTTCCCTCTCCATTTCCTAGTTAGCTGAACATTTGGGAAGAAAAATATAGCTGAGTGACTATTGAGAGCAGAGCCAAGGAGAACCCCGTAAGAGAGAGAGCCTTGTCCAAATTCCTGACTAGCTTTGTGAGACACGCTTCGTTGGATGCCTTGCTGAAGGAAGAACGCGACTTCGAAACTCGGTTGTAATATTTCTTTCATATCTTAATATATGCTCGACTATGTTATTTGTTCCATCGTTGTATTGCTTGTTTGCGTAATGCAATTTGATTCAATATTTTCCGACTGATTGATAGTTACATGTGTGGGTTATTACATTGTATTGCCATCATTTTTCTCTGTATGTGTACAGGTGTCTGGACGTGGTGAGCGAAAGGATTGTAATCTATCAAGCGAGGAACGGGAAGCAACACTTCTCCGTCGACAACAGCAGCGTAGGAATTGAGGTAGGCCATCTATCATAAATTTGTCTTTTGTAACTAGGAATCAATATCGTAGCATGTTCTGTTTGTTGCTAGACTCACTCTAGGGCTATTGGGATTGCCTCTATCGCAGAGGGGATTTACCAAGTGGAAGCAACTGAAACAAGTAAGCCTCCAATCCTCTCTGTGTATCTATTCTGAGTTAGGAGAAATGGTAGTATAGTCTTTCACCTATTTTTCTAGATTAACACTTGTCTAGGGAAGTGTAACTTATCCGTAGATTACAATTCTGGCCCAACACTAAGGAACCAGTCCATGTAGACATGGTCTTCGAAGGTAGGGGCTCGACATAGGCTCTTTCTTCTTCGGCATTCCTAGACATGATTGGATAGGCGGGTCGCAGACGATTGACGGAAAGAAGTCAAAAGTTCGGAACCAGTGTCATAACGAAGGGGAAGCTGGAAATAAGACAGGAAAGCCTGGGTAAGAGTCGCAAAGGTGGTATGAGAGGAGGAGGCCTGATCAATATACCATTTATAAGCTTCGCCAGTAAGCATACATTGGAACAACTGAAGATGGGAAAATTCATCGGTAATGGAGTTAGACAAACACCACATGTGGAAAGATCGAACATGATTTGTAGGATATTCTTTAGCAAGACCTTCAAACTTGGGGATGTCAGAAGGGAGCTTGGTTGGCATAGCAGGCCAACTAGGTTCATGGCATATGGGGTCATTGATCAACTAGTTGGAATCGGTAATACTGAAGCCTGCCATATAGGGGAGCAAGGGAGCATCCAGGGTCATTCCTGTTGTGGTCCCACCAGTATTATTCCCAGCATTAGGGCAGGGGCTACCACTAGTGTTAGGTCCTGAACCATACATGGTGAAGGTGACTGGGGGAGAACCAGAGATGGAACCAGAAGGGGAACCCAATGAACCAGAAGAGGAGTCGAAATGCGGACTCGGTGGAGAACTAACTTGAATCCTACGCGGAGGAGTAAGTCTTCCTAATGGAAACTGAGGATGAAGGCCAATAAGTCTCCAAGATAAACCCCTTGGGGGTGCAATGATGAAAGCACAAACATGGCACAAAGGGAAGGGAGACCAACAAGGGAAAGGAGGTGCAGGATCAACTAATTACAATGTCGAAACAAGGGCAGAAAGGTGTAGGATCAATTTATTACAATGTTAAATTCTTTGCCTGGCGGTGTTAATCAGGCTCTTCTTCACTTAGGGTGTGTGTGTTAAGTGTGTAAATTTTAATTTTTAAACCTAGACATTTGTAGAGAAAAATAAAAAGTGTGATGTATAACTGAAAAATAAATCACCAGATAACAGTATATGAAATTGAAATAACATAAAATAAAAATTTAATTATGCATTAATCTAAACCCAAGGAGGCGGGCCTCTTAACAACTAGTCTGTGGGTGGGAAAAAATCTAGTCAAAGCACACCAAAATAGCCAATGGATCTAAATTCGGGAGGGAAAATGATCTAAAGGTTAGATATTCTGGAAATAGGTACAGAAAACAGCAAAAAATCAGAGGGAAAATTGCTGCAAATGAGGTGGCGAAAGGCTACAACCTGGAGAGAAGCGGAGGGGACCCTAGAGGAAGACCCAAACAAAATTGAAAAAAGATGTTTTGGATGGATGAATAACCAATCTGAAGTGGATCTGAAGGTAAGGGATCAGATCTGAAAATGGCTGAACACACTGAAATTTTAGATGACCTGCTACAGCTAAAACTCCTCCTACAAAGGTGGAGGGTACTGAAGCCCTAGGGGGATAGGGTCCCACTTTCATGAGTAAAACATAGAAATTATAGGTCCAAAACGAGCAGAGACTGAGGTCAGAAAACCCTATACAGAGGCCTAAATAAACCCAGAATAATCTCAGAAAAATTCTTGCAAAAAGTTCAGGTCGCAGTTTCTGAACTGTTTTTTGTAGAGGTCACAGGTTTAGGCTTGTTTTCTGCGCCCTGAAGCTCCAGGTCACAATTTTTGGCCCAAAAAGTGCGACCTACACTTTCGGCACTCTCAGGAGAAGGTTTCATAAAAATTTGTCGTCTCAGCTGGGCCTGATACCTGTCACTTGCGCAATAGGTCCGGAAACACACGGAAGTTAGAATTTTTATTGCTTTAGGGCTTTATAGGTTAAAAACAACATCAAGAAAATAAAAACAAGAAGCTAAAGAAAAATCCTAGGGTTTGAAGCAGCTAGTCATGCAGGGATCTGAAAAACGACAGAGGTCGTAATCGTAAACCCTTGTGGAGTCGCCAGTTGTTAATATGAATCTTAATCGCAAGTGTACGAAAAAAGCTCACTTTAGCTGTGCATAACAAACAACCCTAACATCAAAGATGGCTACCAATTTCTTTAGATCTGAAATTAGTTGACCAAGATAAATGCTACAAAATCTAGATTTATGTAGTAAAAGACATTAAGCAGTAAATATAAGCAAGAGTTTCTCCATGCATCCAATAGACAACACAAGAATATTTTTAAAGAATATTTGTATTTTTGACATCTGGGAAGGGAACATAGAAAGATATTACCAGTCCCCCTCAATGGGATGGGTTCTTGTATGTCCTTGGCACTTTAGATCAAAGATCTCTCTCTCTTGATGGTGTAGAAAACCCAGACAAAAAATGGAACTCAGAGGGAGCTCACAAGAAAAATGGTAGAAAAATATGACAATGATGAAGGATCAAATTCAGACCAAAAGTATAGATCCAAAGTGATATTTAAGCAACAAAGGGTAGTGAGTGAATGGAAAAAACCCTCTATTTGTAACAAAATATTGAGTTAGTCTAGATATTGGTGCATAATTAAAATATTATTAACCAATTCTAGATCCAACTTTTATGGAATATTTTATTATATTTGTTGGAGGGAAAAAGAATTTGAATTTGGTCAAATCCCTTTATTTGTAAATAATAAATAAATGATTTATTTATTATTTTAAGGATGGGGTTGAGTAATAATTAAATAAATAGTGATTTATTCAATTATTTATAAATGATTTAGTCAAATTTAACAAGGAATATTATTTAAATAAGGTTTAAATAATTATTCCTAGAATAATAAGATAAATAATGATTTATCTAATTAATTTTCTTGATTTGGGTTAAATATGACCAGGAATATTAATTAAATTGTTGTTTAACTAATTATTCCTTGAGGAAAATCAAAAAAATATGGATTAATTCCATATTTCCTCATGGGGTTTCCTGTTTATACCATAAATAACTTAATAAATATGGATTACTAAGCTATTTTTCATAGTGAAAGCAATTTTACTAAGGGTAAATTTGGTCTTACATGGTGTACTTTGGTCCATATAATAGTAACAGGCTAGATGACCAAAAAATGGTGTAACAGTTTAGCTAAAATCAGTTAGCAATGAACATGATAATAGGAAGCTACCACATCAGCATGTGAAAATATCGATGTAGTCTATAATCCAATTCTAGTCACCCTCATGACATTCATTGACCACTACAACAACAGACTTTTTTTAACTCAGTACACAACATATAAGCAGAGGGTAAATACTGACAACAAGATAGACAAACTTAGCTCACTACACTTTATGGATTTCCTACCACAATGATAAAAATATCTTTGACACCAACTCCACAAACTGGAAAAATGATAATGTTGTGGTAAAAAATAGTTGGACAAAATACACTTGGAGTTGCACAAGGAAAGCTACAAGCACTAGGTGATGAGTGCAAGCAAATCCAACCGCTCCAATAGCAAGCTCCTCTAGAAACTAAGTTGTTGCTTCAAGACTACATTTTTGCCTAACTTCGACCTAATGAGGTGTTGGAATGAAGGCCCCTGGCCTTTCTCAAGGCAAGTTGGAGATAGCATGTCAAACAAGCTGTAAATCACCCTCAGAAAGTACACTACGTGGTTGTAGCTCGACGCTGCCCCTAGCTATAAATGTCGTTGCTACTCCCAAATATATGTTGTGTGGGCCTGCAATACTACTCAGAAAATTTCAGGATTTTAACCACGGACTCTACTCATGAAACCCACAAAAACCGGCGATGGAATTGGCCAAATGTTGACCTCAGAATTTCAGCCCAATTTTCCCCTAGCTCCTCTAGTTGTTGGCTAAGTTGGGATCCCTGTTTGGCCCCTCAGTTCTACCCAGAAAATTTTTCCAAATTAATCTTGGCCTTTCCTCAATAAACCCATAAAAACCCAGAAAGGGTTTCCTCTAATTCCAACCTTCAAAATCTGACCTTTTGTAGTTTGGACCTCTTCCAAAAAAAAAAATTTGGCACTGTAGCTGCTACTGTCAATCACTAATCTCCAAATTCCCAGCCTACCTCCTCAAATGTCTCTCCTATCATTCTCCCAACACCCCAACTCCAAAATCCCACAAATGCATCTCCCACAAATGAGCCTCCTCAATTGACTACGTAGGCCCTTCTAACCAAAATAGCTGAGATGAAATTTGGCCTCCAAGATAATCTGTTTCACTACTATGTTGGCCCTTGGCTCTAGAATGTTGGCCAAATTTGTCATTTTTTGAATCCATCTATGGTTTTCATAATAAAACTCGTAAATGGCCAACACAATTTTTTCTGGGAATAATCCTGAACCATGATAGCAACAACCAAAAATGGAAAACACGTAGGCTGAGCCAAGATCGATGCTTTGATACTACTGTAATATCCCCAATTGGGATTAAACAGTAATAAAAGGAAAAATAGACAAGAAATTACAGAAAAAATGAAAACACCATTAAAGACGGAATATGGAGCCAAAATCAGTGCTGAGCCATTTTATTATTATGTTGGGAAAGAGTACAAGTATGGTGCTGAAAATATTGCACCTGGGCCTGCTCAAGGCAGGCTGAAGGGAAACTTGAATCCTAGCAAAAATTCTTGCTGGAAGTAGATTTGTGTGGCTCAATCACTATTTTTCCTAGTCTATAAAATGAATTTGTTGGCTGACTTCGGACTGTTTGTTGGATTGCCTCCTGTGCTCAGAAAATTCCTAGAATTGGACACTGGAATCTCCTCAACAAACCCACAAAAACCCGTGAAGGTTTTGTTGAAAGCTCAACCCCGGAAATTGTCCCTCCAAGGCTTGGAATGCCACTTTTCTGGGGAAATCAAAACACTAGTGCAATCTGCTGGAAATTGCCTCTAGAATGCTGTTAAATACCCTAGTAGGAGGTGGCTAGCCTCCCCTCTAAATTTCCTGTTGCATCTCCTCTGCACTCCTCACTCCTAGCACCCACGCCAAACTGAACTGTGAAATCACTACGCAATCTTGGCTACCTTTGCACAGTCCTAAAGGGGATACGCTCTCCTAGTTGATGTTGCTACTCCAATATAATCTGTGGTACTGAACCGGCCTCTAACTGAACTGAAATGTACTGTTGAACAAACTTGTGAATTCTGGATGAATTCAGTAAGGGGAGTTGGGTGCTTGCCCAATCTCTCTCAATCACCCGAGGATTTCCATCCTGGGGCTACCAATGGAGTAGAGAAACATGTTCTCAACCTCATATACAATAAAAGATATCAAATCCAATTTATCCCTCAATGGCCTCCTCCTATTATTTTATAGATCTCATGGACCCCTCTAGAGCCTTCTATTTTATTATTATTTTAATCATGGAGCATTTTACGCTCTTATTAAAATATTATCTTTAATGCAAGAAAGATTAAATAGGCTACCATGCCTCCTCCGATAACTGAAACTCATGTCCAACCATCCCATCATGTAGGTATTCTCGTTTTGGTTCCAACGAGCTATTAAACTAAGGTTTTCTATCATGTATTCCTACCGAAATGCCAACTTGAGCGTAATTAATTAAGTTAAGCCCAAAAATAACTTAGTTTTCTGAAAGTTGTCGAAATGCGCCAGAACAAAAGGCAAATTGTGTGGATGATGGAATATACCAAGAAAATGCCACCGGTCCTCATAGAAACTCCTCAAAACTCCTCCAAAAATCCTCTAGGCCCGTTGATGACACCAACCTGTACCTGTGACCTGTCTACTCCCGACTCTGGAAGTCGATCCTAAACCTGTCATAAGGAACACAAAAAAAAGGAATATTACATTCATCACCATCAGGACCACAAGGAGATGAAACTTCAAATATTCCATCAGTGACCAAAACTTAGCCTCGAACAGAGATTTCAAGGGAAGATGAGAAAGGTAAGAAGTTGGTCTTTGTTCCTGAAACATAAGAGGAGATACCTAGGTCTAGATCTAAAACTAGATCTCAAGAAAAAAGGATACCTAAGAAGGTTGTAGGTGAAGAGGCATTTTAGTTGGAGACCATGAGAGACGAACCACCTCTGAGTATACATGATTCACCATTGCATAATGAATAAGAGGTACATCTAGAAGTTGAGATGGCTGACCAAGGAGAATAGCATGGAGAAAAGGCAGCAAAAGTTATCATCAAGGAGAAGGAAGCACAGATTAAAGAGCTGAAATATGACCTATCCAAAGCCAATTTCATGGTGGCTTTCTTATAGAAGGAAAATATATAGTTGATACAGGCTCTAATGCAGCAGAGAAAGCCACAAGAGGACCCTCCATCAGCAAGTAAAACAAGTGTTTTGGCAGCAAAGGATAAAGGTAAGGCGATTATTTATGTTGAGCAGCAGGAAGAAAATAATGTTCAAACACAGCCTAGGAGACCTAAGATAATAGAAATGGATAGGAAGGAACAGAAACTAGAAGATCCATCTCCTCCTCAAGCTCAAGACACCATAGTTTCTCCTCAAGCCCAAGATACTACATTTGAATCCATAAGTGTTGAGATTGAGGAAAACAGGGAGTATTGGCTTTGTTGGAAATACTGAGAGGGGATTGAATCAGTATTTATTTTCAATTTTTAATTATTGCCGGTTAGATTCTTCACAATTAAAGACAGAGAGTTGTATAAAAATAATATTAAGGATTAATAAGAACTTCAATCCCTTTTTTTTAATAATAGTATACAATAGAAGAGTGAAGGGCACCAACCCTTTTAATGAAACAGGCACCAACCTGTTGCCAAGCACCAACTTGGACTTTGATGAGGCTCCGACCTCTAGGGCTCCAACCCTATCTTCTTAAGGCACCAACCTTGTGTTTATGGGAACATACCCCAAGGACACCAATCCCTTTGTCTTCTTTTTAATATAAAATGTGTGATGTACTTACTTGACTGTCATCAACAAGATTCTTCACTGTACTTTGTCCATCATGTAACTTCAATAGTCCTCACATAAATCTGAGCCTTCAAGGGTAAGTCCAAGCCTTCTACAAGTTCAGATCTGAAGTATCACAGGTTCACTAGCTTGCAGTTTTAAGTCTAAGCCTTCAAGGGTAAGTTCAAGCCTTCTACAAGTTTAGATCTGAAGTATCACAGGTTCACTAGCTTGCAATTCTGAGCCTCCATAAATAACTGTCCTTAGGTCCAAAATTTATGAGTCACCTAGAGTACCAAGGTGTAATTCCATAATTCTATTTGAGCTACAATTTCTCCACAGCTGTGTCCGAGCTACCACAAGTATATTCGAGTTGAATGTTCACAATTCAACCTTCTTACGTGTCTGAGGTACTGAGGTTAAGGCAAGGAGTAGATGACTGTCCACTGTTCCTCCACAAGAAGACTTTTTATACACCTAACACAAATCTAAACCTCATAAAATATGACTATGTAATCTGTTGTCCGAGCTTGAGGAAGAATAACCCAAACAAATGTGTTTTGTAAGTCCTCCTCGGCCTTAGTTCACAAGATGTGAACTCTCCTTAAAGTTTTGTGCTTCTCGGATATTCTTCACCGAATTTCTGCTCCTGAAATGGATGAACGCAGATTTATATATATAGTAGTGTGTCCCTATGAAGAGACACATCCATTGGAAGAAGGGTCGACATTATATGACTGTATAGGTTGGCTTGACTGTAAATATATATTTTTTATCTTAAAAATTTAGTTTCTCACAAACTAATGGGAGTTTCAGGGCAAGTAAGAGCTTGTTGGAAAGAGGGAAAAATCCTCTTTAATATGGTCTAGGATTCATTGTGAAAGGATGCCTCTAAGGTGTTTAAATTTATTTTTATTTGTGATTTTTCATAAAATTTTAGTGCGGAAGGTGATTAGGACAGTAAGAGATCATTAGAGCTTCTTCATCATGGTGTGTCTTCCATGTCATCATATTTCATAGTGCAGCATCTATCAATCTTCCAGTAAGAGAACTCATCAAGAGAGCTTATATTCCATCAATGACAATTATTGACCAACAAGCTTGATAGAATGAAGGTACATTTGGAGAATCTATTGGAGAAAGCAAGCAGGGATAGTACCATGCAAAGAAATATGTCAAGGCACTACTATGATAAGAACATTATTTGCAAGGTTAGGGTCAAAAACATGAAGAAGAAGCTCAAAAGAACCCAAAGGAAACTCAAAATGAAAATCCTAGACCTATTGGTTGATGCATCAGTGGTGGTATGAAAGAAAATCAGAAATCAAAGAAAAAGAGGCAAAATTTTGAAGTTTTGAAGTTTTTATGCACACACGAGAAAAATAATCCTACAGAAATGCAGCAACTATTTGTTGCGCTTTTAAATGTAGCAACTAGTTGTTGCGCTTTCTCTCAGAGGGTCCAATGTAATATTCCAAAATTGGAATGGCACAGCAAACCTGCTGAAATAACGCACTCCTGGGAGATTGATGCATAGAAATGAGTTTAAAGCCCTTGGATACCTTAGATCAACAGATCTGGAGTCTAGATCCAAAAGGGGAGCAAAAACGAATCAAACTTGGTGTGGTAAACAGATCTCCCACCACCTAGTCTAGCTGAAAAACACCCTACAAGAGGGGTTGCAGCTATGCACAACAAACTGCTTCAGAAATAATGTAGTCTTGGAAAGCATGAGCAAGAGGCCATCAAAGAAGATCAACTTATGAACATACAGTAGCAAATCAGAATTACAATGAAGCTCTTTCAATATACAGTAGAATACAAGAGACAAGAGAGCAAGAAATCTTCAGAAAAGAAGGTTGCAGCGCATATATAAACTGTAAAATGGCTTAACAACATTATTTTATGGAGCCGCATAAGGTGAACATTACATCTCAGATATAGGACAGATCTATGGACAAAACATTAGATCCATTTCAGATCTGTAATCTAGAAAGACTTATTTACAAGATCCCCTTGGGGTTTTGACCAAATCATGCATTACAAAGAGTAGATCTAAATTGTAAGTTGCAGATCTGCAAAATGATTCAAAAATTTCTGAAGATGACTTTACATAAAAATAGATCAGATCTAAACAGAACATGGATCAGCAAACCAATCCATGGATCACCAAAGTGAAAGGCAAAGCCCAGCACCAGAGATCTCTCATCAAAAATAGGGTCAAAACACCCTACAAACCCTCCATTGAAAATAACACAGTCCCTCAAGAGAAACTGCATTGTAGCTTGAATAAAATATATGGCCTGATGCCAAAATACAAATCTGAAGCTCAAACAGTGGATGCACTCTTCCAGGCGGTTAAAAGACACACTCACTGAGAAGAGGCTCCAATACAAGCTAGATCTAAGCAGATCTAGAGTTCCACTTGCTGCAGCCTACAAAAGCAAACAAACCCTCACTGGATCTGCGTTGCAGTTGGAAGTAGAGCTTGGCCCAAAGCCTGATAGTGGATCAAATAAGCAAAAACTCCTCCAAGAATCCTCGATGGAAGAGGTGAAATCCCTGCATAGGAACTCCAAGTGCTAAGCAGCAAAATTCTCCACTAAACAACAGAGAATAGTCTTTGTCTAAACATACAAGATACTTAGAAATATAGACAATCAACCACCTTCTCTTGCTGCCTTCCCCTTCCTTTTATAATATTAGAGCCTTTGCAAACCCTAAACCACCTTCATGAGTTAGCTCCTTTCACATGAGGGGCCTCCTTCTAGAACTGTGTTGTCCCTTTATGAGGTACATTGAATCTAGACAGCATTGTAGATTTGGTCAAGGTTGACCCAATATCACAGCTCAAACACATTTCACACCTGCAAGTCATTTATTTACATGGCCCTGATTTATCCTTGTTCATATGGGCATTTATTTATTCAGTTTTTTCAAGAGTTTCACATGTCCTCCTTTATTCATTTATTCATGCAATAGAAAGTAAAACAAAAATGTATATTCCTCTTAGCTTAGGCTAAGTAGTAATATTACATCCAAATCCGAAAATTCAAGTATGGTTGGATTTATAATGACTTAAGGATATCATAAAAGCACTTTTGGATGCTTGTACAATCATGGTTTGAAAGAAAATTATCAAAAAGTGCCTTTTTTACACCTTTTTGGCACCTTTTCAGAAATTCATTGTGTTTCTGGACACTTGCTCTTTAAATCGGTTTTGAGGGGGTAAAATGATGATTTTGGATGACTTAAGGGTCCCAGGGCATAGTAGACATCCTAATATTTCTTCACCAACCTTCGGCGTCACTCATAACCTCTTCTAAGTCAGCTAAAAAATCAAGCCCAAGTTGTTGTGTTTCTGCTAAAAAAATTTGTGTTTCTGGGTTTAAAGGTTTTTCATTACACATGGAGTTCAAAGGTACACTTGGTCAATGTAACAGCTAGCTCATGAGTTATTTGATGACTAATAGGCTTATTAAGGGTAATGTTTTTAAAAAATCTTATGATTAATTCCTTGAGTGATAAGCTCAATTAGTTAGCTAAAAAGGGGAAAGTTGTTTCTAGCTTTCCTAGGATTAGGCAATGAGTCATTAGGTTCATTAATTAGTAGCTATGGATCGGGATTCGACCCCTTAGAGGTGGAATCTTGTTTTTTTCTATATGTACTCAGAAACAAGTCAAAGAGAGGGTTAGATATTTGAATTTCACACTCTTTTGGCACTAGCGTACTTGACTATTTGCAAAAGTAATTTACATGCAGTTGCAGCTATTTTTATGGGATTCTTGTGATGTGATTAGTGATAGTGTTTTTCTCCATTTTTCTTATGCGTCTTTCATATGCTCTATTTTATCTGATATTTTCATGTAAATTTTTTTATCTTCTAAGTAAATGAATTCATACATGTATTCTCATTTTACTCCTTTTACATGATTTCTTCCTCACGACACTACAATGCCATACTCAAATTGTGTGACTAGTTACATTTATCTTGCCTCATTTTATAACTACAGTTGATCCTTTGGAACACTTGGCCTAGTTCCTAAACCTGGTGCTTCTTATCCAACAAAACCTAAATAAAAAACCATATTGAGTTGATAACTATCCTAGAACCCTAATACTCTCCAATAACTTCCATTCGTTGTGAGGTTGATTTCGAGAGAGCCCTCTCTGATTTGGTAGGGCTAGTTACTAAGTCAAAAGTTGGTATGTGGTTACCTCTTTGGTTTTCTTTCTCAGCCTTGGGAAACTAAGGAGTCCTAACATTTTGGCATCATTTTCAGGGATCGAATTTCAAATCTTCCCTGGGGATATTTCTTATAGTTTGTTGAAGGCTAGATTTATGGGTGACATGTGCTAGCACTCAAAGAAGGTTGATTTAGTCATTTCAAGAAAAAGTAAAGATTCAGAAGAACATTGGCTCCCAAAAGGCATACTAGGTCTAATCTTGATCCTAATCCCTCACCAATTGTTAATGACCCTGAGAGGCTATTGAGAAATCAAAGGTCACAGTCTCAAGAAGTTAAAAAAGGTATACCTCCACTTGTAAGATCCACCTCTTTGCCTACAAGGTTGGTTGCTCCTGAAGATTTGTCTTTTGACCTCGAATTTGAGTCATCTTTATTCAATTCTAAGTCATAATCTTTCCTCTCAGAAGCAATTTTTGATCCCATTAAGGTTGAAACATATTTTCGATTTTCTGAGTCTTCATATTTTGAGGGTGATAGTAAGGTCTGGTCATATTTTTATAAACTTCGGAGCTTGGTTGATCAATTCCATATAGCCTCTAAAAAGGCATATATCCATTACCAACGAGAGACTTTATTTGTTGCTACATATATTGTCATACCTCCTCATACAGCTGATCCATCATCCTCCACTGTCAGTCCATCATTTCCTCTGCAATCATCTCCTCATTCAACACCTCTTGTTGTAACTTCCATACAACCTTTTGCAGGAGTCATGGAAAGATTTTATCCTTTGATTATACCTCCCTAACTTACTACTTTTCCTCAAAATTATGGTCAAATATTGCCTTTTTTTGATGGGACAACAGAGGTCATTTCTCAGCAACATATAGTTAAAGTGATTGATTTTATTGATCTTGGGGAAATTAATTACGATGATGCCAAAATGTGCATAATAGCACAGATTTTTTTGGGGGAAGTCAAGAAATGGTTTTGTGCCTTAACAGTTGATTATGTAGCATATCCACAATGGTTAAAGGACCTATTCCTAGCAAAGTGGGAAGAGAAAAAGAACCTTCTCCAAATTCTAGCCGAGTACAAAGCTTTTCCAAAGAAATAATAATGAATCTATGCAATATTTCATAGCCAAATTTAATAGGATATATGATTCTATCCCGGAAAACATTAAGACTCCTCCTAGCCTGGCACTTCTTCATTATCCTTATGATTTTGATTTAGATATGGCTTACCAATTGAGGGAGAGAAATCCTACTACCCTTGAAGACATGCAAAGGAATGCAGTAAGTGTTGCGGAAAATCTACTTATCAAAAAGTCAAAGATGAAATCAGAAAAGAGGGTTACTATAAAGGAGGATCCATCTACTTCATTTGAGGGTAAACTTGATACTTTGATTAAGGAAATGGAGAAGATGATGGACAAGATGACCATCACAAATAGACAAGTAGAACCACAAATCAGAAATCCAAACTTCATAGGTCAACAACAGCAACCTCAATGCAGGATTAAACAAAGGGAACAGAGGGGTCAAGATCAAAAATTTCAACAGTAGATCCGTACTCCTTTTCAGCAAAATTATACAAAAGGCCCTGATGAAGAAGAATAAATTTCATAATAAAATCACTTTTTTTTAGGAAAATCAACAACCTATTTTCTTGACTGAGGAGTATGAATTTTCTGAAGAACGTTATGTACCCCATGATCAGCAGTATGTTCTTTCTAGTCACGATATGTTGGCAATGCAAATAGAGGATTATCAAAGAGGTTACCAAAATTCCCTTAGCCAATCGCAAAGGAAATATGGTCTGAGAAATAGGAATTTTCCCATAACTTCAAATAAGAATAAAGAAAAAGGACCTATTGTTACAAATCAGGGAAAATGTAATGAATCTTCCACTAGCAACCAGAAGAAAGGCAAATAATTTCAATCTAGAGGACAAAGAAAGGAGATCCCAATCAAAGAATAGCCCGAAAATAAATACATGTCATCTAAAGATGTACAATAGAATTCTTCTTTATTCAGTCTTGAGAATGAAATTTCAAAGCTTAAAGTCTCAATTACATTGACTGGATTAATCAAGAATGACCAATACAAGTTTCAAGAAGCCAAAATGCTTAAGGTTGACCAAATGTCTGATATGTTGAATGTTAGTGATGACCACCCTGAGATTTTGTTTGGACCTGTTGTAGATGGTAACTTAGAAGACAATGAAGTTCCACCTTTTTACCTCAGTCTCAAAATTCATGATTTCATCCTCCATAATGCTATGCTAGACTTCAGGGCCTCCCATAATCTCATTCCTAAAGCCATCATGGATAAACTAGGATTGGATATTACCAGGCCATATCATGACCTTTACTCTTTTGACTCAGGAAGGGTTAAGTTTCTTGGTCTCATAAAATATTTAGTGGTGTCCTTAGATCAAATTCCAGCTAAGAATGTTCTTGTGGACGTTTTGTAGTTGAAATTCCTCCGATATATGGAATGCTTCTCTCCTGATCATTGGGAGCCAAACTTAGAGGCGCTTTGCAGTTGGAATTTTCCTATGATACTATACCATTTTTTGGACAACTCGGAAAATTATACAGGGAGAACAAGATGAAGTACATGATTAGTAGCAAAGAAAAACCCCATAATCACCCTATTCATTTTGTTCATATAGATTTAGAGTCATTTGTTTTGTACAATTATGATTGTTCGACATTTTTAGAAGATTTGATGGAAGAGAAAGCAGAAATTTCAGAGATTTCAAATTGTGTTCAATAAATTTCAAGAGAAGAAAAGAGAAAATTGGAACCAAGCAGCTTGCAGCCAAGTGTATCATTCAAAAATATAGCTAAAATAGTAAAGGAGACAGAGCCGATTGGGACAGTAGATCATTCTCAAACATATAATCAAAATCAATCATCCAAAATTGAGCTTCCCAATGAAGAAAATGGCCTATGGACCATGGATTTTGACGGAGCCTTAGGTAAGGAAGGATTTGGAATTGGAATTTGGATTAGTGGTCCCATGAATCAATCATCTCATCTTCCTCTTAATGTCTAGATGTTTTCTTATAAAATGGCATTTGATTGTTCCAACAATGAGGTAGAATATGAGGCTTTGATAGTTGGTCTTAAAAATACTCAAGAAACTAGGTGCTAAGAATATTTTTGTATATGGTGACTCCGAGTTGGTAACAAAGCAAGTCAAATGGGAATACTAGGCCAAGCATCCTAGAATGTGAGCATACCATAATGTGATATTATAAATTCTTAAGACCTTCACTAAATACACTCTATCATTGATTCCAAGGAAAAATAATAGCATTTTTTATGCTCTTGCCACTTCAGCTAGTATGTTCAAGGTTTCGGTTTATCCCAACAAGAAGTATGAGATCAATTTCAAACATTGTTGTGTTGTTCCAGACAATGTTCAGTATTGGAAATTCTTCCAAAATGACAAAAAAATTGACAATTTCTTGCAGATGGAGGAAGAGTTTGTTAGTTCACAAATTGATGATCATTTTTATGAAGATGATCATGAAATGCATGCAGCAGAAATGAAGGTACTACAACTAAAATATAACTCAATTCCAAGAGGTCTAGTACCCTTGGAGGAGCTTTTTGATCATGATGATGTTGCACAGAAAATAACAATGTTTCCAACTGAGGTAGGAGTAGAAGATATTAATCTTGGCACTCTTGAGAAGCCCAATATGGTTAAGATATCAAATACTTTGAGTCCAGAGATGAAAGGTAAATATGCAACACTCATGATTGAATTTACTGATGTTTTTTCATGGTAATATAGTGATTTAAATGTGTATGACAAGAGCATAATTCAGCATACAATTCCCATAAAAACTTATCAGAATCCTTTCCATCAGAATCTCATAAGGATGAATCCAAAATTGTTCCCCTCCACTGAAAAGGAATTGAACAGATTGCATACTACTGGTATTATTTTCCCTCTTTATTTCTCAAATTGGATGTCAAATTTAGATAAGAAAGAAGACGTGTGAGATTCGCTTGTGTATTGATTTCCGTAATTTAAATAAAATTCCATTAAAGGAAAACTATCCACATCCAAAGATGGATCATATCCTACAAAGGGTAGTTGGTTCTTCCAGGATTTCATTTTTAGATGGATATTCTGGGTACAATCAGATCTTGGTTCATCTAGATGACCAAGACAGCCTTCACGACACCTTGGGGTACTTTTATGTATGCTAAAATTCCCTTTGGATTGAAGAATGCAGGAGAAACCTTTCAGCGAGTGATGGATATCGCATTTTCCAATTAGAACGATCAATTTTTGGTCATTTATCTTGATGAAATAATAGTTTTTTCCAAGAAGGATGAAGAACACTTGCAGCACTTAAATACAGTCTTGCAAAGATGCATAAAATTTGGCATATCGTTGAATCCAAAGAAAATTTTGTTTTCTATGGAGGAGGGGAAATTGCTCGGTCATATCATATCTAAAGATGGCATCCAAGTAGATCCTTCAAGGATTGAGGCAATTCGTAATTTGGACTATCCTAGAAGTAAAAAGGAAATTCAATCATTCAATGGTAATATCAATTTCCTGAGAATGTTTATTCCTAAAATTGTTGAACACTTAAGGGAAATCACTAATATGTTAAAGAAAATTAGTGAGGTGAAATGATCCGATGAAGCAAGAAAATCATTTAATCAAGTGAATTTTGCATTTTCTAATGATCCCATCCTTATCAGCCTAGATTATACACTTGATTTTATCATATTTTCCTTTGTTTCTGAACATACATTATTTGTTTTCCTCATGCAAAAGAAAGATCAGAAAACAGAGCAGCCAATTGCCTTCTTTAGTAGGAAAATAAGAGATGGGGATTTGAAATATAATATCATTGATAAGCAAGCATTAGCACTAGTTAAATATTTGAAAGACTTCTAAGTTTATATCCTTTATTCTCATGTTCTTGCCTATGTTCCAAATGTTTTTGTCAAGGATGTGTTAACATAGAATGATCCTGAAGGCAGGCGTGGTAAGTAGATAGTTTTTATGCTAGAATATGATTTAGAAATCAGACCTACAAAACTGATCAAAGGTCAAGGCTTAGCTAAGCTCATGGCGAAATCTAACTTACATGCTTTAGATATCAACTTTATCGCTGCACTTTCCGAGGAGCAGGAGGTTGATTCATTACCTCAGGTATCTCAAATTTTTAATTCATCACCATGGTTTTCAGATATATTTCATGTGCTACAACATTTGAATCCTCCATCAGGTTTTACCAAGAGTTTGAAGGCTCTGAAGTATTTTATTCTTAGATCTTTGAATTTGAAGGATCTTAAGTATTGTGTTCTTAATAATTTTTTATATTGGAAATATCTGGGAAGGGTTTCATTAAATTTTTTGGTATAAATTGAAGTTGAGAAAGTGATGAATAATTTCCATAAAGGTGATTGTGGTGGTCATCCTTTTTGGAAAACTACAGAAAATAAGATATTGAGGGATGGCTTCTATTGGATGAGTTTTTCTTCATATGTATATAAAATAGCCATGAGTTGTCATGAATGCCAAATTTTCCAAGGAAAGAGAAAAATGTTATCGTGGCCCTTGAAACCAATTGCAGTTCAAGCACCCTTCTAGTAGTGGGGGCTTGACTTCATCGGTGAGATTAATCCTCCATCATCATCTTAGCATAAGTGGATACGTAATTCCACTGACTACTTCACAAAGTGGATTGAGGCCATCCTCACGAGACAAGCTATAGACACGGTAACTATTCAATTTATGGAGAGTAATATTATGTCTCGTTTTGGCTGCCCACATAAAATCATTACTGAAAATGCAGCAGCCTTCAAGTCCAAAAATATGATATATTTTTGTGATAAATATCACATAAGACTAGAGAATTCAACATCATATTATCCTCATGGCAATGGGTTGGAAGAATCATCAAACAAGTCATTGGTGAACATAATCAAAAAGTTGTTGCAAGAGAACAAAAAGAATTGGCATAAAAATTTCATTAATGTTCTATGGGCAGACAGAGTTAGCACAAATAAATCTATCGGCATGTCACCCTTTCAACTGTTATATGGTGTAAATACAGTGTTTCCAACTTCCCTAGCAATGTCGATGATGAAAATCCTACAAGAGATTGAAAGAGATCCAAATGAAATTCAGTGAAGAATTAATCAATTGATCCACTTGCAACAGTCCAAGGAAGAAGTTTTCAATAACACCTCAAAGCTTCAGGAGAAGATTAAGAAGATTTATGATAAGAAAACTAAGGTTGATGATTTCAACTTGGGAGATGTTGTTCTCTGATTGGATGCCCGAAATGAGGATAAAGGAAAGCATGGTAAGTTCAAGAACTTATGGAAAGGACCCTACAAGATTTTAGCATTCGGAGTAAATAATGCTTATTTATTGGAATATCTTGATAGGCAAGCACTTCTAGAAGGACCGCTGAATGGTAGGCTCCTCAAACACTATCTTACCTGATCTTGAAGAAAAGGTTTCACTTCCATTGTAAATAACATTTTATTTGTTTTCAAAGAATAAAGGAGTTGTCAAAGAGGTTCGAAGCCCGAGGAGAAGGCCATAAGGCTTCTCTGATCAGTTGTTGTTTTATTTTTAGAGTTCAAAAGTCAAGTCAATTTTTCAGTCAAGTCAAGTCAGTTTATGTTTTTTCTCAGTTTAGTAAGATATTAATTTGAGTGTCAAGTTTGTGTATGTGACTCCATTCCCCAATGGTGTCATAGGGTTGATCATGACAGTGTCATGAGTGTCATAATTTTTCCATTTGGATTCATGTCACGATCATCTAAAACAATTAAAATGTCATGAGAGTTAGAGTTAGCACTTAGGGAATAAATCACATCATTAAGTCATTTGGTTAAAGTACATGACGTCACTCCACTAACAAGACAAAATCGATTTTTTGAGTTATAAATGGACATCAAACTATTTTAAAACTTCATTCCATCCTTCCACAAGTTTCAAGGGCTCCTCTCCCTCAATTTGAAGAGCCGCCATAGCCACCAAAGCTTTGAAATTTTCCCACTACTTCCCTTCCATCAGTTTGTTGCATTTTTGGAGGGTGTTGTTGCACTTTTGATTTGGAGGTCAAAAGGATAAAGAAAGGTTCATGTCATCATCTCAGTGCTTCAAGATTTCTTTAAACAAGTAATTCTAACCTTGCAAATACTCTGTGCAGTCATTTCTTCAAAAAATTGGTCAAATTTTATCCCTAGGGTTTGTTGTGTTTTCCATTTCCAATGATGTTTTGTTTCTTTTAAGAGGGATTATCCTTGTTTTTTTGGGCTCCCACATCCTTCACTATCCTCATTAAGCATTCACCACCCTTCCCCTCACTTAAATTCCTCCATCTCATCATTTCCCTCATAAAACCCAACTTGTTGTTGCGCTTTTGGCACAAGTCTGTGTTTTCCCTTCCCCTCCCCCCCTCATTTTCTCACTAATTTTGATAAATTTCATGTGCATTGTGTCCCTGACACCTATCCCTATATCCCATAATTTTTTCATATTTTATCCTCCCCCATATCCCCTCCATTCCCTTCCCTCAAGTTGTTGCATTTTTAACCCTATTTTGCAGCTCAAAATCCCTTGCCCTCTCTTGTTTGAAACTAGGGTTTCCTAATCAAAACTGAAACCAAAAGAATGGTGAAGACCAATGAAAGGAGGAGGTATAATGGGGGAGAGATCTCAAGATATGAGCCAACTCATAAGCAATAGCTCAATACATCAGAGTTTATCAAAAGTTCATTTGAGTAGGAAGGTTGCCTAGGGTTTTGTCATAATGTGCAAGAGGTAGGTTATCATCATGATATAACAAGCCTCTTTGCCATCAATTTCAAGAAGGATCAAAAAACCATAGCAGGGATCGGTTTTCCAATGTCAGAAGAGGTCATAGCTTCAGCAACTACTGTCCCTAATCAAGGTGAAATTTAGTTCAAGGGCATGGATTTAGACCTAGAGCATTACAAGATGTTCTTGAAACCACCATATAAGGAGTCTCCTACTCATTTTTTTCTTAGCAGGAAAGTGTTGGACAAGTAAATCCCTTTAATGAATATTATTCTAAAATATTTCACTTGTGAGGAAAGGTTTAGCAGGCTATATCAGTATCATCTCATATTATTGATGCATTTCAATTTTGAAAATCCCCTAAACTTACCTAACTATCTGTTTAGATGTTTGGTGAAGATGATAGAGAAGGTACAATCTAAAAGAAAAGATCCTCAAGCAGGCCTCTTTCATCATGCTTTAGTCAAAGTAATAGTCCTTCACCATCTCACACAGATCAACATGTCATGGGAAGATTTCTTAGAGGCAGTTTCTCTCTTACCTGTCTCCAAACAGTCAAAGAGTCAAAGCTCTCCTTCATCACCATCAGGACCACAAGAAGTTGAAACATCAAGTATGCCATCAGTGACCAGAACTCAACCAATAACAGAGATTTCAAGGGCAAATAAGAAAGGTAAGAAGTTTGTCTTTGTTCTTGAAACAGAAGAGGACATACCAAGGTATAGGCCTAAACCTAGATATCAAGCAAAAAGGATACCTAAGGAGGTTGTAGGTGAAGAGGTAGTTCAGTTGGAGACCATGAGAGAGGAACCACCTCTGAGCATACATGATTCACCATTGCATAATGAAGAAGAGGTGCCTCTAGAAGTTGATATGGCTAACCTAGGAGAACAGCATGGATATAAGGTAGAATAAGATCTCATCAAGGAGAAGGAATCATATATTAAAGAGATGAAATATGACCTATCCAAATCTAATTCCATGGTGGCTTTCTTAAAGCAAGAAAATAGATAGTTGAGATAGGCTCTAATGCAGCAGAGCAAGCCACAAGAGGACACTCCATCAGCAAGTAAAACAAGTGTTTTGGAAGAAAAGGATAAAGGAAAGGCTATTATTTATGTTGAGAAGCTGGAAGAAAATAATGTTCAAACACAACCTAGGAGACCTAAGACAAGATCAATGGCTAGGAAGGAACAGAATCTAGAAGATCCATCTCCTCCTCAAGCTCAAGACACCATAGCTACTCCTCAAGCCCAAGATACTACATTTGACTCCATAAGTGCTAATATTGAGAAAAACAGGGAGTATTTTCTTGATATAATGAATGTACATTTGGAGAAGCTACTGGAGAAAGAAAACAGGGATAATACCATGCGGAGAAATATGGCAATGCACTACTATGCTAGGAACATGATTTGCAAGGTTGGGGTCAAAAACATGAAGAAGAAGCTAAAAAGAACCAAAAGGAAACTCAAAATGAAGAAAATCCTAGACCTATTGGTTGATGCATCACTTGTGGTATGAAAGCAAATCAGAAATCAAAGAAAAAGAGGCAAAATTTTGAATTTTTGAATTTTTTGTGCACACAGGAGAAAAATCATCCTACAAAACGCAGCAACTAGTTGTTGCTCTTTTTCTTAGAGGGTCCAAATCCAAAAATTCAAGTATTTTTGGATGGATAATGACTTAAGGATGTCATAAAATCACTTTTGGATGCTTGTACAGTTAGCGTTTGGAATAAAATGATCAAAAAGTGTCATTTTTACAGCTTTCTGCCACCTTTTCAGAAATTTGATGCATTTTTGGACACTCGCTCTTAAAATCAGTTTTTAGGGGGCTAAAATGATGAGTTTGGATGACTTAAGGGTCCCATGGCATAGTAGACATCCTAATATTTCTTCATCATCACTCATAACCTCTTCTAAATCAACTAAAAAATCAAGCCCAACTTCTTGTGTTTCTGTTAAAAAGTTGTTCTGTTTCTAGGAAAATTTGTTGTGTTTCTGGGTTTGAAGGTTTTTCATTACAAGTGGAGGTAAAAGGTCAACTTGGTTGATGTACAGCTAGTTCATGAGTTATTTTATGACTAATAGGCTTATTAATGGTCATCTTTTTAAAGAATATTATGATTATTGCCTCGAGTGATAAGCTCAATTAGTTAGCTAAAAAGGGTGAAATTTGTTTCTAACTTCCCTAGGATTAGGCAATGAGTCATTAGGTTCATTAATTAGTAGCTACGGATCATGATTCGACCCCTTAGAGGTGGAATCTTGTTTGTTTTCTATATGTACTCAAAAACAAGTCATAGGGAGGGTTGGATATTTGAATTTCACACTCTTTTGGCACTAGTGTACCTATTTTCAAAAGTAATTTACAGGTAGTTGCAGCCATTTTTATGGGATTTTTGTGATGTGGTTAGTGACAATGTTTTTCTCCATTTTTCTTATGCATCTCATGATCAAGTTGTTCAAGCAGCCATCTATCTTCTTATTGTGTTCATCTCATAAGTTTTAAACATGATACATTGGCTCATATGCTATATTTTATCTAATATTTTCATGTGAATGTTTCTATCTTATAAGTAAATGAATTCATACATGTATGCTCATTTTACTCCTACATCATTTCTTCCTCACCACACTACAATGACAAACTCAAATTTTTTCACTAGTTACATTATCTTGACTCATTCTATAACTGTAGTTGATCCTTTGGAACACTTGACCTAGTTCCTAAACCTAGTTCTTCTTATCCAACAAAACCTAAATCAAAAACCCTACTGAATTGATAACTACCCTAAAACCCTAATAGTCTCTAGTCACTTTCATTGGATGTGAAGTTGATTTCGAGAGAGCCCTCTCTAATTTGGTAGGGCAAGATACCAAGTAAAAATTTGGTATGTTGTTATCTCTTTGGTTTCCTTTCTAAGCCTTGGGAAACTAAGGAGTCCTAACACATCCTTTGGTCAATGCTTGACACAAATCTCACCAAGTCCATAGCTTTACATCCCCAAACTAATGGTGAGATAGAGGTCATCAACAGGATGATTGTACACATTTTATGTATGTACAACTCAAAGCATCCATGCACATGGGATGAAATCCTTCCCTATGTACAACACAGCGATAACCAAACCCTCCACAATTAAACCGGCCACAACACCTTTTAGGTGGGCATGGAATTCCAGCCATTATGTCCCATTGACGTAGCCATGCCATTTGTAACTACTCAGGCGGATTCGTCTCATGTAAATTCTGAAGCTGACAAGGTGAATATCTTCATTGAGCGCATTCAACACATCCACCAATAGTTTTATGACATATTGGACAGAGTTAATGCTAAGTACAAGCAGCGAAAAGATCATCATTGGGTGCCACACAACTTCTAGGTGTGTGACAAAGTGTGGCTACATTTCCAGAAGGAACACCTTGTTGGAACCCACCACAAGCTTCGCCCGCTCATATATGCGTCATATACAATCACCAAGGTTGTAGGGGACAATGCCTTTGATCTCAGTATTCCACCATTCCTTGGTTTGTACCCAGTGTTCAATGTGGACCACCTTCGGCCTTACTTTCCACCTCTACTGGACACATCCGACATGGAAGAACAAATCACACCAAAAGAGTTAAACTGAGACTACATGGAACAAGCCACAACTTGTTGGATCATGGACACACAGATCAATAACACCCGCTAGCAGAGGATCCAGCTATATCGAGTTGTCAAAGCAGGTCAACTCCTTCACCAGGGCAAGTGGCTCACTAGGGACCAAGTTCAGGAGGAACTCAATGAAATGGGGACCATTGTTTCCTAAGGGGGGAGGAATGATCCAGGTGGATATTGGTGGCCACCCACCTATTCCACTTGGACCCCAACCATTGTTTCTTTCAGTTTTTTATTTTCCTTAATTTTAGCACAATTTACTATTTTTGGAAGTTTATTGGGTCCTGAACTTCCGGAGCCGTTTTGAGACCCTAAACGATGTTTTTTTTTTAAAACACATCTAGAAAATAAGAGTCTTTGACTTGATATTCATTCTCAATAGTTGTATTCCTTGGATAGATCCTTATAATGAAGTATCATATGCGTCAAACGGAGATGATATGTCAAAGTTACGACCCCAGGAAATTGATGTACCAATTTACCCCAACTGGGCCCATAGTTTGGTGTTTCATCTCCTAGGGTTAGGTTTTTGGATCTTTAGGGTTTTTCATCATTTCTCAATAATAAATAGGCCTTCGAGCCTCATTGTAATGGATTTTAGAGGCCTGTAGTCGCCACATCTCTTCTCATATATAAGCTACCAACGTCCTAGCTAATTTATTTCCATTCTATCTGTAATCATATATCAGTTATGTAATATTAATGAAATGAAGTCTTATTTATGTTGTATCTCTACGTTTATGTTTATTTATGTATTTTATTGCATTCCTGCATAAATTTGGATCATCAAATGTCGAGAACCTGTCATTATTGCTAATAGTTGTAATAAATGTCTCCCAAATAGGTGGAAGACCTCCAAGTGAAATTAATACCACCTCTCTATCAGAAGCGAATCAGAAGTGACTTCTCCAACAAACAATAGTTTATCCTTGAGTTGGGATATCCTCATGAAGTAGGACTGCGCATTCTCTCCCTTATTCATCTTGATGTCCTTGAGTTGATTCTTAAAAGAGAGAATGTGACTCAAGTTGTTGACTTCATACATCCCAACCAGCTTGACTTACATTTCGTTGGAATTGTTCAACTTTGAAATATAAACAATAAAATTATCTCTTAATGAATCAATAATAATCTTCTTTTCTTCTATCTCACCTTTCTAGTACTTTTCCTTGATAGCAGCAAAAGCATTCTCAAGTGGCTCGGGTACCTTACCTTCAACATATTCCAAGGCATCGTTCTCATCCAAAGTCACATCCAACCTGGTTCTCCAAACAGCATACTTAGATGAGTCATTTAGCTTCTCTTCAATCTTGAAGTATGAGTTAGACATCTTGACCAAGACAAATAGGCTCCTTCAAACCATATTCCTTCAAAGGTGATTTCTCTTGTCTCCTTGGGCTTGTCTTCACCTCAGCTCTGATACCATGTTAGTTTTCCACTGTTCTATGTTATAACAACCACTTACAACAATTTATTTTTCCAAGAGAAATCAATTATACAATTCAATTTCAATTATCCATTGATAGTAAGGAATTGTAGATAGAACAGTAAACCATATACATAATAGAATACAACCAAGAACAATAAAGACACAAGATTCGATCAAAGACCAAGGAAAAACCCCACAAGGGGGGAATCTCTTTCCAAATTCTTCTCCTAGTATATTATCATCAAATGTTTAGCAGAGAGATACATAATCCAAATACTTACATAATGAGTCAAATTCAAACATTTGACCAACCAATATCCAATCAAAGATGAGCCCAAAAGTTGAATCTAGTCAACAATTCAAACATGAAAATATTGTCAAAGTCAACAACAATTAACACTACCCTAACTAGTCAAAATTCAATGGTCAAAGTCCTCCAAATATTTTACTGAAAGCAGCAGAAAACTCAGCCTTCCAAGCTTGGTCAAACCTAGTCAAATTTAAAGTGTTGACTTACGAAAAACCCTAACCTAGAATCTGAAGTCAACACTAGTTAAAAATGCTCAAAAAATATCGGTCAAATCAGCCTCCCAAATAGTCCAAAAAAAATTTCAATCCAGGTGAAATCAAAGTCAAAGGCTAGTCAAACAAATCCAAAACAAAATTCAACATTGGTCAACAAAATATCCTTCTCTCTCTTTCACACGTGTGGCATCGAACCTATAATGTCAGAGCTATATGAATCAATAAAGAGAAGAATGTGATGTGTGAGGATGCCTCCAAGTGATATGACATGAGGTGTATTTATATAAGACCTAGGAGGTAGAATTTCCTTGCCCATGCCAACTTGAACTTTTGTGCACATGTGGGTTTCACATTAAAAATAATATTTTTCCTTGTGCAAATTAAATTCTTCCAAGGGCCAGAAGGGTCTCTAGAGGAAAAGGAAGGCTTCCCAAAGGAGCAAATTTCTCCCTCAACTTCCAAATTTCAATAGTAGAAAAACAACCTTATTATCCACTTAACACCTTCACTAACATATTTTTGATGTCGCAATTTTAGTTCCTCCAATTAGTAACATCCCATAACTCCATTATCCCATGATTGAAATGGATTGGTTTCCTTCCATCTCTTTTCGTTCCTTATTTTTTCCCTTAATTTTTCTATCTTGTCCCCATCCTATTACCATTTCCATCACATTTCATATAATAAAATAACCATACATTTTTTTAAGGCTTATTCCTCTTATATCACCTAATACCCCCACTCCATAGCCTTAGAAAACTTTTTTTTGAATACCTCCCTTGAGTTGGAGAACAACAAACTAGAAGAAAGATGAAGAGCTACTAAGGTGACATTGGATAGCCTTCCAAATTTGTACAAGACTAGCCCCTTGAATAATTTCCAATCAAAATAAATATGAAGAGATATTGAGGTGGTAGTGGATAGCCTTCCTAAGTTTCAAAAAACTAGCCCTTTCATGCTTATGATTTTACATCATCTGTGGGTAGTAGATTTTGTTGTAAAATGCATGACGTGAGGGTCTATTTTACGAAACAAAATTGTATCTATAAATAATTACTAGAAGAGTTTTAAAGAGTCATGAACCAAAAATATATGCACCATCATGTGAGATGGATGGGTTGATGAAAAGTATTGTAACATACTAAATTTCATTGTTCCTTTCCCACGAGTAACCATGTTATTTATATTAGTGGACCATTTGATTGGGTGAAGGATGCAAACTTATTACTTTAGATTTTGAATGAAATTTTTGTGGAGGTGGAAAATGTTGTTTAGATCATCTTCAATAATGTCCCCAACTATGTTTTTGTTAGAAAGATGGAATCAAAACACAAAAATATATTCTAGACCCGATGTGTTGCACAATGCATATAATTCATGCTTGAGGATACAATCAAATTGGAATATGTGAAGGTTGTAGAGCATGCCAAGAGCATTGCCAAATATATCTACCACCTGTTATCACAAAATTGCACTTGATTGGCTATTAATCAGACAACTTCATGTAACTGTTTCAAACCAACTTGTGACTGAAAATTAGCCTCTTCAGTCTAAGAGGGCTCTCTCAAAAAGGGTTACTGATATTTGATTATGATGAAATTAGATGGCTAACTCTACTTGGAAAATAATTTTCTTGTGGTGTGTGTAGGTTGAAAAGAGTACAAGTATGCAATCATTTGGCTTATGGAGTCAACAAGTTCGGTAGTTCAGTAGTAAGTTCACTTGACATGGAATTTGAGGCAGGTAAGAGTTTTTAGTGTAGGTAAATCACACAATAAACATGAAATAACACAGCCAATTCATTAGTAAAGGAAGTCAAAGCATACACCTATGAATTCTGAGTATTAAAGATGAAAACCACTGCAAATTGTACACATATAAAGTATAGATCAAGTAAGCACTAAAAACTCCATGAGAATCTTAGGTTGATCAAGTAAAAATTTTATGTATTACTGAAAACAATCAAGTTACATAAAGCTGGAGTATTGCCAAAAAATCTCCAACCTTTTCCAATTCAAATATCTGCCCTTTAATACACTTTTTATATGAGAGATGATCTACCTCCTGGCTAGATTCATCGAAATTTTCCTAATGACACCTTGCATAACAAGAAAAAATCTACTTCAATGAGAAAATGACATTTATTCTATTAAACAGTCCTTTTCCTAATAGGACTCAAACTGTTCATTATTACATCAACTACCTTATCTCCTAAAACAATTACATATTTTACAATTATTGCTTAACATGTTCGAATAGGTTGTGATGGAACTCATCACTACATGACTTCTTAATTAGCCTCCTCCAAATCTGGAAAAAAACCCTATTTTCAAGGAAAACTGATCCTTATCTTCAACGAATGGTTTGGCTGATGAGTTGTCTTCATCTACTAGTCTTCAAGTATTGGATAACTGCTAACATAGTTATTTGACCCTTTGAAAGTATCCACTTGTCCAAAACTGCACAAAAACCTGCTCATAAAGCTTCAAAACATCACGCTACTAAAGTATGACAGTTTCGTAGTGTACTTTCATAGCGTTACAAAAATTCCCTTTACCAACAAAATTTTGGTCTCTTTCCTTTTGTATTGTCTTCATCGTGCCTTGACACATCCTCCATGTGATTTCCTCCTTCTGGATGCTTCCCAAAGTGGTTTTTAATACAAAAATAAAGCTACATGTGGTTTCGTAGCTTTTTCCTGGCTTCAAGCCTAGGAAACGCTACGAAACTGCTCAAAACTGTGTTTTTTCCAGATTTTTGTCTAGCTTCAAAAATATACTTTCCAGGTGAAAAAAAAAAAATCTAACATGCCATTGACCTTTAAAAACATAAACCAGCTCAAAATATGAGTATTGAGGTGTTTCTTCCTCATTGATGATGAGTTGAGCTATTGGATCCTCAACTACTATCATTTTTAGGCCTTTCTTCTCCAACTCCTCATGGATTAGTTCTAGCTGTTCCTGGAGGTATTTAACCTGATCCTTCAACTTTCTGTTGGTATATTTCAAATTCAAGTTCATTCTTCTAACATGTTTGACCTCTTTTCCTAATGGCATAGTCCATTTGATTAACTGCTGTGTGTTGTTTAAGGTCTTTGATACAGTGTCAACCTGCTCTTCCCAAACCTCTTTCATCTTTTCAAACTGAATCTTCTCGATATTATGTTTCCTTGCCTCCTTCTTCATGGCAGCTATTTCATAATTAGCCAATTTCAATTTTTCTTCAAGGAGTTCAAACTCTATTTTTTCAATTATTTTCTCTTTTCCTTTTTTGGCTTGCTAACTGGATTTTTCTCTGTAGGTGATGAAAGGTCAATGATGTCTTGTGGTGGTTGGACTATGTCATTGGGTGGATGAACCTCTTTGCTGCTTTCCAACATCTTTATAGCATGCCTTTTCATGGGCTTCCTAGCCTGGAACATAAAACCTGCATCCTCACCTTCAAACTCTAGCTTTTTTGCAAATTTAGCTTTCTTAATTTTCTGTCCACCTTCATCTATATCCTCAGACTGGACTATAGGAGTCTCTTCTATATCAATGGCATGTAGTATGTCTTCTAGATTTCCTTTAGCCATTGTTTTTACTTCTAAATCCACTGTTTTATCTTCTAAAGACATTTTTTGACTCTTTGTAATCCTTTTGCTTCCTTGTTTACTCACAGCTCGTTCTTTTTTTACAGGTTTGATCACTATTGTCTTTTGTTTTGCAGGTGGGTCAATGGGTGTATCAAAACTCTGCAATTTCTCTGTTTCCATCATGACTGGTTCACTTTGCTCTAATCTTGTTGGTTCACTTTTTTCTGCCACTAAAGGTGATGGGATACCCCTAGGTTTAGGAGTTCTTGTAGGGGTAAGGGTATCCATTTCAAAACCACTAAAAAACAAGAAAGAAGATGAGTCTCTACCTAGTCTTTGGAGCTCATCTAAAACCAACAATTTTATTAAGCCATGATGAAACAATGAGGTTTCACTTCCTTCAGATTTTGCTTGGACCTTATCTGTTATTTTTGCTAAAATTCTGTGTAAATAGAAAGGCATATCAAGAGATATCTTACCAGCAAAGTGTAGGAGAAGCTTGAAATGGTAAGAATAGACTTTATGGTATCTCCTTTCACAAGTGAAATATTTTTGGATGATAAGAATCAACTTTGAGTAGTTATCCTTCATGCAGCGCCTTGGAATGGCATTTGTAAGGTCCATTTCACTGTTTTCTGGCTTGATAAACTCTTTGCACTCCTCCATGTTGAATTTGAACCCTTTGAACCATTTCTCTTGTCCCCTTGGAATCCTTGTTGCTGCTGCAATGACCTCTGGTGTAATGGTGAGATTCATCATCCCCAATTTAGTATTTGTTCCACTGAATTTATAGCAAATTCTTTGGAAACTTGTACATGGCAGCCATGTAGTATTTCACAAAACTGTAAACATCTTGTCCTTCTGAATACTTCTACAATTGTTGGGGCTTCATTGATGAGATTCATATCTGATGGCTCATATCTGAGACATTGGCCACCCTTATTTGTCTTTCTTTTTGCAGCCATAGTTTCTTTAGTGTCTTCTCTGCCTCGCTTGATAGTTCTCTGTCTCACTTGATAATCCTATGCCTCGCTTGATCACTGATATCTACAACCTTTGAAAATACCAGCCACAGCTTTGGCTTAATGAAATGCTCTCCAGAGCTTAATATCACGCAAATAAGGAATGAAGAATGAGAAATGACTTAATTTGAAAATATTTTGAAGTTCAGGGCCCACTCATAACACAATGATGACTCATACATGCTTAAAATGGTGATGATGACTTCAGCCCTAACCATGTACCTTGATATTAACCCTTACTGACTCAAATGGTATCTAACTTATCATTTTCAAATGATTTTCTGACACCTAATAGCAAGTTTGACATGATAGACAGAAAACCTCACTTTCGTAGCATTCGTAGTGTATTTATGGGTGTTTTCTCTACGAAAATATTAGCAATTTCTTAGTGAAAATTAAAATTACGCAGTGTGTTTTGCTACGAATCTGTGGTTTCTTAGCTAAAACGATCATTTTGGTGTTAAAACATTGGGAAATGAAAACTGTCAGAAAATTATGATGTGACATGAGGAGATTTGAAAGAGAGTGGGTTTAGACCTTAGGGTAAGATTATTAAGAAAAATTAAAATTTTCCTTGACCAAGTAATGAAAAATGAACCCTATAACCCTACCTTTGACACATGAACCTATATGATTTTTTCAGATGATGCTTCATTTTTTTCTGAGTGATAACACCACCACTCATGGATACTAAACCTAATGAGAAAAAATGAGGATACGAAGCTTGTTAGGTTTTCCTTCACCATAATTTCATTGACCATCCTCACATTACAACTTATCATTTTCCAAGCACAAAACTTGAAAATGATGCTTTCTAGTTAATGGAATACATCTTAGTGGAACCGCAATGGGAAAGAAATTAAAAAAACATTTGAAGGGCACAATTTTTGGACTAAAACAAAAAATGTTGTGAAATATTTATCGAGCCCCATGTTAGGGCGTTGCGGACGTAGAAATTATATACATTAAGCATGCATATGTCCTATATTCCCCTGATATCACAATACTTAACTTCTTGCAAAATACAGAATCATTCCACTGTTAATATTTTGCGGAAAATTAATTACACACACATGTGAAGCTTAAATAAAAACAAACGCACATAACACAATTGTTTAGCAGGAAAGCCTGAAGCTGAAAACCAAAACTATCATACATTATGTATCATGGAGATCATGTAACAATCCTCATACAAATCTTAGTACATCAAGCTCTCAGTACAATACAATCGTCACACACTAATCAAGAAAAATATGCAAATCCATGCACCGATCTTTGCCCTCTGCTAGCCTGCCTCCACTATGCAATCCTTGCTGAAGAATAGCTTTGAATGAATTCGAATTACTCTTGGCTTGACTGCGCAATCCTCATTGGCAACTCCAATGTGTGTGTGATGCAATCAATGCATCACTATAGTCACAACAGATAGTCCATCTTTCCCTTTCACCTATCTCTCCACTGGTCTCCACTGGAACTGACATGCACTGTAGTTAACTGTTGTATTGTTCAGTTGATTAATGAGTTATTATTTTTGAATTAATTCACTCCACTCTCACTAGTGTATCATTCAGTTAGACTAGATACAACTAGCTCAACTGAGTCTAACTGAGTTAAATTGAATACAACTCAATAAAATACTCTTCCAACTCTGTCATAACTTTGCCACTTGAGTTCTAACTGAGTCCTCCATGCATGAACCACCAGTTTCCCTTGGGAATTGAGTAATTCCCTCAATCCACTGATTTTCTAAATCTGTGCACTGAAACAAAGTGCTCCAAGAGAATAAGTTGTTGTTTAGAGTCTGATTATTATTAAGAGCTAATAATAATCAACATGCATCTATTTTTAGATCGACGATATATAAATAGACTTTGCCCAATATTCTAAAAATATAATTTCATCTATTTTCCAACTCGATCAACCATCCACAAATAGCATCCTGCAACTTCTGAAATATGATCACCAAGTCTAAAAATAGACTTGCGCCAAAAATAGCCTGCAGGCCCACTTAGTGAAGGCGACTCTTTTCACTAAGCTCATCATCTTGTTCAATCTCAACACTCCCTCTCAACAAGATAGGGATTATCTTTCACTCCGATCCTGCCTCTATGGTATTCGAATTTGCTCCTGGTGAGTGCCTTCGTCAGAATATCTGCATCCTGATCCTCCATAGGAATGTACTGAAGTAACATGATCTTCTGTTGCACACAATCTCTGATATGATGATACCGGATATCAATATGTTTAGATCTATCATGAAACATATGATTAACCGAGAGTTTAATGCAACTCTGATTATCACAATGTATCACTGTGGGATCTAAATGTGAACCGAACAAACAAACCAGAATCTTCCTCATCCATATAGCCTCACATGAGCTTGGCTTGCTGCCATGTATTCTGCTTCTGTTGAACTGAGTGCCACAGATGCTCTCTTGTGTACCAGAAACTCATGTGATAAAATCACGAAAATCCCTCCCGATGTATTTGTTTAAATACATTGGGGCTTACTACTGATACATCAGTGAAGCCATGCAACTTCACCTCATCCGTCTGTCTATACCATAGGCCATACTCGGATGTTCCCACACCAGGTCTGCCTCTGAACATTATACCCTGCCTTCCAAAGAGCTTGGGCAGAGCTTAACATCCAGGCTTTGGTTCTGCATATCATATGTCCAGTCTTGTATTGACTAAATACATGAGCGAACCCACCAACTGTCGATAAACAGTGGCATCCACTACCTCTACCGATGTAGCATCCTCTTTCTTCCAATTTCCTGGAAGAGGTGTGTCGATAGGCTTTCAGCCTTGCATTTGAAACTTCTCCAGTATCTCCCGGGCATACTTGCCTTGAGACATAAACAGTTTACCTTCCCACTGCCATATTTCCAATCCAAGGAAAGAATGAAGGAGGCCCAAATCCTTCATCTCAAACTCCTTTGCAAGATCTGCCTTGCATGAGTGTATCAACTGCTCATCACCCGTTAGTATTAAATCATCAACATAAAGTACAATGATTAAAATTTTACCCTCCACCACAATCTGGTACAGATTTGCGTCTACCTCACTCCTGGTGAAGCCAAGTCTAGTGAAATAGCTATCGATCCAAGTGTACCAAGCACATGTTGCTTGTTTCAGCCCATACAACACTCTTTTGAGCCTGCACACATGCGACTCGCTGCTCAAGATCTCAAATCCTTCAGGATGCCCAATGTACACCTCTTCCTCAATGATCCCATTAAGGAACGCAGTCTTCACATCCATCTAATGAATGTGCCAACCCATCTGTGCTGAGAGAGCAAGGATGTTCTGTACGGAAGAATATCGTGCGACAAGTGCAAAGGTTTCTTCATAGTCAATCCCCTCGATCTGTGAGAAGCCCCAAGCAACAAATCTTGCCTTATACTTCTCGACGCTCCCATCAGTAGCTTGCTTTACCTTGTAGATCCATCTTGATCCTACAACTGATTTTCCCACCGGCCTTGGAACAATCTCCCAAACACTGTTTCTGACAATGGATTCATACTCCTCCACCATGGCATCTACCCATGTGGGCTCCTGCACTGCTTATTCAAAAGAAGATGGCTCTTTCACGATACACTTTCTCATAAGAGCCATGTATCCAGTAAATCGGTCAGGTGAGTGTCTCTATCTACGCTGTGATGTAGGGACTCCTACATTTTGTGCCACATCAAGTTTCAGTCTCTCAGCTTCTGTGGTACGCTTTTTGCCTTGTTTTATGTTTGGTTCTGCATGAGTGGACTCCTCCACTCTATGAATCTCCTATTGTGGCTAATCCACATCTAGAGGATCATCTTTTGGAACAATAAGTTCCTCCTCCGCATGCAAGTGTAGCTCCCTCTCAAGTGGCAACTTCATGGCTTTCACCTCATTGAATTTTATATCCCGTCACACCACAATCATCCGACTATCTGGAAAATACACACGATAATTATGGGGTGTTTCTGTGTACCCCACAAATATCCCAACTTCTGCAGTCAGCTCCTGCTTCTTCCTGGCATCCTTTTTCACATGAATGTAAACAGATGAGCCAAAAATATTCAAATGAGAAATATCAGGCTTCGTACTAGTAAAATCTTCTTCAAGTGTACTCATGCCAAGCACTCTATGAGGACAATGGTTTTGCACATAAACCGCAGTGTTGCAAGCTTCTGCCCACAAGTGCATCGGTAGGCCCTGGTCATGCAGCATCGCTCGTGCAGCACCCACGATCGTTCTGTTCTTCCTCTCAACGACCCCATTCTGCTGTGGATTATGAGGCGCTATAAGTTCTCTTCGAATTCCTTCTTTGCTATAGAAGTCTTTGAATTCGCCCGAGATGTATTCACCACCATTATCACTCTTGTTGTGGATGTAAATCCCCTCTGTGGACAGAGGCGATCCCACTAGCCCTAGAGTGGGTCTAGCAATAATCAAAACACGCAAAGCTATTGATTCCTAGTTGCAAAAGATAGAATCGTGATAGATCACTTACCGTGATTCCTTCGCTGTTGTTGTCGAAGAAGAAGTGGTGCTTTCATTCCTAGATAGACAGGTCACGATCCGTGAGCTCGCTGCATCTAGATACTTGTACACATGCAAAGAAGAGAGACAACATGCAACGTAATATTTCAAACTTTATAACTATCGATCAGTCAGAGAGGGAAGAATGAAATTGCATTATATAATGGACAAACACAATCATGGAACCAATAGCCGAGTCATGTATATTAAGATACGAGAGAACGATTACAACCGGTGTTCTGACATCGTGATCTTCCTTCGACGGGATTCTAGCGGGACGTGTCTCACAAAGCTCGTCAAGGATTTGAAAAAACTCTCTCTCTCACGGGGTTCTCCTTAGCTCTGCTCTTGATTTTCACTCAACTATAATTTCCTTCCTAAAAGTTCAGCTAGCTTGCAAATGGAGAGGGCAGGATTTTATAGGAGGAGAAGGAGAGGTTAGGATCCCTATAATCATGGGGGAGAGTCTTATCTCTTAGGAAGGTTCCATGAGAGGTGGAAAACCACTTTCTAATTAGGGAGATCCGGAGCCAAACATCCCAACCTCTTTTTGATGATTCATTATGAAGTTGTTAGAATCAAAATTCCACCTTATATTGTTAAAAAACATTCCTTAATAGGCTTGGCACGGGCACAACATAGGGACAGAGCGCCATCTGGCGTGCCCACTAGTGTATATTTTCCCCATTGGCGTGAGGGATGAACTGGCTACCCGCGCTAATGCCAAAACATGGGTTTTTAGGTTTTTTCAGAGGAAATATTCTTTAGGAGAATTCTTGCCCTTATGCAGAAGGATGCCATCAAGGTGTTTTCAAGACATTTTACTATTCACAGGTCACAGGAATAGTCCTCCAATGTACTGGATGAGGGATTGCAGGGACGATGACAAAATTTTGTGTAACAGATGCCCCCTAAAGCATGAGGTCCGAGAGAGAGGGGGTGAAATTCTTTATGAGAGTGCGTCCAACTGAAAACACTGTCATCGAAAGACCTGTGAATACAAATACAACTGATATCTCTGATACATGATATGTGGTATGGGCGCAGCCATCCATAAAAAGTACGGAAATAATGAGATCCAAGGTATGGACACAGCCATCCAGTAAATAAGGATAAACAAGTAGACTCAGGTATGGTCGCAGCCATCCAATCAAAAGAGTCATGTAATCAATCATAACAATCCACAAATAACCTGCAGCCTAGATGTTATTAGAAAAAATCCAGGGTCTTGCACTCCATATCTACCAGAACAGAGTACAAGTTCGAGCATGTGGATATGTGAGTTGAAGTCGAACATGCAATAACATCGTCTGATTACCAGCCAATAATGAAAGTTGTTAACAAACATAAGAGGAACCACCAATAATGACGATGGCCCTCAAGGTACAAGAGGTACAATCCATAGAATGTGAACAATGATCTGGCATCAAACACCCACAGAATCATCCGATCGAAGGCCAATAATGAAAACCTTGCGTCGAATGTGAAGAACCTGCCATGGAGGCATGCAGGCTCCAAGGTACCTGAAGGGAGTCTCTAGACCAACTTCTTGGATAATGAGCCAAAGTCGACAGGAAGTGACCTTGATCAAAGGTGGGCCATAACGTTTCCCACATCATCGACGCGAGACAGAGGAACATGATGTTTGTGAATCAAGACCGATAGACAATCAAAGGGAGGTTGAAAACTGCGGAGGCCAAATTCTCTTGAACATATCAGCGGCACGACATTGGATTTGGAAGTATTTTACATCAAGGGATCTGAGGTCATGGTGACGTGGCAAAAAGCAGATGAGCGATCAAAAGAGATTACCCAAACCCATGAAGGCAAGCAGATAACGAGATGAGATGTCCCCAATCTGACACGAATGCAGACAAGTGCCATCTTCAAGAGCGACATACTGCCGACACGACTATAATATTGGTTCCATTTTCCCCACCATTTCTGGCGAGTACCCCAATTATTTTTGGAAACAAACTTGAAGGGGATATCATGTGCTTGCGATATCAGTTTTTCCTTCGGACAAATCCAACCTAGTACATTTTACGATCCCTAGGAAGGAGGAACTTGAGTAACGTCATTACGACAGAGTCTGATGTCATCAGTTTTTAACGATTCTAACAAAGGAAGAACTCAGCATCTTTTCATATTTAGAGAGTTTGAAAAGATAGCGGAAAAGAAAACTCCAGCAGTCCCTTTTCGTAGGTAGTCCCACAAATCCGTAAAGGTAGAAAAATATGTCTAAGAGAACCTCCTAGTCGCGATAGGCTATGGTATTCCTTTTTCATAAATAATCTATCCCAGCCCGAAAAAGGGGTAAACATATACTGGGTAGATGTCATTTCACAACCAATTTAATGAGCTCAAAATGACAAGCGACTCAGAAATATTTTCAGTTTTAGAGAGTCAGAAAAGAGCTGAAAGGTGACTCCAGTAATGACTTTTTCGTGTTTTTACCGAGTCCGAAAAAGTATAAAATACAACTCGTCTCTTCGTCAAAACCACGTGAAAAACTTGTTGCTGCACAAAAAGGCGCGCGTAAAACATATTCGACGAAAATAATGTAAAAATATGTCGAAAAACATGTTTAAAAACCCATTTAGGACTTGGAAAAGCTATAAAAGACCAACAGTGGTAAAAAATATTTAATTTTCACTTTTTACCTCTTTGCAGAGCAACAGTGACCCTTTTGTGCTTCGATCTTCAGGCGACAAGTGCGACCAATCAAGTGGACCAAATCGACTTCCATTCGGTTCAGGTAAGAGCCGACCTCTTTGCCCATATTTTAAGTTATACTTTACTGTTTTTAATCATTGTTTGAGGTCCTTTAGGGAAGGATTTCCAAATTTTAGGGCTCCGCGGTTGGCGCAGGTTCCAGGCACGGACCCACGCCAATCCACTCTATTTTACACAGAGGTCACACCAACGACGCAACACATAATCCGGCTACAATTCCTCAAAAAAAAACCAATGAAATGTGATTTTGAATACCCAAGGAGGTTTATAACGTTACTATGTTTGATTGATGTAGGTATCCAGCAAAAAGGATGGTTATTGAATGGAAAGAGAGAGAGCATAGTGAAGAGGATGAACTGGCAATGGGAAACGAGCATTGTATGAATGCTCTCCGAAATTGTGGGCTGAAAAAATTCTTCCTGACGCCATGTCTTCGGGCTTAGCCCAAACTACTGCAGTATTTCATAAGAATTTTGGATGAGAATGAGGAGAAAATTAAACTTCGAGACCAATAACTTGAGCTCAAAGTATCAGATGTGTACTTCATCATTGGACTGTAACGCAAGGGTCCAGTCCTTATTCTGACCGGTACCAGGCCTTCAGGAGCAAACATGGCAATGGTCATGGACAGGGTGTGTCAAGGGGCATGTAAAGGAACAGGGAGCGGGAAAGTAGACATTCAAACCATCCCCGATCTAGCACTAAGAGTAGTGCTACACACCATTACGCGGGCTGGGGGATCGCAGGCACTACACGAGGCCACAAAGACGCAGCTACTTCTTGCATCGGAGTGTATGAACCCAACTATCTTTGACTGGGCCACGGCCGTGACCATGAACATTAAATGGAAACTCACAAAATGAAAGCAGACCAAACTGAAACAGTTTGGATTTGTGTCAATTCTGGTGTCATTCTTCCTAGAACGATTACCAATTTTTCAGCGCCAGGAGGCTATAGTCCCGGATCCACCACTGAGAGAGCCATGAATGGCTTGATGGGTGGCATTGATGCCTAGGGCAGGGGGCAGCCAGTAAATTTCCTGGCGGCCCGAGTTATTTTACTGGCACCGACAACAGTTGATCGTCGTGGAGGACTGGCCCTATGCAGGCACTGATTTTACCAAATACCCAGACCTTCCGCTCCCAGAGGGAGAGGACTGGGACGAGGAGCTTGGTAAGACTCTTTTTAATTTTTGAGTTTTATGATTTTTTTGGTATACATGCATGTTCTAACAGCTAATCCTATATGGATGCAAATGTTGGCCCAGAGAGGCCCGCCAGAATATCACCAATAGCGAGGAGGACCCCTCTCGCTTATGACCCTCAAGGTGAGGGGGGTGAGGGGGATGAGCTTGTACAAAACCTAGAGGGGATTGCTTGCGGAGTTACATATTATGCTCATTTAGCTAATGTTCCCCTAGCTTATCAAAGGCACACCGTAGGGGTGTCGAGTCGTCTCCACTGCTTACTGAGGCGGTTGGTGCGAGCAGTGACGTGCTACCACGAGCATCATGCCGATTAGTCACCTAGGCTTTCTATTTGCATATTTTTTAGAGACATGTCGTCTCCGGATGTAACTGAAACAAACATGTATATTTTGGTTTTATATGATGCACACGTTGCAAACACTCGACATATATATATATATATATATATATATATATATATATATATATATATATATATATATACATATATTTTCTACATGGATATTTCTTACATATGATAATGTTTTTACAAATTGCGTAAATGTCTATCTAATACCATGTTGGTTACTGCATCTGTTAGTGTATTCATTCGTCTTGGTATATGTTGATATGTGATGTAATCAAAAAAAAATTCAAGTAAACGAATACGTAGACACAGTCTTAAAATGCATGGGTTTCTAACTGAATAATGACCATTGAGCTGTAAAACCACAAGTTGTGAGTCCAGATGTACAAGTAACGCGTGAATGTTGAGGTTAACAGCCTCGTTTAATAATTCCAAAACGGCACTATATTCCACGACATTATTTGTAGCAGGCCCTATACAAACACCTTGTAAATTAACCAACTCACCAGCAGGATTGTAAATTACCCAGGATGCCAAAGACAGGTTCCTGGTACTGCGAGAGGCACCATCTGTTAAACCGACATAAGGAGTAATAGACATCTGCACAATCAAGAAGACCCAATAAGCAGAAAAACGCTTACAAAGCACACCACACCACACATGCACAAAAACGAAAAAAAATCACCTATGTACATATACTACGCAAGAATGATTCAAGCATAATATTTCTTCAAGTACAACCCATTTATGGGTTGCGCCAAAGGAATACCTTCATAATTGATCAACTCATAAGCCCCATTTTTCAATACACGTTTAACGATATAGGGCCCATGCCACATAGGTTGGAATTTTCCTACCCCAAGCTTGTCATGGGCTTGCTCATACAAGAGGATGAGGTCCCCTTCGATAAAAGAGCGCGGAGAAACCGTTTGATCGAAATGAGATTTAACCTGCTTTTTCTGTGCCTCGATAACCAAAGCAACCAAGCAGTGAGTTTCGTCCAATCTCTCGAGATATAGGATATGTTCTTCCTCTGGTGAAGTATCGGGCAATAATTCCACAGCCAATTTTAGTGAAGGGATCTCACACTCAACCGGAAGAGTAGCTTCTAGACCATACACCAACTGAAATGGTGTGAATCCAGTTGCACTCTTCACTGACGTTCGGTAGGCCCAAAGAGATGAAAACAACTGGAGATGCCAACTCGATTTGTATATACCAATTTTTCATTGAAGCATCGTGACAAGCACCTTGATCACGGCTTCAACCTGGCCATTTTCCTAAGGGTAATATGGCATCGAGTTGTCGTGACGCAAGCCCAACTTAGATGTCAACTCTACCATCATATAGTCCCAAAAATGAGAGCCATGATCAGTGACGATGGCTTGAGGAATGCCGAAACGAGTGATCACATGGTTGAAAATGAATTGTGCAGTTGTCTTACCATCCGCAGCCAGTGTAGCCATTCCTTTGACCCACTTGGTGAAATAATCTACGGCAACGATGATATAAGCATTCCCCCCGGCCGAGTGAGGGTTACATGTCATAAAATCAATGCCCCATTTGGCAAAAGGGCCCATGGTAATGACAGGATGTAATGGGAGAGGCATCACATTCTTGCGTTGGAAGATCTGGCACGCATGACACTTTCGTATTGCAACAATACAGTCTTTAAATATAGATGGCCAGAAATAGCCCGCACGAAGGATCTTCTATGCGGTAGCATAACCGGACATGTGACCGCCACAGGCGCCACTATGACAGTCATTCACAACTTTCTCAGCCTCTTCTAAGGTCAAACACCGGTGGAGTATGGAATCGACTCCAACACGATATAGGGTATCTCCGACAATACGATATGGTTTCGACTGATGTCGAACGCGGAGTCGAGCATCCTTCGTTAACTCAGACCAGAAGGTAGATGTCTAGAGGTACACGATGATATCACCATACCATGGATCGAGAGTGCTGATTAAGAAGAGATTTTTTTCTGGGATATGATCCACGGATTGAGACGAAACAAAGTCGGTAGGGAGAGAACAAATGAGATCAAAAAAAACCAGTGATTTCTTTGATTTGGCAGTAGTGAAATCCAAATCAAACTCTTGGAGGATGACAATCCACTTTGAGTACTTGCCCCCCAACAATTTTCGAGACAAAATTTAAGTCATGGGGTTGTAGTCGGAAATCACGGTTATCGTGCGTAACAGGATGTAATGGCGAAACCGCTGAACGGCCTAGACCGCGGCCAGCACCAACTTCCTGACGTGTGCATAACGCATTTCAATGTTGAGGAGGTTCTGAGACAAATAATAAATCTTGTGTTCATTACCGTCATCATCATCCTACACCAGAACCATGTCAATCATACTGTATGCGGCACCTAAATAGAGGGTAAAGTCGCGATGATAATTCGGAGGACGTATTAATGGAGCGTTGATAAGAAACGTCTTAAGGTTATTGAAATATTGCTGAGTAATCTTGTCCCAACAGAAAGGGACGTCCTGATTTAGAAGTCACGTGAACCATTTGGCTACCTCCGCATAGTTCGAGATAAAACGACGTAAGAAATTCGCTTTCCCTTGAAGACTCTGAAGCTGATGTAACGAGGATGGTGAGGGGAGATTAACAATAGCCTCAACCTTAAGAGGATCAAGGAGAATTCTGTCTTTAGAGACAATGAACCCTAAAAGTCGACCAAAGTCAACGCAAAAGATGCACTCGTGAGGATTAAGCCTGATGTTGTAACGTCTATAGCGGAGAAAAATCTGGCGGAGATGTTCCGGATGGTCTTTTCACAGAGTTGAATGAGCTGGAAGGTCATCCAGGTACGGCTGAACAACATTATGTATCTCGTGAAAGGCGTAAGACATGGCACGCTGGAAGGTATCCCCAGCATTTTTCAAATCGAAAGGGAGTTTATTATAGGCGAATGTTCCCCGCGGATAGATGAAAGCGGTCTTATGTTGATCGAATGGGAGGATATTGATTTGATTATAACCTAAAAATTTGTCTATAAGGGAAAATATCTCACTCCCTGCACAATTGAAAATGATCTAATCGATAAAAGGGGTGGGATAGTTGTCCTTAGGGAAAGCCCGATTGATATCTCGATAGTCAACACAAACTCGAATTGTGCCCTACTTCTTATCCATAGGGACAATATTGGAAACCCACTCTGTCAGAGGGATCAGTTATATGAAACCCGATTTAAGAAGTTTCTCAACTTTGGCTTTTATAGTAGCGGCTTTCTAAGGATACACTGGACGCAGACGCTGGCACACAGGCTTCGCACCAGGATAGGTGGAAATTTCGTGCACGAAAATACTGGGATCAATTCCAGGCATCTCTTCGTAAGACCACGTGAAAACATCACGGAATTCGTGGAAGAGACTAGTGTACACTTGAATCTCATTGAGAGAACAAGTGACTCCCACATGGATGTTCTCGACAACCCCCGGTTTAACGGAGATGTCGATAGGCATCGTTTGGGTAATGCTACTCAGATTTCCTTTCAAGAAAACTTCATGAGTCAATATTGGCGTTTGGAGTGGCAGAGAGGGAACCTGAGATGAAAAACGCTCGAGACAATTAGACATTTCCCCCAGGCTAGGCATAAACGAGGAACGATGATTCCCATCGCTCCACGGCAGATCTTCGAGAGACATAGTCTCCACGATAGCTTCGTCAGACAAAAAAACTTCTCTCAAAGGATCGGGTGAATCCGTTTCGCCAAGCCAAGGGGATTGAGAATAAACATCAAGAGCCATGCTCAAAGGAGCATTATCAGCAGGAGGAGGATCCGATGCGGCAATGATCTCACAATAATTGATTTCAACCGGGGTCAAAGGCATCAATTCTCCAAAATAGGCAACCTATTCAGGAGAAGGGATGATCCATGGGTCATTCGAACTAGAGATCATATTCACTTGAAAGGTATGTGGTGGTGGAGGAGGAAAGACACCCATAAGGGAGGGATCTTTGAAAAGTCTCAGTCCCACACTGTCAAAAGGCGTAGGTATCTGATCCACATATGGGACGTTGTTCTTGGATGATGAGGTAAATAAGGATAACTGGTCGACAGTAAAAAAATTTCCCTCATGCGGAAATTTCAATACGCGAAAGAGGGTGGACGACACGCACAGCATAGCATGGGTCCAACTACAACCGAGCAGAAGATTATAATTGAGTTTCACATGAACAACTTATACTTCAACGTTAACTGTCTTCCCTTGTAAAGTAATCGGTAGACTCACGAGAACACCCAAGGGTTTCGATTCCCTTCCATCGAATGCCTCAAGGACATTGGGTGATGAAGTCAAGGCTGGAGAGCCGATGGCCTTCCAACAGGCAGATGACATGACGCATGTGGATGCACCTTCATCCACAACAGCTCTATGGATATTGAGACCGTTAATACCGACTTGTATGATAAGCGCAATCTGATGCGGAAGTTGGGGAACAAAATTTTCCAAGTCAAAAGAGAGAAGGCTAGAATCAGCAGGATCAATCCCACCGATGGAAAATAATAATGCCTTCCGCTGAGATGGACAACTCTGGAGCACTTCCAATGCAGACATGGCGGATGGCGCCTGTGCCAAATCCTCAACAATGCTATAATGCTGGGTAGCACGGGTGTTCGGATTATAGGAAGATTTCCTGAGAACGCCTTTAGAAGGTGGCCGCACAATGGGTTCGGGACTAGGCCTTTCAATCTCAAGTGAGCTAGATACAAGTGGGGGAGGAGGACCATCAGCAATCTCCTTCCCTGTCGCCTGACGCAGCCTAGCATAGTCTTTCAACCGAGTGGCGATAGAAATAGGTGCAGAGCCATTCATCATGAAAACCTGAGACCCAAATGGTGCAGATGGCGAACGCTACTCGACCATCTAGGTCTGCTGAGATGGAAAAGGTTCCTTAAGAACTTTTGGAGTCCCCTTAGTGCCCTTAAGAATCTGACTAACCTCGGATCATCTAGGACAATCTTTAGTGTAGTGGTCTTCATCACAAATCAAGCAAGGGTACTTTGGTTTTCACTGTGAACCATCATCAGCACGTGGTTTAGACGATTCTAGTTTTGGGGCATCGGATTTGGCTTTGCCTTTGCCCTTCTTTTTCCCTTTGGAGGTCTTGTCCGCAGGATTTGCCTGAATGGCATTGACCTCCGCGGTTTTACCAGAATCTGGAGTAGGCTGAGAAGCAGAAGTATTGGAAGAATTCGATTTATGCTTCCCATTGGAAGATTTGTGAGAATTCTGAGAGACGGAACCAATAACATCATCTACTGATGGGGTGGTCGGTGCTTTAGAGGTCCCTGGTCGTGGGGCATCAGTCAATATGTCATATAACGTGCCCGATTGAGAGTACACTAAATCGAGGTACTGGGCGCGGGAAATGGCTTGTTCCTCGGTTACACATGCCCCCTAGTGATGTCCTGTGCAATCTTATTGACAAAGGAGGTAGTGAACCAGTGAGTCAGAAGCTAATCAGGAATGTCAAACTTGATCAAATAACGACAACGTCTCCATTCCTGAATGTGATCTAAAATATGAGTAGCTTTGTCCTGTTTCAGAGAATTCAGGAGATGCGTCCCAGCTTCGTAATGAACCGGTAACTGGAAATGCGTGAGGAATGCCATAGCTAGAGTATCAAAATATTGAAAAATAGCACGAGACAATTCTATGTACCATTTAGCAGCAGCGCCGGTGAGAGTGCGCTGGAAAAGACGCAGACGAATCGAGTCATCCACCCAAGAATTCAAAGAACAACATAAATGGTATGTCATAACGTGTGCTTGGGGGTCTTCTCCAGATTTTCCCTCAAACTTAGGACAATCACCAGGCACCTTCATCGGAACCGGAGGCCAATATGGATTATGAAGAATCGGATCATTAGTTAATTTGGACACGTCCGGTAACTCCAATGTGGTGAGAAAAGGTAATTGAGGGTTAAAATGCATGCCACGTCTCTGATAAGGACCTGTACCTATACTCCATCCTAGTTGAGCATAACTCTGCCCCCATTGGTTCTGTCCTGGAGGATTCTGAACATAAGGGGTATAAGCCGGATAATTGGGTTGATATGGCGGCTGAAAACCAGGATACGGGGTTTGATAACCAAGATACTGATTTTGAGTATACATGGGTCACGATTGAGCAGTGTAAGGATTTTGCTACGGAGTATAAGTATAGCTTGGCTGTTGAGGGTAATAACCAGAACCTTAAGGCGGGTTGTAAACCAGTCGATACTGACCTTGAGGGTAATATTTTCCTTGGGGTCGAACGGGTTGCTGGTAAGTGGGGCCCTACTGAGTCGAATAAGTTGGGCGCACAGGTGGATTCGGCTGTGACATAGAATAGATCGGCGAGTGAGCAGGGTTAACAGGCTGTGCAGGTTGTCTTGATTGAATAGGTTGACCTGGCTGATGAGGGACACCAGGTAGCCCTAGCTGAGCAGGTTGGCCTGATGGCGGGAGTGGGCCAGGTTGTGCCTGATAACCAAGTTGACCTGGGACAGGACCATAAGATGGCCCTGGCTGTGCAACATTTTGACCAATTGGAAAATGAGGTTGTTGAGGTTGCACCAAAGGTTGAGAAGGATGGGTTTTCCCCCCAAGACCATATGAAGGCTCAGGTTGATACACCGGTTGCCCTGCCGGTCCTTGAGGTTGCCCTGGTCGGACCACAGGGTGAGGCTGTAGAGGTTGTCCTTGAGGATTGTAAGATTGTCCTTGCAGGCCGTAAAATAATCCCTGCTGGACTGAAGGTTGTCCTTGTAAGGGTTTCCCTTGTGGGTCATATGCATACCGTGGCTGGGCCGAAGTTTGTTCCTAGAAGGGTTGTCCTTATGGGCCAGAAGCATATCCTTGCTAAAACAAAGTTTGTCCCTGAAAGGGTTGTCCTTGTTGGTTAGAAGGTTGCACAGGCAAGGTAGGTATAAAACCGTCAATATACTGATAAGCCTCAGGAGCAGGCAAATGAATGGGGTTGTCCTACTCATCATATTGAAATCAAAATTAATAGAAAAGTAAGGATGATTAAGATCCTGATATGACTGATCAACTTGGGATATCGGTGACTATAAAGACATCTGATACTCTTCGAGAGAAAGGTTCTCAGGAATGGCAGTAGCTATATAAACGTCTTCAAGAACTGACGAGGTCCTAGTTGGCTGAGTGGTGATAACAGGCGTAGACGCAGCCACGCAGATAGTAGGTCTAACAGGTACCGATGTGACAAAAGGAGATGCCATGAGAGGTGTCGATGGCGACATCCCTAACGAGGGAATGGTCGGTTCCGTGGACGAAGTCGATATTCCCATAGAGGTAATAGCGGCCATGACCTGACTTAAAGACCTATATCCAGTTGGGAGCGATGGACCAGGTGAAGATAGAACAGATGGTTCAGGGATGTCTTCGAAAAAAGCTGGTAGTCTTCACCAGAATTAGGAATTCCCTTACTAGGAATAGGACTGGATGAGTCCATATCTGACCCTGCCATAAGATCTTCTAAAAGGTGACGGGAACTAGGAGGTACGATAGCAGCCCAAAATGGTGATCCTGATGTAAGAGGGGGGAAGTGTTCCCCAACTCCAAATCCAAACCAAGCGTTGGACAAGGGCCAATTGAACTCAACTGGTCCTCCAAAGGGAAGCTTAGATAACTGGTCCCCCAAAGGGAAACTCGGATACAACGGGCTGCTGATGCTCAGCAGAGGACTAAGAGACTTCTGATAAATCTTCTGTATAAGGACTACCAGTAGATGAAACTGATGGTTCTGCCACAGTGATAATAGAAAAAAGAGGAAGAGATCAAAAACAAAGACACACGGGAAAAAACCAAGGCAAACAAAAACAGGCCGAAAAAAAATAAATAAAATAAAATAAAATAATAAAAAAATAAAAAATAAAAAAATAAAATAAAATCAATCTCTAAATGGGCGTGTGATCGTAGGTGATTAGTTTTACGACATTGAAACTGGAAATTTTGATGTTTCATGTTTTAAGAGTCTAGAAATGAGTAAAAGATGACTCTATCACTTTTAGTTTGAAAACAAGTGTGAAAGGACAAGCGCTTGATGATATTTTCAAATTTAGGGAGTCAGTAAAGATAAAAATGACTGCTCTAGTAATCTAGGTAAATGGGTGTACTAGATATCCGTGAACTTCCATATACACCTTGGTAAAAATGAAAGAGAAATCAACCAAGGACTTAATGTATGTGCAGGTAATCTCTCTGAATGCTTTGTCCAGTGTATCAGGGGTAAAAGGTGGCAGACTCGGCTTCCTATGGATAAAGGATTTGCAACCTAATGGGGTCTACCTTTATATACACGACGGTACGGGGAGCACAAGTCCATACTAGCACTGTCTGTAGCCAGATGGTGAGCAACAGCGGGCTTAAAGACGTTGGAAGACATTTCTACCTTAGACTACTAGATGTTCCGTTAAGTTTCAATGCTGGCTTAGGTTAATTCAAGAAAATTTAAAGGTGATCTTCAATTTACGTTTCTATTTCAAGGCCCTATCGAATGTTGGATCTCATAAAACCTCTAGATGCAAACTATATGCCACAAAATATCATTTAGTTCAATGAAGAGCTATCTACAGGAAAGTTGAGAGCTTTCAAATGATAGAGAAATTAACACACAAAAACATCCACTACCGATTTCAATGCAAGCTAATGAAACTGGAAAAATTTTCTCTAGAATTATACAACACTAGTAATGCGAAAGAGTTTTCATTTTTCACTATGCCAATCAAAAATGCAAAAGATTATTTTTTTTTTGTATTTTTCAATATATTAGAGAAAATACACTAAATAAATGAAAAACTAATTAAAACATCAATTTGAGAATGATAAAGAGAGAGCTGAAACAAAACAAGTTCATTCAACTCAAACAAGTATAATCAAGACTCAAACCGATGAAGAAATCCCTCAAAATGAAGGAGAATCTTGAAAGAGACTCAAACAAGCCGTGTGATCTAGGCTTGGAGCAACACAAAGCGAAACTGAAAGAAAGAGAGGACAATCACTCAATAAACGCAATGACTCAATTGGATTTAGCAAGATGAATGCAAAGAAGCATAAACAAAGTTGACCGGGAAAGTAAAGACCCAAAACTCCCACGGGAGGCTCAGCACACTGAAGCACCTATAAGCCCTAGGGCTAAAATGCAAAACTAACAGAAAAGGGTGAACAATTGGAGGGAAAGGGCTAAACACAGTCAAAAATGACTTTAAAGCACTCAATCAATCAGAAAAAACAAACCAGGACCAAAACTCAAGCTCAGAAAGTCCAAAACCAGGCAAACCCTAAAACTAAGCAGGGTTGGCGTGCCTGTCTAGCTATAATCTGCGCCAAACAGGGGATGGCGCACGGGCCTAACTAGAAACGTGTGCCCTTTGGCACGACTGTCAAAGGGATAACCGTGCCAATCAAGTTTACCCTAGAAAATTATGAAAATGAACTAACATAGGCTAGATCTGGTCTTTTGGGGGCTGAACAGGGTTTTAACACCAGGGAAGGTGAACCAGAAAAGAAAACTAATTAAAAAAAAAAACCAAAAAATAACCCAATGGAGAAAGGACTAACTCCCTCTAATCCCCAGCAGAGTCACCAAATTGTTGTGGAGGTAAATCCCCTCTGCAAACAAAGGCGATCCCACAAGCCCTAGAGTGGGTCTAGCAACAATCGAAACACACAAAGCTATTGATTCCTAGTTAAAAAAGATAGAATCGTGATAGATCGCTTACCATGATTTCTTCGCTGCTGTTGTTGAAGAAGAAGTGGTGCTTCCGTTCCTAGCTAGACAGGTCACGATCCATGAGCTCGCTGCATCCAGATACATGTACACATGCAAAGAAGAGAGACAACATGCAACATAATATTTCACACTTTATAACTATCGATCAGTCAGAGAGGGATGAATGAAATTGCATTATATAATGGAAAAACACAATCATGGAACCAATAGCAGAGTCATGTATGTTAAGATACAAGAGAATGATTACAACCTGTGCTCTGACGTCGTGATCTTCCTTCGACAGGATTCCAGCGGGACGCGTCTCACAAAGCTCATCAGGGATTTGACAAAACTCTCTCTCTCATAAGGTTCTCCTTAGCTCTGCTCTTGATTGTCACTCAACTATAATTTCCTTCCTAAAAGTTTAGCTAGCTTGAAAATGGAGAGAGCAGGATTTTATAGGAGGAGAAGGAGAGGTTAGGATCCCTATAATCATGGGGGAGAGTCCTATCTCTTAGGAAGGTTCCATGAAAGGTGGAAAACCACTTCCTAATCAGGGAGATCCGGAGCCAAACAGCCCAACCTCTTTTTTATGATTCGTTCTGAAGTTTTTAGAATCAAACTTCCACCTTCTATTGTTAAAGAAAATTCCTTAATAGGCTTGGCGCGGGCACAACACAGGGACAGAGTGCCAGCTGGCGCGCCCACTAGTGTATATTTCCCCATTGGTGCGAGGGATGAACTGGCTACCCGCGCCAATGCCAAAACATGGGTTTTTAGGGTTTTCAAAGGGAATGTTATTGAGTAGAATTCTTGCCCTTATGAAGAAGGATGCCATCAAGGTGTTTTTAGGACATTTTACTATTCATAGGTCACGGGAATAGTCCTCCAATGTATTGGATGAGGGATTGCAGGGATGGTGACAAAATGCTGTGTAACAGCTCCGTAGAGCTTTCACTTGCTTCCCCGACTCCTTCTCCACCAATGCTTTGAACTCACAGAGCTTTGAGAACGTTTCACTCTTCTTCTGCATGAAGAAGATCCAAAATATATTAGAATAGTCATCAACAAATATAACATAATACTTGTGTTTTGATGTTCAAGCAACTGAGAAAGGTCCACACACGTCTGTGTGAATTCTCTCCAGGATCACCGAAGCACGGTTCTCCTTCTCATGAAAGGTGGTCTTCACAAACTTACCCATAGTACATCCCTTGCACTGATCTGACTGCGCAAGAGTACCCTTGGGAATTCCAGTAGAAATCTGCTGCAAAATCTTCAAAGTGCCATGGTGAATATGGCCCAATCTCCTGTGCCATAATTCGCCCTCATCCTGGCTTACCACTTATTTTGCTTTGCCCACCATTGCAGTGCAGCCATCTACCTCCATCTTGTAGAAATTCTTAATTCGAACCCCTATCTTCTTGGTTTGACCCATTGTTTTATGTCGAAGGAAGGATTTTCCCTCACTGAAAACAACATCATAACCTTTGTCTTCCAGCATTGCGACCGAGACCAAGTTCTTCTTCAGACCTGGAACATCCATAACATTCTTCAACAAGAATGGATTACCAGACTCCCTCTCAAAGGTAATGGTCCCAATTCCATTCGCACTATACCGACCATCGTCACCCATCTCTATATACATCTGGAGGTCCTTCTCCTCCAAGTCACTAAACAACTCCTTGTCTCCCGTCATATGGAAATACGCACCACTATCAAGATACCACACCAATCCCATACAGCTTGAAACCAAGCATGCGATCAAAGATAAATCAAGTTCAAATTGTGAGGCTAAGGCCTCTCCATCTGTGGCTCTAGCAGCCTTCTTGTTCTTCTTCTTCTGTGGATAGTTAGTGGCGAAATGCCCATGTTTGTGACAGTGAAAACACTTCACTTTGGAAAAATTCTGCTTCTTGCCTTTAGCTTCAGATTTTGAAGGAAATTTCTTCCCTTTCCCTTTCCTTGCTTTGGCAGCCAAAGCACAATTCTCTTCATCTTAATTATTTGATGAAGATCCATCCCTGGTTCCCCGCCTTATCTCCTCCTGTACAAGATCCGACCAAAGTCGCTCCCATCCCAGCAGTTTCTCCCGTCCATTGACAGAGTCTTCATAGCTATGCCAACTCTTCGGAAGCCCAAGTAGAGCCAATCTCACCAATTCTTCATCATAAAAAGTAACTCCCACACTTCCCAGTTCATCCTTGCAATGGACAAACTTCGTGAGGTATTTTGGAATACTGTCGCGCTTCTCCATTTTTATTTTTCTGAGCTTGTCTTTAAGCGCCAACTTCCTCTGGTCACTTATGCTTTGGAACAAGTCTTTCAAAGCCTTACACATTAAGAATGGAGTGACTTTCCTGTGAAGGCTAGACACAATATGGTCCTTCACACCTTCCAACAGAATTCTTCTCGTCTTTGCTATCTTCTTTCAAGTAATGTAGCATCGCTAGATCCCGGCTTAGGAACATCGCTATCGATCAAATACTTTAGTCCATTATCCTCCAGCACCACCTCCATCCTGTCCTTCCAGGCTATGTATTTCAAGCTCCCATCAAGGGCATACTCCAATCACAACCCATTGAAAGCCATTTCAATGTATACTCAACTTCTGCACCAAGAATCTTCTATAGCAAATTCGAATTGTCCACCAGCACAAACTCACTAATCCTTCACAATTGCAATCTTCAAGAATTAACAATGCTCCAATACCATGTAGAAATTATATACATTAAGCATGCTTATGTCCTATATTCCCCTGATCTCACAATATTTAACTTCTTGCAAAATACAGAATCATTCCACTGTTAATATTTTGCGGAAAATTAATTACACACACATGTGAAGCTTAAATAAAAACAATCACACATAACACAGTTGTTTAACAGGAAAGCCTGAAGCTGAAAACCCCAACTATCATATATTATGTATCATGGAGATCATGTAACAATCCTCATACAAAGCTTAGTACATCAAGCTCTCAGTACAATACAATCGTCACAAACTAATCAAGAAAAATCTGCAAATCCATGCACCGATTTTTGCCCTCTGCTTGCCTGCCTCCACTGCACAATCCTTGCTGAAGAATACATATAAATGAATTCAAATTACTATTTCCTTGACTGCGCAATCCTGATTAGAAACTCCAATGTGTGTGTGATGCAATCAATTCATCACTATAGTCACAACAAATAGTCCATCTTACCCTTTCACCTATCTCTCCACTGGGTCTCCACTGGAACTGACATGCATTGTAGTTAACTTTTGTATTGTTCAGTTGATTAATGAGTTATTATTTGTGAATTAATTAAATAATTAATTCACTCCACTCTCACTAGTGTATCATTCAGTTAGACTAGATACAAATAGCTCAACTGAGTCTAACTGAGCTAAACTGAATACAACTCCATAAACTACTCTTCCAACTCTATCATAAATTTGCCACTTGATTTATAATTAAGTCCTCCATGCATGAACCACCAGTTACCCTTGGGAATTGCGTAATTCCCTTAGTCCCCTGATTTTCCAAATCTGTGCACTGAAACAAAGTGCTTCAAGAGAATAAGTTGTTGTTTAGAGTTTGATTATTATTAAGAGCTAATAATAATCGACATGCATCTATTTTTAGATCGACGATCTATAAATAGACTTCTCCCAATATTCTAAAAATAGAATTTCATCTATTTTTCCAACTTGATCAACCATCCACAAATAGCATCCTGCAACTTCTGAAATATGATCACCATGTCTAAAAATAGACTTGCGCCAAAAATAGCCTGCGGGCCCACTTAGTGAAGGCGATTATTTTCACTAAGCTCATCATCTTGTTGAATCTCAACAACGGATGATGGATGGGGATGAATTGGCCATGTGCTACATTTGTGAGGCCATATTTCAAGCTAAAGAGCAAATTGTTTTACAGGTGCTTAAAGTGCATGGTCCTTAAGAAAAGTCCTAGTTGATGTTACACAAGCATATAAGTGTTTTCAGGAAATACTTCAGTACCTTTCACAAAAACCTAGCTAAAATCGCAAGAGATAAGGACCAACCAATTAAGTAATTCATAATTTTTTACAAGTACTTGAATTTATAAAAAAAAGTAACATATTGATTTATTGAATTTTATAACTATATGAGCCACTATCATGATTTTATCATTGTGAACTAGTAGGAAGTATAATACCCCCATATGAACATTAAACAGGATGTGTGTATTAATGCTTCAAGTGTGCAAGGAACACTAAGGCATAGTGAAGTAGGAACGATATGTAGGTGAGTATATCACCATTTGAATCATGTTAAAACTAATATATAATAAATTAACAAAGTGCACCTTGGATTTAATATGTCTTAGGAGCACCATGGGAGAAATTACCAACGAGAGGGGAAGAAGAGAAAATATAATACCAAGTGTCTATCACACAAGTCTTTCTATCTTATTTTTTGATGTGTCCCTTAATTGTGTTTCCAAGCTTCCTGGAGGGCAAGTGATCTCCATGCAAGTGTCGAGTTCATGCAAGCTATTGGAAAGGGGAAATTCACTCCAACCTTAAAGGAAAAAATGTTTATTCTATATATTTGGTAATCCTTCCATGCTTTGATCTCCAGGGAATGCAAGAGAGCCTAGCAAGGTCTAGTAGGAAACCTCCAAGAAACTACTATTGAATTCAAGCATAGGTAATATTTGATGGTTGTTGGGTTAAAGTCATAGCATTATTAAATAGATGCCAAAAAACTATGTAAAACCATGAGTGGGTTATGAATAATTATTGAAAGGAAAGGAGATCCTAAATAAATGGAAGCTCCCAATTTCCAACAAAAAATATTCTCTGGCTAGTCTACAAGGCACTAGAATAGAAGGGGAAATAACATTAGGTGTTGTGTTGTAGGAAAAAGAATCACATTTGAGTGTTGTGCACGTTGAGGGGGAAGAGATATTGGTTGAGTGGCACTATTTGGGTTGTTAATGTCTTAAGAATTAAGGCCTTATGTGTACTTTTGGTAATGGAATTGATTAAGGAAGACAAAATCCATAACCAATAAACTCACCCTTGTTTTATTTCATGGTAGAAGGGTGGAACCTACATGAGTTGGTGTGTATGAATAGAAGTAAAAATTGTCATGTGGAACTATTTCCCCAAGTGTACCCATTAAATTAGTATGTGTAAGGTGAAAGTCCACTAAAGCTGTCATTTATGTTGTAAAGGGAATTCAACCTACGTGCTTTAATATTAGCCAAGCATATAGAATTGTCTTGGTGGATACTAAGAAAAAGTGATAATTATCAACATGGAGAATGCATTGATATGATTTCCATTATTTTATTGCCTATGATCAATTAATAATGTAAGAATTATGTTGGAATGTGTCACTATGTATCTTGACTTATACTCCTTGCATACAGTGAAAGATTAGTTATTGTGATTTGGGTAATTGTTTTACATGGATGTTGTTCCACTACAGTCATGAATTAAAAATGTAATAACTATCCATGGATTTGTTAGGTTAAATAGAATCATGTAGATTACCCAAATTGGAAAATTCAAGAATAATTTTTTAGGTTTATTCCCTAACTTACTAAGAAGGGGGGGTTGCAGGTACATTGCAAAAATATTTTAGTAGCTAATGTCCTCAACTACAAAAGCTTGCAATAAGTATCCTAAGTAAAACTTGCAACACTTTCATGTGTGAGTTAATGGCTCTATATTTAAGGTCAATCATGAAGAAGAGATGCTTGGATATTTTTTCTTCATATGATAAAACCTTTCACTAAGGTTGAACCAATTTCTACACAAAATCCCAAACGTTGATCCATTATCTTGAATGATGTTGATCTCTCCTCAATATGCATAGTTGAAACTCAACTAACAAAATTTAATGATGATGACTTGCATTGGATGGGATTGAAAGATGTTCCACTAGTAGGACCAATTAGTATTACCCATGGCTCTATAGGATGAACTAAAGCATGATAGAAATGAGGATCTCATTCCCACCAATCGGAATGAATTTGACAATTGATCATTATGACATATATTTATTGGTTATAGCTTGATATGATTTTTTTCGGACTTTTAAAAGCTATTCAAAACCTCATTTTTTATGTATTTTGTTTCAAATATATAATGTATTGTACTTTCTGATATTTTTTTGTATTCACTTTTATCATCACCATTATAAAACTCACTAAATTCGTTAATGAGTTACTCAACTCATTGTAACTCCCAATGGTATTGTACTTTCTGATATTTTTTTATATTCACTTTTATCATCACTATTATAAAACTCACTAAATTCATTAATGAGTTACTCAACTCATTGTAACTCCCAATGGTAATACAATTTAATTGGGCAAGTCTCATTCGAGATAGCAGGGCATAAAGACTTATTTGGAACATTAATAAAATACTTTTCTTCCTTTCAGTTGTTATCAGAACCACCAAGGATACCTAGGAACACACAAGGAGCTCCAACATACTTCAATATTTGGCACTTGTATCGTTATGTTTGTTTGAAGATAGACAATATATGGCAGAAAATATTATCATTTGAGGTGTAATCATCATCATCAAACAAGACGTGGTGGAGTAGTGTGTTCTTATTATAAAGTAAGCAATGTGCTCTTGTATCTCCAACACAAATTGTCGCTAACCCCAAATACATTGTTGCCACGATCCTAGCTTCGAGGAGAACACAACTATTCCACTTGGAAGGTCAAAGTTAAAATAAATTTTGAGTTAGAAGTGTTATGGAGGTTGTTGACGAGACATCTACCAAGCATGAAACTAATTTCAATGTGTAGAAACAAAAATATAAATATAAATATAAATATAAATAATAAAATTAAAAAATAATAAATAAATAAAAATAATAAAAATAAAAAATAAAAATAAATTGACAGCTAATAATAAATCCAAACTAGTAATTATGTTTGAGGTTTCTAATGTGGTCTAACCTCGTATTCATATTTCTTCTACAATTAAGGATGCACGGAAAAATTGCAATATCTTTCAGGATAAGATGGCACTGAAAAAGGAGATGGAGGAGGTCCAAAAGGAAATAATCTTATTTTTCCATAGCCAAGGAACCAAAAGTAGAGAAGACTCCCCCAAATCCCAATTGGAGGAATGCTACAAACATGAAGAGATACTCTCGAAGCCAAAATCAAGGGTCAAATGGTTAAAAGAGGGAAATAGAAACACTTATTTTCACAACTCCGCCATCCAACACAAAATGAAAAACAGAATCTCAAGTCTGAAGGCACATTATGACAACAGGGTTGCAAAACAAAAGCATATACAAAGCAATTTGAATGCTTTCTTCAAAGATATTTTCTCAAAACCATAGGTCTCAAGAAATACGGAAAAATACAAAGTGTAATCATGAGGGATAACAATGTTGTCCTAATGAGGGAAATCAACATGCCATAAACTGAAGCAACCCTCAATAAAATGGCGGAAGATAAGGCTCTGAGCACAGATGGGTTCACAACCACCTTCTTCATTGTATGGATGGAATTTCCTTTAAGACAAAGTTTTGGATCTAATAGAGGCATGCTCCTCAAACTTTATTTTTCAAAATCATTCGATAAAATGAGTTGGGATTTCCTAGAAAACATGTTCTACCATATGGTTTCATTCAAGACTAGGTAAAATGGATATTCACTCATATTCTTTGCCTTCTTCACTATTTTGTTAAATGGCTCCCCCTTAGACTCATTTGCGCCTTCAAGAGCCTATTCTCCAAGGGAACCCCTTCTCACCCTTTTTGTTCATTCTTATGACCAAAGGCCTCGGTCACTTTCTCAAACACGCCCTCTCATGCAATAATCTAAAATGTATTAGGTTGCAGGGCACCTTGACTCACACCCATCAGCATTTTTTTTATGAGAAAATTCCCATGGGGTATCCCTCAATAAGACAATCCAAAGCCATCAATTCCCCCCATCTGTTTGTAGAGGCTTCAGGCACCTCAATCATCCTGGAAAAATCCTAGATTTTCTTCTTCAACATTCCAATATCCACTCAAAATTCCATCTTGAGAATCCTTGGTATCTTTGTTTCTCATATTCCTTCAATGTACTTGGGGGGACTCCTCACCGAGGACACCATCAATCACTCCTCCTCGAAAGAGATATTGGATAAGTCAAAAACTCAATTATTGGACCCATATGTTACTTTATCTCCCTATGTACTTAAGCATGGTAAAAGAAATGTTCCAATACATTCCCTTGTATCTATTCTCAGTCCTAGCATCTCTGAAATTGGTCCTGAAGGCTATCTCTACTCTTTAGTGTTCGTTCCTTTATGGAGGAAGCAAAAAAAAACACAAATGGGCTTTAGTCAAATGGGAAACAGTCTTCCTACCTAATTCAAGAGGAGGCTTCATCCTCTCGAACCCAGAAGATAACAACAAGATCCTCAGAGCAAAAATCTAGTGGAAATGGATCTCCCAAAACGGATAACAATGGTCATGCCTATGGAACTTAACATGCCAAGGAGATACTTCGCCACAACCATTTTCCCGCAAGATCGCTCATATGGAACCATGTAGTGGAGAAAAGTTTCATCATACAAGAACATGTGTTCTGGGAAGTCAAATGTAGAGTCGCAGCAAGATTCCAGGTGGACTTTTGGAACCAAATTCCAAGCATGGTTGGTACCCATCCCCTTCTAGTGTTCCAAGCCAAGTTGCTAACATCAAATAATAACACTAAACTATTTCTGGGAGAATATTCCAAGATCCTTCAGGAAATGGAAGCATCCACGAGACTGTTTAGAAAACTAGGAAGGGAAAGATCTCTCTACCACTTGGGAAACTTTAAAACAAACAGAAATCTGAACCAAGGAAGGAAAGGACAAGTTGAGGTGGGGATTTAAAATCAAGGGAGATTTCTCGACCAAAGAATCCTATGAAATAATAATAGTAGGATTAAATGACCCTCAAGACTGAAAGTGGAGAAAAATCTGGCAGTTATCGATAAAGTGTATCCTCACATGGGATAACCTACTCAAGAGAGGGTTTGTGGGGCCATCAAAATGTTATCTATGAAATGAATAAACAAAGGCAATAGATCATCTTCTCAATCTATTCCCCTTTACTAAAGAAATTTGGAATAGAGTAGAGACCCACTTCAAAAGAATGAGCAAGCGCAGAGGAGTTGTGACCTCCACCACCGCCGAATGGGCGGACACGTCATTCAAAAATGAGGTGCTCAATAAGTGTTGGAATCTGGTGGCAGGTTTTGTGTTATGGTAAATTTATAAAGAAAGAAACCAAAGGATGTTGAAAGGCCTGGAAAATTTTAAGAAAGTCGTGTGGATAACGCTAGAAAAGCATGCAAAAGAGTCAATAGTTATCTATGACTGAAAGAATAAATACCTCGAAGTGAGCCTAGATAAAGTGATCATAATGAATCCATAGGTTATTGACTCACTTGAGAATCTTCTATCAACACCTCCCAAAAAATTTGTGATCCCAAGTCTATCTACATGGACCCCACCTCAATAGGGTCATTATAAGCTCAACTTTGATTGGGCATAAAAAGGAAATCCACGCCCATTAGGAACAAGCGAAGTTTTCAGGAAAAACGAAGGGCACATTACAAGGATATTCTACAACTACATAAGACATAATAGCAACAATGAGGTATAACTAGAAGCAATTATCTAAGGTCTAACCATAGCCAAAAATAATTTCCTCCTCCCACAAATGATCGAAGGTGACTCCCAGCTAATCATCAATCTAGCTAGGAAATTTTGCATGGAATGCCTAGTCATCAATGTGAGAGAGGCTAGAGGTTGGAGGGGTTCACCAAATTAGATGAAATAATGGAAGAGCCACCAACAATCACTCTTCATCACCTATGCAGATCATCCAACAAGGTAGCATACAAACTCTCGAATGAAGGGGTGGAAAATCATTCCTTGCTCCAAGTTTGGGACTGGCTACTTTTGGAGGAGACTTCTCTCAAACAGGATTGTTTTTCCCATGATGGCAAGGAATTGATCAACCTGGATTAATTTCTATTCATTTCCAAAGGTTAATGAGTATTAATGTCTCTCTTTCCTAGATTCTATCTATGTTTTTCATTCTATCTCAGCCTCTCTTGTTTGGATTGTATCTTTGTCTATCTTTATCGATCATAGCCCCGAGAAGGCCAAGTTTTGCTTTAGGATTTAGTCACTCCCAGGATGAATTTATTTGTGTACATTATATAAATTTAAGGATCTAATATAATAGTTTTACTTTACAAAAAATGGATGCATAGGACAAATTTAAAATTGTGTACAAGGCTAAGAATCAAAATAAATTCCTAAATCTACAAAATCCAATTGCATTGTTTGAAAATCAAGTGGTGAGAAACACGAATTATTTCTCCAAAGTGTTGTCCATTTGCAGGCTTCACTGCAAAAATCAAGAGAATTGGTGATAAACACCTCTCTTATCAATGGTTTTGAGAGCCTGACCTTCTGACAATAAAACCTTTTTGACTTCTCTTAGCATTTCTCAAAGAACACCTTCGTTTAAGGAACTTGTGAATCTACTGCAACAACAAGAATTATTTCAACAAAGAAATGTTGAGGAGGATCATACACTAATCAACAATCAAAAAGAAAAGAAATCCATAAGGCCTACACAACTACCTCAAACTTAGTAGCAAAAGAAATGTCTCATTTATGGAAAAAAGGGCACAAGCTTATAGAAGATTATAGAAGATATTCATCTTCCTCATTCCACATGGCACGTAGACTAAGGTGAAACTCAACATAAGATAGGAGTGGTTCCTTCAATTAAATCACTCAACGTACCATGGAAAAGTCTCTTTCAGAGATGATTATGCCTACAATATTGAAGGTACAAGTAATATTAATTCCTTTGCATGCACAAATGCAAAATCACCAATATTCTCTATATTCGAAGTCTTACTAAAACTCCATTGTCCATTAATTAGATGTGAGATCAAAATATATGTAATTTTCCCTTTAAAAATTAACTCATAATTTTGTTGGTAAATAAATAAGAAATCAAATAAACAAAAATATTATCACAGTAATTTGTAAGAAAATCTAACTTGTAAACAAATTTCCACGGTAAATAAATCATTCCAATATTTTTTCTAACAAAAAATATCAACACCATAACATAAGAAAAAATATGCAGCAATAAACTCAATTAGTTATTTTATTAATCATATCAAGAAAGTACATGGTGACAACTTTTTTAAATTCCAAAATCAATTTACAGGTAACCTATCTAATGATAATACGACTCGTTCCACATTATTTCTCCAAACTCCTAAAAATTATTATAATTTGATCCTCCATACTTCGTTAAGTACCAATTGAGAACCTGAAATGATTCCCCTTTCAAACTAGTTAGGGTGTATGTTTCACAACCAAAACTAATCGCCACTTGTTGGGGTGGATAGTTGCACCAATGAAACTAGGATCTACACAAGGGTTTACCCTCACACCGTAAGCTACTAGAGCTTCCAAACAATTATCAAAATATCAATAACCAATCATGTCCTAAATGAACTCTAAACTTTCTTTTTATAATTTTTCCCTATCCAAATACCATGGGTTGTTGAAATACAATGGTCAATACCATGGGTCATCAAAATACCATGTATTTTCTCTCTATAACCTTTTTTTAATTTAACTATTCATTTCACCTTTTGATGTTGCTTTTCCTCAAGGTGAAAATGAACAATTAAATCGATCTTATTGAACATGGACGTTACAGTGTTCCCTTCTCATCATTGCTCACCCTCAAGTAATCTGGAACCTACATATCACTACCAGGATCCCAAATACACCTATAGAATGCTTCAACATATATCTATTGTACCATCCTAACACAATTGAACCTAGCATCAAACATGGAAGATGTGTCATCATGCAAAACTAATAATCAAGCCCAAAGGAATTGTACTCATGATTAGTATTATTTTTTTCTTTCATTTCAAACTTTCAACCATCATCCTAGTTTTTTTCATGTTCCACATATTTCCCTCTCACATCCAGATCCGTTCCAAGATCATCAGCATCTCTACCATCAGAATCACCATAATCAACATTTTCATCTTCCAATTCTTCCCATGTATCTTCTTTATCCCAATTATGAGCCTTTGTTTCTCTGTATTCTTCTTCAACATGATCCTCATTTTCAGCATGTTCCAAAAACTCCCTTTCATTATCGGAAACAAGTGCATTTCATCATCATAACTAGCAAACTGAAATTCATCGCCATAGGCAACTTATGTGGCATCCTCTATAGATTTATTTTCCAATCTAAGCTCAAGGCATCCAGGATTTTCCCTGGTGGTGTTATTATCTTCCACACAAGCATCAACTACATGAATAGTCACAAAATTGGCATCACCAACAATGTTGTCATCATTCATTTTTTTTCAAGGTGTTGAACACTGGGTGGAGAAGATGGGGAAATTTTTTGCACAAGATCAGGATTTTCATAAAAAAATTCAGGATCACTAGAGTTACCCTTGTGTCTATTTCCCTCAATTGATTCAAAATTATCTTTTGTAGGTTCCTTCTCTTGCGTACAATCAGGGGAAGACTCAATTTTATCAAACACGTCTACATTTTCATCAATCAGAGTATTATATAAGTGTTTATCACTTTGCAAGGGGGGTTCTGTTACCAAAAGGCAATATGAAGGTTTCTCTATGAAGTGTCTACCATCAACACAAGAAAATTTAGTAAGTGATTCACGAGCCCTTGAAGGTGCCATGGACAGATTTAGTTCCCTTTCATCTACCAATTACTTTGATCGTGAAACACTCTTATTGATATATGCATGGTTCATTTTAGTTTAGCTGAAAATGGCATCTAGCTTAATACTAAGAGAAGTATCAAGTTCAAAATCGTTTTCAAGAGCTAAGCCTTCTGAGAAATTTAGTGCATTATGATCTTAGTCTGCATATTAAAACTTGCTCAATATATTTTGTTCAAACTCTCCACAATCAAGCTTAGATTCTAAAGCTAACATAAATATGTAAATTCCATCCAAATGTTCCAAGTTATTATTGTTTGCATTTCCTATAAGTAAGAATTCAAGTTTAGGATCTGTATTTACAATCTCTAGTTGTTTTCCCCAAGAATCCATAGGGCTATTCAAGTTCCAATGATCTATCATCATTGGAATGCCCAGAATCCAACCTCAAGAGCATCCCTTTCTCTTGTTTCTCTTTGTCTTTCAAAAAACCTACAGCAAAACATTGCCCAGCTACAATAGAAATTTGACTATAACTAATTGTCTCTAAATTATTTCTACATCCTAGAAAAATGGAGTTACAACATAGGGTAGATCTGTTGATTCCTCTGTCTCAATGCATGTAATGTGATCATTTGTTCTGCTCATATTATTACAATATGAAATTTCATTGATTACATGGATTTTCTGTTACGAAAAATATTTGGGGGGGGAGGCGAGGGGTGGGGTTGAATCAATATTTTCAAATTCAATTTCTTATTTTGATTTGTATACGCAACTATTATAAAGGAAACTAGCATATGTATGTGATTGTTACTAAAGAAACCCGCATATATCCAGATAACTTATTTGATCATTAATTCCATCATCTATGCAGTATTGATCAATGCATCATTAAATAATTATTCATCAATTAATAAATAGGTATGAGCAGTTAAGAAGTGGTTAGAAGATCAACACACAAAAACCATATGAACACCGGGATTTTTAAGTCGACACCCAATGTGGGAGAAAACCACAATTGTTTTCGTCTTTGTCTTCTTTATTAAAAAGGAATCTTATAACAATATTTTGTTGGTGCAAACACAAACCAGCACGCAAGCTCCTACCCGCAGAAGGCTACAACCTTCTCTCGTTTTCCAGCTCCTACTGGAAGGAAGATACAACCCCCTTTCTGAAGACTACTATCCTTAACTCTTGGTGGATCACTTTTCAGAATGTTTCAAATTGGATCCACTCCCAACTATTCTAAAATCAATTACTCAAATATTGAACCAACTGAATCATCAAATCAACTAATGTAACCAATTCAACTAGATCAAACTAGATCAAAATAGATCATGCCAATGCATATCCACTCATCAATATACCAAGACAAACATTTTTACCCATCACAGAAACCAATTGTTGCCACTACAAACCCTGATCAAGCTTACATCAGATTGTATACACTAATGTTCTTAATCATACCTGCGTATGTACACGCTTCTCCTGAAGAATACCCACGCATAGAACTCAAAACACTGATACCTGAATCTGAATCATTTTCATATTAAATCAATCATTGTATCACATACTAATCCCATCACGGATCATAGAACCAAATACAAATCATCATACAACAACATCATCACTAGTTAACATTCCATTCCACAATTAGTTCAACCCAACCAGTACTACCAAACATAGATTATTATGAGAGAGACATCATTTACAGACAATAGCAAACATAACATAATTGATCAACCATTATAAAAATTTCATATTTCAAAACCGAGAAGTTGTATGTCACCCTTATAAATAACACCCGCATATGTACGCGCTTTTAATACTTGACACCTTCGTACAGATTCTGAACTTTTGCAAAATGTATACGCGACCCCCCTGAAGTAGATTGTGTATGTACACGACCTCTCTGAAGCAAAAATGTGTACAAATCTGTAATCATTGAATCATTCCTTCGTTGCAACCACAAAACATACTTCACAACCCTTAATGGCACATGTTCATGTCAGACTATCATTACCATCACAGATCTATCATTGATAGTCATATTCATAAAATATCAAACAAGAATGTTTATTAGTCACTACAATGCTTTCAAATCTATCAAATGTGAACCTCCTTCATGCTCCTTGGTGCACACCTGTTTCAGATCAAACCATTCGTCAATAACCCCTAACTTTCACAATTAACACTTTGATCTCCATATCCTTATATAGCTTAGGCCTTAGCCAATACCTTAGGCCAATCCATTAGTAAAGTTGATGGAATTCTTTTATGCGATCAAATATCTATTGTCGCGCTCATTACTATGGGCCAATACCATGGTAAATACCCATGGTATTGACAATACCATGGTGCGGAAACTATGCTCAAATTTTCTTCACCATTCCCGCGTATACTTCCCAAACTTCACCTTTATCATTCCTTTGTCTCTGAACTGATTTTCCTTTGTCCATTCTCTTTGTCACATCTGTATTGGTCTTTATATTCATCCTGCTACCATATTTTTGACATCTTTATCAAGTATGTTACCATCAAGGACAACACATTAATCATAATGCCAACATTTTCTTCTCGACATTGGATAAAAAATCACTCTCTAGCACATAATCTAGTCTCCTAGGACCTTCTTCATGTTTCAAAGAGTCCATGCATGAATAAGCTTCTTGTTTATCACCATCATTAAATCTTACAAGCTTATACACAGGGTTGTTGAAGTTGATTAATCCCACTTCAAATATTATTTCCTCTAAGTTGTTACTCCTTGGCTTACCTTCTAGCACTCGTTTCCCCTTCTCTTACTCTACAAATGGTACTTCAAAACAAATTAAAGAGGCAATAGGTGTTGGAGAAGATGATTTAAATGGAGAAGTTGATGTTGGGGATGCAAGTGGATGAGTAGGTTGGAACAACATATATTTCCAAATAACATCATCAAATCACAGAGTGGGAATAATAACTCCAATATTTTCATACTAACAATTTGAAAAATCCTCCTTTTGTATCGTTTTTCCACTGCTCTCTTCATTAAATAATTTTCGATAAGGATGGTTCTCAGAAAGATCATCTTCAACTTCTTGTAGACCCTACACTTGATTTGAGTCACAAGATTTATACATGGGAAAAAAAACGTCCAATAAATTTTCCTCCTTTCCAGTGCATGACACAAATCTTATACATACAATACCATAGATCCAACCTTTACATTTGGTTTCCATTTCAGTACAAATCTACACAATGTGTAAACCTTGACTGGAATCTGCTTGGACTGCACGTTTTCCCCCAACTCTGGGAAAATGAATATTTGAACAAATCAGAGTCTCATCTAGAGGTGTCATCATTCCCTCTTCTTCCTACAACATTTTGATTTTCCGCTCAAGATAAGATTTCATCTTCTTCCGTGAAAACCAATTTAGAGGAGACCTTATTTTTCTTTCTTATGCTCGACTCACTGATAACATGCTTCCATACACCTATTGATCTCTACTTGAATCATAGGCAGTATTACTAGCCACTTGTGTAGAGATTGTGAATGGGAACTTATCTTCATGTGAGGGTTCTACTTAAATTTGATATATAGTTGTGTTTTCACTACTATTGTTCTCCAAGGACGATTTCTTCATGCAAATGTTGATCTAATTTTTCCAAGCGAGCACCATAATCTTTTCCAGTAATATTATATGGTTTTTTCACCTTCAACCAATCTGAAAGCTTGAGAAGATGTCTAAACATGCAACAATTACAAAGCTACATAAAGATAATAACATATTCTCCTTTAGTTAAATCATTTCCATCAGCAATCCATCGTTCAAGTGAAGAGGGAAATTCATAGTTCTTGTAGCTCAAAAAATTTTGATACAATGTGAGGCACTGTGAAATTATCCATTTCAAATATATAAGGATCGACATGGTATTTTGTGGAGTCGACGGGGGCATCTGGCTCAAAAAACTCATCTTCAGAAGCATCTAATGCACCTTTGTCTACTACACCAGCCTGGGAGGCGAACCATCAACCCAGTTCTGTGAATTTCGAATATTGGCAATGACAATGTGATGTGTCTCTTGTTGAAATGGAACCATTAGTTTGGACTAACCGAACAACATTATCTTCCATAGATTTACATTTAAGGCTCAAGTGTTTTGCATTGCCTTCTCGGTTCTCAAGTCTATCTGCAATATTTAAGTAAATTATGGTACTTACCACGATCCCTCTTGATTTTGCAGTATTTAGTACAAACCTTGAATGGAGTCTAGATTGTGTCGAGACAGTGATTGGCCTCATTCTTGGAGGTCGGGTCTACATTGTCATGCTCGGTGGGTGTAAAGTCTCTATTTTGAACAGAATAAGTTATCCTTTGTTGCAATGAGGCATCCTCTCATGAAACGCTCTCAGTTGGACTTGTTGATTGTTGAAGTGGAGATATCTCCTAAACAACTAAAACCATCTCATTTGAAACTACATGTTGGACCGATTCATCATTTCAAATTATATTCATAGAGCTTCATGTTGTAGACTGAAAACTAAGTTGATCAGAAATAGTATCCAATGTTGGCTTTGAAATCTTTCTCATGGCGCACTTAATTTTCTTATACTCGACATTTGGTGGATCTGGAAGAAAATCTGATGTTGAGTTTAACCCCCTTCTAAAACTCTATTTACGTTTCTCAACTTCAACCTTAAGTTGATAAAAAACAAAATCTATTATTGATTTCAACACCTTTCTCAAGCCACACTTTGGTTTCTCAGATTCCATATCAAGATGATTTGAAATATCCTCCTGAATTGAATTGTGGGGTACCTCTCTCATGTTGCGCTTTGGCCTTCCTACTTCAGCCTCAGTTGAGGGTACACTATCAATTATCTTTTGAGGCCTTAGATTTGAGTTATTGCTTGTCTTCCTAAATGAACTGATAGGTTGATCAAACACCCAAAGTTCCAACTAGACCCATCCTGAATTGGAATCATCAGGACCACAATGAATTCATAAAGACTTGGCTATAGGTTCAAACTCTAGAATCTGATAAGAAAATGCATTTGATAACAACTTCTCAGTCTAAGAAGTACTACTACCATAAATATCAACAAGATTTTTCTCTATAATTAATTTCCTCTCAATGGATTATGTTTTTTCCTATGTTCAAGCCTCTCATGTACAACCAATCTTCATCCAACATTCTAACATGGTGAGCACGGACTAGAGCTTGCAATCTAATAATTTCTTGTAAACAGTGTAAACTTCCCATAGCCTATCTCCTAACCATATGCCCACGAACAAGGGCATGAAGTCTTATAAGGCCTCTAAGGGCTTGAGATGCTCGCCTAGCCAAATAGCCCCTGAAAGTTTTTTTTTTTTGATGGAAACATATTCTTCCCTTATTTTCTCGAGATCAAGAACAATGTCAACAATATGAAGATTGGTTTCTTATTGATGTAGATAAATTGTTGAAATGTGTAGCTTTGGAGGTTCTCCCACAACCCCTGGGGTACTAGGTTTGTGATGAGTTGACCCACAGAAATTTGTTTTATGGGAAATGTACCCAAGAAATGGGATTTGTACCAAAGTTGTGGACGAAAGACCCATGAGGGAAATCATTTTTTATTCATTGGATGCATGAGGGGCACCTATGGCTACAATGGAGTGGGCGAAAGCAAATGAAAATAATTTTATTTCTAAAGTTAAAGGTGTTTAAGCATGTTGGGCTTAGGTCGGCTTGGGCTAAAGTGGTGACCCTTGGTGGCTAATTGAATCCACCAAGAACACTATAGGTAGAAGTAAAAGTGAGTTCAATTGGCATCATCACAAGTGCAATCATCTCGAGTGAAGACAATCCTAAGTAGTCATATATATAAAGGGGCAGAGTTGGAGTAAAGGAAGAGGATCAAACTTTCCTTGTCTCTTGTGTTCTAGTACAGGTCAAGTTAAGAGGGTTGGACTTGAAATTTTTGCATGGTTATGAGGATGTGTTCTATTGCTTATCTCTGAGATTGGGTCGTGTTGATTTTTACAGAAAAAAGGAGGGTTGAAACCCGTGTATTTGTTGTATAGAAAGGTCATGAGGCATGTGAAGGAAGAGGATCAAAATTTCCTTTTTTCTATCGAAACCCATGTACTTGTTGTACAGTGAGGCCATGAGGCTTGTGATCAAAGAGGAAGACAAACCTAAGTAGTTGCAGACCTAAAGGATCCAAGTTGGGGCGCAAGAAGAGGATCAAACTTTCTTGTTTATTTTGTTCTGGTACAAGTCGAGTTAGGAGGGTTGGACATGTAATTTTTTCATGGTTCTAAGTAGACAAAAGGAGGGTCGAAGCCCTTGTATTTGTTGTACAGTAAGGTTGTGAGGCATGTGAAGGAAGAGGATCAAAATTTATGTGTTTCTATTGAAACCCCTATATTTTTTGTACAGTGAGACCACGAGGCTTGTGATGGAAAAGGAAGACAAACCTAAGTAGTCGTGGACATAAAGGAGCCAAGATGGGGTGAAGGAAGAGGATCGAACTATCCTTATTTATTTTTTTATAGTACAAGTCAAGTTAGGAGGGTTGGACATGTAATTTGTGCATGGTTCTAGGCATATGTTCAGTTTTTTATCTCTGATATCAAGTCGTGTTTATTTTTGTGTAGAAAAGGAGGGTTGAAACCCTTGTATATGTTGTATAGTGAGGTCATGAGACCTATCATGACATTGGAGTAAGGGTTGAGCATAATCAAGGTGTGTGCAAGTGTTTAAGTGTTGATATGTGTGGTATACACATATTTTCGTAGGTTTTATGTGGCCAAGTAACGGCATAATTTGAGGTAGTCGCAAATTCCCTGAGAGGGCCAAGAACCTCATTTGTTGGTGCACAGGACCGAGTCTCCTTCATGCCTAGGAAGAAGCCAGTTAAGAAGGTATGAGTTAATATTTGTGGCTGAGTTTTCGTGTAGATGATTTTTGTGGTGTATTTGGTCAAGGTTTGTCCTCTAAGCAGTGTATGAACAAAGTATTGAAGGTCTTATGTGCAAAATATTTTTGTGGTAAATTGATCATTGTGAGAAAACCTAGTTGTGGCCTATGTTCAGTCTCATGAATGGTGTAAAGGGATTTTGTGACGGAAGGTTTGTTGAAGACCATATGAATAGTGCTTTAAATGTGGAAAACCATTGTTAGAGGGAAAACTAATATAGGCCTATGTTCAGTGACCTTGGTGGAGCTTTGTCATTGATAGAAGGCATATTGAAGAGTTCATTGTGCAAGTGTATATGAAGCAACAGAGGACCTTGTGAGCAACTAGGGAAAAGGTATTCGAGTAGCGTATTATTTGCAAATATAAGTGGAAAAATACTTGCCAAGTGTTTAAGGCAAGTGGACTAAAAGATTTGGTGTAAGTGCTTCTTTAGAAAGTAATTCAAGTTGTTCTTGTTCTTGTGCAGATTGATTGTCATCTGTTTTTGGCTTCAAGCCCTATTTTTCCTTATATCAAGGCTAATTGTAAGGGCCATGATCCCTAGTATGGGAATCTTATGTTTGTTGTATTAAAGTTGTAATACAAGAAAGTTTAGGATTTGTAAATTGTGTACTTCATTGATTCACTGTTGTACATTTTCAGTTGTGTAAAGTGCTTAGTGTTGTGGCATTTAGTGTGCCTGTGATCATGTGACCTGCACGGTGTTCAAGGCAAGTGGACTGAAAGAGCTAGTGTAAGCGCTTCTTCAGCAAGTAAGTCAAGTTATTCTTTTTCTTTGGCAAATTGGTTGTCATGTGTTGTTAACATGAAGCCCTAGTCTTCCTTGTATCAAGGCTAATTGTAAGGGCCATGATCCCTAGTACAAGAGCCCTATGTTTGCTATATTAAATTTGTAATACAAGCAAGCTTTAGGTTTGTAAATATATTGTGTACTTCATTAATTCATTGGTGTACATTTTCTTTTGTGCAAAGTCCTTGGTGTTGTGGCATTTTAGTGTGTTTGTGATTGTGTTTTAGACATAGGCCTAATTCTAAATTACCAAGGAAAAATCAACACATTTTTCTCTATCCCAACAAATATTGCCTGCTTTCTCCAATCTCAAAGAGGAATATGTTGTTCTATTTCTCTACCCATAAATGACGGATTTGATTCCAGAATGGTGTTTGGAACCTAATCTTGTGTTGATTCAATATCTAAAAATTTTGTATTATTTTTTGATGTTTTCTTCTGGAAAATAAGTCCAACTCCTTCATCCAAGACAAACTTGTGCCCACCCATGCATACATCAAGTGGCCTGGTGCAAGGACTGATAAACTATATTCTTATGTTGAACTTTCCTCCTAGTGAACATTTTGCAAGCAGCATCTTGACCCTAGTAAGAACCAGGGGCCATTTTATAATCAAACTTACAATCAATTTACCTGATTTGCATTGAGTTTCTACTATCAATGTCTAAGGGCACAGATACTCTATCTACATCTTGCTTATTTTCCATGGATGCAACTTCTCCCCAATCATCTTTGGTGGTTTGATCGTAGCCTTCACCTTTAACAATCATCTCACTTGCATCTGCAACATGGGTGTTAGGATTTCGTTCAACATATGTGCTCTTTTTGTCTTCCACTATTGCTATATCTTTTATAGATATGTTGTTTAATTTTTCCTTCATTTTTTTTGTTAAAGCCTATGCCCCCACTTGCTCAATTACCCTTGTGAGGCTTTTATTATATCTTTTAAAGATCTACAAGAATTCCAAGAAGCACTCCTACAAAGACTTCATCTTCCCAAGCCCCTGAAATGATGTCCAAAGCAATTTGGATTCTACCCTTTATTACTAAACTCCATCAAGTTGGCAGGATACACAACTCTGATACCACTATAATATCCCCTACTAGAATTAACTCATAATTTATGATGGTAAATAAATATGAAGGCAAATAACCAGCAATGTTATCCCAATAATTTGTAAGCAGATCCAAAAAGTAAACAAATTGCCACATTAAATAAATTCTTCCAATATTTTTGCTAACAAAATAGATCAACCATCATAACATAAGAAAAATATGCAACAATAAACTTAGCATTTATCTTATTAATCATATCAAGAAAGTACATGTTGACAACTTTTTCTAAATGCCAAAATTGATTTACTAGAAACCTAGTTTATAGTAATGTGATATGTTGCACATTATTTCTCTGGACTCCCAGAAAAATGATGCAATTTGGTCCTCATTTTTTCATCAAGTACCAATGGAGAACCTAAAATGATTCCCCCTTAGAACTAGATGGGGTTGATGTTTCACCACCGAAACTTATCGCCACTAGCTAGGGTGGATAATTCCACCACCAAAACTAGGATCTCCAAAATGTTTTCCCCTCACATCGTAAGCTACTAGAGCCCCTCGATAATTATCAAAATATCAATAATCAATGATGTCCTGAATGAACTCTCATATTTCCCTTTATAAATTTTCCCTATCAAAATACCATGGGTCATCAAAATACCATGGATTTTTTCTTTATAACTTTTTTAAATTTAATTATTCATTTCACATTTTGATGTTGTTTTTTTTCCGCGTGAAAATGAACAAATAAAACTATCTTCTTGACAAGGGAAATTACAATCTCAAGGTTGAGTTTGATTCCAACAATGGTTACAAACAGTGCCTCAACCAAGACAAGTCCAAAAATTCAAAGATGGTTGAACAAGCTTTTGGCATTGGCAATATGTTGGAACATGATCTCATCAATCATGAGAACCAAGCCTTGGCAATCAAAATCAATGATTTTATGTCCTTATGGCACCACCAATATGGTCATCTCCATGTTGGTTATTTGCTTACCCTCAACAAGCATCACATGGTTAAAGCATTATCGTCTCTTAAAAAAAAGGAGTTGACTTATAAAATCCCAGTCTTGGATATTTTCTTTCCCTCGTCAACCATCACATTGTCAAAGGGCTACCATCTCTTAAGAAAGGAGTTTGTCACAGTTTTTTAGCAAGGAACCAAATCTCTCAATCTAATCCACAAATATGTGCAGGCCCATGTCTCCTAGCACAACAAACTTCCATTTCTTTTACTTCTATGTTGATGATCAAAGAAAAGGGATATCAATTTTTTTCTTGAAGACCAAAGATACGCATTTAGTATTTTCGAAGAGTTCAAATATATCATTGAACGAAAATATAGCCACCACATTCATGATCTCTACTAAGCGATAAAGGAGGGAAATTCATAAGAAAAGAGTTCTCATCATTCTTAAGAGAACATGGATCTGAAGACAGTTAACTATGACATCCTACAACAGTATGGTGTTACAGAGAGACACAATTGCACCATCATGGAAATGAAAAAAAAAATGGTATTGCAAAGAGACACAAATTGTACCACCATGGAAATGGTGAGGAGCATGTTGAATGATTCTCATCTGGAGCAACCTTTTTGGGCAGAATTTATTCCTACAACATTGTATTTATTAAACAAAGCACCCACAAAATCTCTTAATGGGGTCACTCCAAAATAACTTTGGATAGGTAGGAAACCATCCACATCTCAACTTCGAATTTTTGGTTGGATAGAATATATGCACATTCCAAAGAAGCAATGAACAAAAATGGATGAAAAATCACCAAAATGGATCTTTCTAGGATACAAATATGAATCAAAAACCTATCGCTTGATGGATCCAAGCACATAAGAAAATATATGATTCACAAAATGTGGTTTTTAATGAGAATGGATACTATCCATGGGGTAAATTTTCATTTTTTTTGGATCTTGGGATCCTCTCCAATGAGGACAAAATACTCCAAAACAGGCAACCGAAAATCATGTGAAAAAAATATCCAAGTGGTATACAAGCACCATTCGAGATGCAAAATTCAATACCTTATAGGCACATCTTCTAGGCCAAGAACTCACAACATGGCATGCAAAGCAAATAAAGTCAATTTTTCCCTCATGAACATTGTTGTTCATATTTTTTAACCTTGAACAGTTCAAGAAGCTCATTGAAAAAAAATTGTGGAAAGCAACAATGGAAGTTGAGTATCACACCCTCTTGACAAATAAAACAGGTGAACTTGTCGATCCTCCAATAGATAAGAAGGTCATGGTTTTCAGTGGATTTTCAAAAGTAGATGATGGACCTCTATTTTGATGATATTATTAATCAGTTTTACCCATGAGATGTAGACCAGATAGTTTGTGTGGAGTTTAGTCTCCACTAGGTCTCATATTCATACTTCATAGGGAGAGGTTGAAGATGGGAGCCACTTTTGCAGAAATTAAACTTTGCAATTGTACAATCCTATTTATAACATCCCACTAGCAAGACCTAGCCTAAGCTAGGAGATATAACCAATTTTGACGTTTTCCTCTAAATTTTTTACCCCCATATAACCCTTTTTTTCAACCTTTCTTCTGTTTTCTAGAAGATATACCTTGCGAAAGAGCATCTAAAGGCAATAATTTGTCTTTATTAATAAATTCCTAATTTTGATGAGCTAAATGTCATTAAATATTCATTTTACTAATCATTGGTCACAAGAATTTCAGGTTCCTGTAATCCATCGTTGATTTGAATAGCAGCATTATTTTAAACCTGAATCGGCCACTTGGAGGAGATCCACAATCTTCGGGACATGGTTCGATTGCTATTTTAGATACATAAAACTGTTGAGAAATCAAGAGGGGAGGATTTATCTTACATGATAATTACTTATGAACTGATGTTGGCGTATTTTTATTATACATTCTTCTTTCACCTATAAATTATCAAAAATGCAAAGGCATGAAGATCACAAAACAAGAAAGACACAAGATATATGCTCCAAGATAGTGGGAAAACCCAAAAAGTCATCTTCTTATAGAATCAAATAAAAGTGAGATGTCCAAGACTCAAGGCCAATACTAGATACCAAGAATCAAGTCAACCCTCCCTCCATAATCATCATTCAACTGTTCACAAAAAAATGATGAGTCTTCAACAGTGACATATCATGACTTGCATGCTCCTTTTGAGGTCAACATTCCTTTTTCAAAGTTCTGCCTCATGCTTTTCAACTTTCAATCATTAACCAATGTATTTCTAGAACGAACCAAACATCAGAACTCTTCACCTTCTTAAGGACATTTCCCTTGACCAATAAGCATCTCTTTTGATCAAATAACATCATATTTCTTCATTTTATTGTCAAAGTATATTGTCTTGTTGCTTGACCTTCTTGATAACAAGCTTATTTTCCATACTTCAAACAATATCATTTTTTTTCTAAATAAGACTGATTCTATTAAAAATCATATAGTACAAAAGGAATTACAAGCAAGAGAGGCTAGATAGCGGGAAAGTCGGAAATGATAAACTATCAACCTCGATCGCGTTAAGTAACCAAGAGAGAAACAAATAGGTTTTCTAATATTTTCATTTATGGCAAAGGAGGACAAAGGAGCACCAACAGAACTATCATTAAGGAAAAGGAGCAGAGAATCAACAGAAATAAGGCAAAGAAGAAGTGGAGTAATAATGCAGTATGAAAGCATAAAAGAGAGGCAAGGAGAAGCATTAAACCATCAGCAAAGGCAAAGGATCATAAAGGAACAACACCAGAACATTGGCAAGCACCAAAGACAGCGAATGCAGCTAGGCATCAAAGGAAACAAAGGTAGCAGAAAGAAGCAGAGGCAGTAGAGAGGCAGTTAAGGAAGAAAAGGAGCAAAGGCAGCAAAAGGATCTCAGGAGAGATCGGCGCGTGCAGCAAGTGCAATAAGAAGCATAGGCAACCCAGGAGAGATATACAGCAGCAGTTGAACAGCGAAGGAAACAGAGGAACTACATTAAAAAATTGGATGTGGAACCATGAGCCAATGGAGAAAACGGAATAGTGAAAGTGGTTTCGAAAACCACCAGAGGGTTTTCGCACCGCTTTTCGAGGATAAGTGGTTTTAAGTGAGATGGACGCGATATAGTCAGGAGGATGACGCGTGGCATACTAAAACCTCCTATTTCGCGTAGGTTCAAAAACTTTATCCATTGGGGCTAGTTGGCACGCGATAACGCGATGACCGTTGGATCATTCTAGGATCAACGGCGGAGACTCAACATTCTTTGGCATAACGAAATTGTGAGTTAAGAGGAGGAATGAGCATGGTTAACGTTGATCTGGGATCAACAGTACTGCGGTGGCACAAACTGCCTGATGGTTAACCCAAGGGGGTGCCTCCGCAGTTGACCCGCCCATCGGGCATTGACCACAGATCGACGGATGTCGTTCATTGCGGTAGCACAAGCCCGATGATCTTTCCATACCGAGGAGTGCCTCCGAAGTGCCGTGAATCTGATTTAATAATTCGAGCGCCTTTTGAGGTCTAGTGTTATGCATATTATGGGGCCAATACATTTTGTTTACATGTTTTGTTTTAAAGAAAAAATTATATAAAGAGCGGAACGATAAAAGGTGTGGAACTAGTGCCACAAAGCGGGATAGCGTAAACAAACATATGAGATTAAAGGAGATAGATGGCAGAGATTATATCGGAATCAAGTGGGACCCGATCGCATATCGGACATCGCAAGCGAATGCTATAGCCACTGGATGGATGCAAGGATGCGATGCGAAGATGCGATGCGATGCGAAGAGATGTGATGTGATCGCATATCACATATCGCACATGATATGGGTTCGCACGGTATGGTAAATTATATGCGATAGTCGATATTGCGATATTGCGATAGTCAATATTGCGATGCGATATTACCATCGCATATCGCAATCGGGGCGAGAGAAAAATCGCACAAACACATGGAAACGCCGAAGTGCAAAGTGCAATAAAGAGAGTGGACGCGATGAAGACCAAAGCCGAAGCCTAAATATTTTCAAGTCTGGAAGTATGTGGATTTCCTTTGTTAAATATTTTCGGAGAGCAAAGGAAGATTATAATGTAAAACAAAAAAGGAAAGTATGAATGCAGGTAGAAAGGCTCGTGTAAGGACCCGACACAGAGAAAAGGGCAGAATCGAGTGTTTAGAAGAGCGATGAAGGTTGAATGCTGCGGGCAAAAGAAGGAAGGTGACTAGGCATGGTCGGGAAAAAAGAGATATGATGGCGCTGTTAGAAACGCAATAGAATGGGTCAAGTCGAACAAAAAGAGCAATTGTGTAGTAGAGCTAGAATATAATAGCAGAAATTGAAAAGACAGTGACAGCAGCAGAAAAGACAAATATATGGCGAACCAAGAGCTGAAAGGGTTAAATTGAAATATTATTGTATCTGTAAATGTAAATGAATTAATTATTTTTATTGTATGTGATGCAAAGGCAAGTCTCCATGGGCATAAGGAAAACTCCATGAGTGTTGGAATGATTATTTCTCATGTAATAACTTGAACTGAAGAATGAGGAATCAAATGGGTGGAAGGCATAGGGTCAGGCCTGTTCATTTCATATTCCCTGTAGAATGCAATCAGTCAAGAGTTATCTGCATAAGAGATGTAAAATCAGTGAAAAAAAGGGAGTTAGAGAACTGCAGAATGGATGAGAGAGGAAGAAGAATGTAAGAGGGTTGCAGGAGTTTAGAGAGAGTAAGAAGAAGGAGGAGCAGATAGAGAAGCTATGAAGATTCAAAGATGATATAAGGCAGATATGAAGGCTGGAGGACAGCAGTGATGAAGGAACAGAACAGAGCTGATATCCAGGTAAATCAACATGTGTTTTCATTGTAGTGTGAGGAAGTTGGTGCTTCCACATCAAGTTGTAGCTTGATAGAAGTCCAGTTGTAGTTGGTTGAGGTAGGAGCCTCCTGTAGTTTGTAGCCTGTAGAAAATAGATGGGAGTTGGAGCTTCCTTGCAAGTTGTAGCTTGCAGAATTGAGGTAGTAGCCTCCTGTAGGTTGGAGCCTATAGAAAATCAGTAGTGAGAGGGAGTTGGATCTTGCCTTTGCATCACAACAATAATAAGATGTGGTTTTCTCCCTTATGGGTTTCCACTAATACTTTTTTTCCATATGCATGATGATTATGTGTTGATGTTCTGTATTTAATCTGCTTAATACTTGCTGCTCACATATTAAGATTGATGTTTCATTATATAATAAGTTGATCATGAAATGAAGGTGTAAATAATTTTAAAGGAAAGTTTTAAAAGTCCATGAATGTGTTAAACTGATTCACCCCCTCCCTCTCAATTTAACTAAGGGTTCAACAATTGGTATCAGAGCAGGTTCCTTATGTATCAGTTTAACAACTGGAAGGAGATCCTACATCCCCAAGATGGCTAGTCTAGAAGGATGCTCAACAAATAAAGCCCCTTTTTTTACTGGTACAAATTATGCCTTCTGGAAAATAAGAATGAGGACGTACATAATGTCTCTAGGAATAGAAGTTTGGGCTGTTGTGGATTTGGGATATGCCCCAAAGGATTCTGACACAGAGAAAGAAGCCAAACAAGAATTTGTAGCTAATGCCAAAGCCATGAATGCTCTCTTAAGTGGTATGTGTGAGGCAGAATTTATCAAAGTAATGCACAAAAATACTGCCAAAGACATATGGGATACATTAGAAAGTATCCATGAGGGAGATAAAAAGGTGAAGATGGCCAAACTACAAGTCTATCAAGCTAAATTTGAAAATATAAAAATGAATGAAGAAGAAGATGTTGCCAGCTTATTCTTAAGGGTTGCAGAAATTGTGAATAACATGAAAGCTCTAGGAGAAACCATTAGAGAATGTGTAATTGTTCAAAAGATATTGAGATCTTTACCATCCAGTTTTAACGCCAAGGTTTTTTCCATAGAAGAAACAGTTGATTGGGAAACATTGACCATGAACAAATTACTTGGAAACTTAACAGCCTATGAGATGAGACTTCCACAGAGGAAGCCAAAAGTGAGGGAGGCAGCCTTTAAGGCAGAGAAGAGCAAAGAGGAAAAATAAGATACATGCTCCTGCTTTGATGAAGAAGAGGCCAAATTTTTCAGAAGATTGGATGGAGGCTCAGGAAAGTATAAAGGTAAACTTCCTTTTATATGCTTTAGATATGGAAGAGTTGGGCACTATGCATCTAAGTGTCCTCATAAGAAAACAAATAATCAGATTCAAGAGATAGGGAAAACCAAAACAAGTAACTGGCAGAAAGGGAAGAGATTCAATAGAAAATCCCTTTATGCTCAGCAAGATAGCAGTGCATCTGAAAACTCAGATGAATCCTGAAATGAAGAAGGAACCTCTGAATTTGTGTTGATGGCCAAGGAAGAGTCTAAAGGATTCCTTTTAGAATATGAGGAAGAAGGTGATGTAGATCTTGAGGAGGAGCTAAGAATTGCCCTGGAGGAAATAGACAGACTTAAACTCAAGTGCAGAAAACAGAAAGACATTCTCCTCAAATGTGTAAAAGAGGTACCAAATTCAGAAGACCTCATTCAATTGAAAGTAGAACTTGAAGAAGCTAAGAAGGTGGAAGACATTCTGCTAAAGAAAATTAAAGATAAACATCAGGAGCAAGAGAAATTGGAAGAAGAAGTGGTATGCTTGAGAAAGAAACTAGAAAACACCAAAGGGAATTGACAATGAACACTCCTCGAATGACAAGCACTGAACAGTTGGATAAAATACTAAATGCTCAAATATCTCGTCTCATAAATACTGGGATAGGTTACGAAGGAGAAACCAGCAAATCCAAGGTAGGGGATAACCAAAATATAATTTTTGTGAAAGCTGTAAAAGAAAAAATTAACTCTCAGCTACCTGAGATTATTGCAGCTAGAAGACTGATAGAAGAAAGGAGCAAGGGGTGTAAGCAACTCGGAGATGATATTTCCTCCATGGAGACCTTGGAGAAGGCAGACATTGAAAGGAATGATGAAGCAGATCAACAAGGAACCACAGAATCAGAAGCCAGCAAGAAATTAATGTGTGATGAAACAAAAAGAAACAAGCCACAACATCAAGAGACAAAGAATGAGAGGAAGAAGCAAGCAGTTGCAAAAAGTTCAATTGTTCCTAAAGATCAATTGAACAAGTTCGGAAGATCTCAAAGGATATTCTTTCCTCCTATGAGAAATGTCACTTGTTTTTCCTATCACAAACTAGGACATAATGCTGCATACTGTCAGACAAAGATAATCAACTTCAACCAACAAAGGATGCAGAAAATGAGAAGACTACCTCAAGTAAACAAATGGAGAGGACAACCCTTCACCAGGTACACTAATTGTTTCCATGGGTATTTTTTTTATTGTAAGGGGTATGGCCATAAATCCATGGAGTGCAGAACATGTGGACAAAGACTGATGTTTAAAACCCCAAGGAGATTTATGAACAATGGAGAGTTCACTTGTACACATAATCCATTTAAAAATATAATCAAATGCTTTGTATGCCATAAAATCGAACATATGTCTTCCAAATGTCCTCTCAGAGAATGTGGTCCATCTTCTCAAGAAAGGTACCAAACAGAAGGATGCATGCGGTGGAAAAAGAAGTTGAATAAGTGTGACTTGGCTCTAATAGCTCAAGATCATAAAATCCAATGGTATTTGGCGAGTGGATGTTCAAAGCATATGACTGGAGATCGAATCAATTTTGTAACCTTTGATGAAAAGAAATCTGGGAATGTAACATTCGGAAATGATAAAGCAGGGAAAATCAAAGGAAAAGGCTCAGTCAGTCTAAATAATGGAAGAGGAAAGGCTCTAGATGTACTATTTGTGGATGGGTTTAAATCCAATCTACTAAGCGTCAGTCAAATGTGTGATAAAGGTTGTGAGGTCCTTTTCAAAGCCCAGGGTTGTGAGGTAAGATCGAGCACCACAGGAAAGACCTTGATCGAAGGTGTTAGAACAGAAAGTAATGTCTATATAGTGAAAGAAGTGAATGAATCATGCCACATAAGCAAACTTGATGAATCATGGTTATGGCATAGAAGATTGGGAAACCTAAACTTTGACCACATCATCAGTATGAGCAAGAAGAATGCAGTCAGAGATATGCCTGCAATAAATAAGCCTCCAAATACCATATGTAAATCCTGCCAACTGGGCAAGCAGACCCACACATCTTTCAAGACCAAAGAGAAGTTATCTACAAGTAGGCCTCTTTAGCTTGTTCACATGGACCTGTGTGGACCTTCAAGAACTAATGCACTAGGTGGAGAATCTTATTTCATGTTAATAATAGATGATTTTACCATATTGACGTGGGTGGAATTTCTCAAATATAAATCTGAAGCAATTGAGAAATTCAATATATTCAAGGCATTGGCAAAAAATTAAATAGGATGCAAGATAAAATGCATCAGATCAGACAGAGGAGGTGAATTCACATACTATGATTTTGCAGACCTATGCAATGAACATGGGATAAAACAACAGTTTACAATTGCAGGTACACCTCAACAGAATGGAGTGGAAGAAAGACAACATAGGTCAGTACAACAGATTGCAAGAGCCATGATGCAAGAAAGTAACACCCCCAAACATATTGGGTAGAAGCAGTACACACAGTTGTTCATATTCTCAACAAAGCTCATCTAAGACCAAATTGTGATAAGACTCCTTACAAATTATGGCATGGTAAACCAGCATCAATCAATCACTTTAGAGTATTTGGAAGCAAGTGTTTCATAAAAAATAATGATGAAAAATTGGGGAAGTTTGATGAAAGAGATGATGAAGGAATATTTTTAGGATATGCATCCAAGAGTAAGGGTTACAAGTGTTACAACAAAAGACTGCACAAAATTGTGGAAAGCATTGATGTAAGAGTTGACGAAGATCTACCAAACAGAACAAGAAACACAAGTTGCGCCAATCCTCCAGATGATCATGAGGCTGAGGACCAAGATAATGATGAACATAGCAAGACAACAGAAGATTCTGAATTAAACTCAAAAGGTCCCTCAAGATACACTCAAAAGAACCATCCAGAAGATCAAATCATTGGGGACAAGAGTGTGGGAGTCCAGACAAGAAGACAACTTGCTGAACAGACAGAAGAAGTATACCTAGCCATGCTATCTCAAATAGAGCCAAAGAAGTTCGAAGAAGCCAGCAAAGACAAAAATTGGGTAAATGCTATGAATGAAGAACTAGACCAAATTGAGAAGAACAATACCTGGGAATTAATTCCAAGACCCACTGGGAAAAATGTCATTGGCACAAAATGGATATTCAAGAATAAGATGAATGAACAAGGTCAGGTAATAAAGCCAAACTTGTATGCAAGGGATACTCTCAAATTGAAGGACTTGATTATGATGAAACCTTTGCCCCTGTAGCCAGAATGGAAGCAATCAGAATGTTTTTGTCGTTTGCATGCTATCATGATTTCAAGGTATATCAAATGGATGTGAAGTCTGCCTTCCTGAATGGAGATTTAGAGGAAGAAGTCTACATGGAAGAACCCAAAGGATTCTCCTTAACAGATAAACATGACTATGTGTGCAGATTAAAGAAAGCCTTATATAAGCTGAAACAAGCTCCTCGTGCATGGTATTCAAGGCTGGACAAATACTTGCAAAAACAAGGGTTCAAGAAAGGAGGAGTAGACAGCAATTTGTACATAAAGGCTAATGAAAATGAACTCTTAATTGTAGTAGTGTATGTAGATGACATCATGTTTGGAAGCAACAAAGATGAGTTAGCAAAAGGATTTGCTGAAGAAATGAAATCAGAGTTTGAGATGTCAATGATTGGAGAGCTCACCTTCTATTTAGGACTTCAAATTCAACAAAAGAACACAGGAATATTCATTTCGCAAGAAAATTACTTAAGAGAGATGTTGAAAAGGTTTCAAATGGAAGACTGCAAACTTGTGTCAACTCCCATGATCACTGAATGCAAACTATGTGCTAATGATGGATCAACAGATGTAGATCAAAAACTTTACAGATCCATGATAGGAAGTTTGCTATACCTAATTGCTTCTAGACCAGACATTATGTTGGCAGTAGGACTTCTGGCAAGATATCAATCAGCACCAAAACAAAATCATTTACTTGCAATCAAGAGAATATTTAGATATCTACAAGGAACTTCACATTATGGCCTATGGTATCCAAAAGGAAAAAGCTTCACATTGACAGCATACACAGATGCAAATTGGGCCAGCTGTGTGGATGACAAGAAAAGCACAAGTGGAGGTGCATTTTATTTGGGAAAAATTCTGGTGGCATGGCTAAGCAAGAAGCAAACTTCTATCTCTCTATCTACAACAGAAGCAGAATACATAGCAGTAGCTGCATGTTGCACACAAGTAATGTGGATGAAACAAACTCTCCAAGACATGAAGGTATGCCATGATGAACCCATTTCTATCAAATGTGACAATACAAGTGCAATAAGTATATCAAAAAATCTTGTACTTCATTCAAAAACAAAACACATCCCAATAAAGTACCACTTCCTCAAAGAACAAGTAGCACAAAAATTAGTGAAGTTGGAATATATACCAACTAAGGAACAAATAGTAGACATATTCACAGAACCTCTTGCTAAAGAATCATTCTAATATCTAAGAGACAAGCTAGGGGTAGTTTCTGCAGATGTTACTCCCTAACATGATCAGAAATCAAAAAAAAAAGGGGGGGGGATTGCATACAAGAAACAGGATTAGTGCAGAAGACAAGTGATAGTCAATATCAGACAAGAAAGCATCATTCCAGGGGGAGAGAAGTCAATAAAAAATGTCACAAAAGAGCTATAGAAATGGAGTAGTGCATGGAATAGGTCCTCAAGATCAGAGTATTATGAAAAGATAGAAACCACACTGGGAAAAGTGCAACCCTTTGCCATTGATGTCAAAGGGGGAGGAAAAGCAAGCAAAAGAAGAAAGGGTCTTCTGAAAATCAAGAAAAGGAAGTCCTGGAGGAAGCATTAGAGTATTTCCATCAACGCCAAAGGGGGATACTATTGGAAATATTGTCATTGATGGCAAAGGAGCACAAAGGAGCACCAATAGAACTATCATTAAGGAAAAGGAGCAGAGAAGCAGCAACAATAAGGCAAATAAGAAGTGGAGTAATAATGCAGTATGAAAGCATAAAAGAGAGGCAAGGAGTAGCATTAGACCATCAGCAAAGGCAAAGGAGCACAAAGGAACAACACCAAAACGCTGGCAAGCACCAGAGGCAACGAATGCAGCTAGGCATCAAAGGCAACAAAGGTAGCAGAAAGAAGTAGAGGCAGCAGAGAGGCAGTTAAGGAAGAAAAGGAGCAAAGGCAGCAAAAGGAGCTCAGGAGAGATCGGCGCATGCAGCAAGTGCAATAAGAAGCATAGGCAGCCTAGGAGAGATATACAGCGGCAGTTGAACAGCGAAGGCAACAGAGGAACTACATTAAAAAATTGGATGTGGAACCATGAGCCAACAGCGAAAATGGAACAGTGAAAGTGGTTTTGAAAACCACCAAAGGGTTTTCGCACCGCTTTTCGAGGATAAGTGGTTTTAAGTGAGATGGAAGCGATACAGTCAGGAGGGCGACGTGTGGCATACTGAAACCTCCTATTTCTCGTAGGTTCAAAAAATGTATCCATTGGGGCTAGTTGGCACGCGATGACCATTGGATCATTCTAGGATCAACGGCGGAGACTCAAAATTCTTTGGCATAACGAAATTGTGAGTTAAGAGAAGGAATGAGCGCGGTTAATGTTGATCTGGGATCAACGGTACTGTGGGGGCACAAACAACCCGATGGTTAACCCAAGGGGGTGCCTCCGCAATTAACCTGCCAATCGGGCGTTGACCACAAATCGACGGTTGTCATTCACTGCAGTAGCCCAACCCGATGATATTTCCGTACCGAGTGTCTCTGCAGTGCCGTGAATCTGATTTAATAATTTGAGCGCCTTTTGAGGTCCGGTGCTATGCATATTGTGGGGCCAATACATTTTGTTGACATGTTTTGTTTTAAAGAAAAAATTATATAAAGAGCGGAATGGTAAAATGTGTGGGATCAGTGTCACAGAGCAGGACAGCGTAAACAAATGGATGAGATCAAAGGAGATATACGGCAGAGATTATATCAGAATCAAGTGGGACCCGATCGCATATCGGACATCGCAAGCTAATGCGATAGCCGCCGAATGGATGCAGAGATGCGATGCGAAGATGTGATCGCATATCGCATATCGCACATGATATGGGTTCGCACGGTATGGTAAATTATATGTGATAGCCGATATTGCAATATTGAGATAGTCGATATTGCGATGCGATATTACCATCGCATATCGCAATCGGGGCAGGAGAAAAATTGCACAAACACATGGGAACATTGAAGTACGAAGTGCGATAAAAAGAGTGGACGCGATGAAGACCAAAGCTAAAGCCTAAAGACTTTCAAGTCCGGAAGTATGTGGATTTTCTTTGTTAAATTGTTTCAGAGAGTAAAGGAGGATTATAGCGTTTAAAAAAAAAAATGAAAGTATGAACACGGGTAGAAAGGCTCGGGTAAGGACCCGACACTGAGAAAAGGGCAGAATAGAGTGTTTAGAAGAGCGGTCAAAGTTGAATGCTGCGAGAAAAAAGAAGGAAGGTGACTAGGCATGGTCGGGCAAAAAGAGATATGATGGCACTGTTAGAAACGCAATAGAATGGGTCAAGTCGAACAAAAAGAGCAGTTATGTAGCAGAGCTAGAATATAACAGCAGAAACTGAAAAGACAGTGACAGTAGCAGAAAAGAAAAATATATGGAAAACCAAGAGCTAAAAGGGTTGAATTGAAATATTATTGTATCTGTAAATGTAAATGAATTAATTATTTTTATTGTATGTGATGCAAAGGCAAGTCTCTGTAGGCATAAGAAAAACTCCATGAGTTTTGTAATGATTATTTCTCATGTAATAACTTGAACTGAAGAATGAGGAATCGAATGGGTGGAAGGCATAGGGTCAGGCCTGTTCACTTCATATTCCCTGTAGAATGCAATCAGTCGGGAGTTATATGTATAAGAGATGTAAAATCAGTGGAAAAAAGGGAGTTAGAGAACTGCAGAATGGATGAGAGAGGAAGAAGAATGTAAGAGGGTTGCAGGAGTTTAGAGAGAGTAAGAAGAAGGAGGAGAAGATAGAGAAGCTGTGAAGATTCAAAGATGATATAAGGTAGATATGAAGGCTGGAGGATAGCAGTGATGAAGGAACAGAACAGAGTTGATATCCAGGTAAATCAGCATGTGTTTTCATTGTAGTGTGAGGAAGTTGGTGCTTCCATATCAAGTTATAGCTTGATAGAAGTTGAATTGTAGCTGGCTGAGGTAGGAGCCTCCTGTAGTTTGTAGACTATAGAAAATAGATGGGAGTTGGAGCTTCCTTGAAAGTTGTAGCTTGCAGAATTGAGGTAGTAGCCTCCTGTAGGTTGGAGCCTACAGAAAATCAGTGGTGAGAGGGAGTTGGAGCTTGCCTTTGCATCACAAAAATAATAAGATGTGGTTTTCTCCCTTATGGGTTTCCATTTATAATTGTTGTCCATATGCATGATGATTATGTGTTGATGTTTTGTATTTAATCTGCTTAATACTTGCTGCTCACATATTAAAATTGATGTTTCATTATATAGTAAGTCGATCATGAAATGAAGGTGTAAATAAGTTTAAAGGAAAGTTTTAAAAGTCCATGAATGTGTTAAACTGATTCACCCCCCCCCCTCTCGATTTAACTAAGGGTTCAACAAGAGGGCCAAGAAGAGAAACATGGGAGTCGTAAGAGACAGACACAAGATTCTACCCACAATGGGTTGAATCCTCGATACGACATTTATTTCCTTTTTTTTTGTAATTTTAACCCAACCTTCATGGAGTGGGTGGGAAAAAACCACTTGAAGATTGTTGTTGACTAAAGGAAGAGTCTCCTTATCCGAGTTGGAGGCGGAGGACTCGCGAGTTCATTTCTGAGCACTCAAAGAAACATTGGGCCCCCCAGGGTATGCCGAGGGCATCACCTTCTCCTGCATTACTGCCTCGTTATCTGCTTCAATCTCCTCCTCATCCGAGTTGAAGGACTCAATGTCATCCATGGGAGGCGGATCACAAGGTTTCCAACTTTTAGAGTTTGATTTGTGATTTCTTCTCTTCTTTTGGGCAAGGAACGCACTATAGGAGTTCTGAAGATGCCATGTTTGATGGCAGTGACGACATCAGAAAGCAGTGTTCTCATAGTCCAAGGTCTGAGTCCAAAGGAATTCACCAACTTTGAGATTGATTTGATTGGGCAGACCTTTACTTATGTCAATTTCAGCACAAATTCTACCATAGGTGTATATGCCCTTATCCCCCATAAAGGGATCCGTTGCGAGAAAACTACCCAAAGAGTTTCCAATTCCTTGGAAGATAGAAGAGTGCCATAAGTGAGTAGGTAAATTTGGGAGTCTGACCTAAATAGGAAGCTTGGTAATGACTGTCGTGGAAGGGTCGAAGTCTGAGAACAAGGGGATGAAGAATAGCCTTACTTTTCCCCAAAACCAAGGGCCACCAATTAAGGCTTTTTGATACTCCTCATTGAAAGCGAATAGAACTATAAAGAAACCCTTCGAGCAGAAAATAACCTTGTTTTTATTTTTCCAAGTGGAATGAATCCATTGATAGAGATCTGATGTGCGAGGCCATAATCCATTAAATCAGAAAATAATGGCAGGTTTTGCATACATTTGATACTAGTCTTGAAGTGTCGGGTGGGAAATTTCTACAGATAGAACATCCTCCAATTTATCAACCAAAAAAGGCTTGGGAGCCTCAGAGGGTTGAGCAGCTTTCCTGGGAGGTTGTACATAGACAGCATCCTTGTAAGAGAAAGCTTAAGCAGAAGATGGCTACCTAACTGCCCCTCCTCACAGACGACGGGTTAAAACCACAGAAACATATTTTTCAATATTATAAAATGAGAGCGGAAGAGATTCCTCTAGTTGTTTACCTCCATAGAGAAATTGCTGAAAGGCAGAAGGAATCCCCGGCCTGTGTTCAAGGGAATGCGAAAGGTTTTTCACTAGATCCGTAGAGCGAACCCAAAGAAGCATGGTTTTTCCAGAGAGAAGAGAGATCTGAATCTGAAAAGAGGGGGATAAAATATCTGGGGATCCCTGGCTGCCAGAGCTCATCCGAGAGTCCAGATTGTCGAGCCCTAATGACTCACTGCTACACAAGGCTGCCTCTTTACATTTACCGTTTCCAATTTTGAGATGGTCGCTCTGGCACATAAACCTTGGGGTCACGCGGTGGAACGATGAGCCATTGAAGAGTTAGGCTCATGATGAATCAGAGGCGCACCTGGTCTCTGGACGCCATGAGCCTCAGGGTCGAGCTGGAGCTTGACGGCGGCGATGGGAAAGGAGACGCATACAAAAACCCTAGCATTCATCTTGGCTCAACTCACTTCAAACAATATCATTATGATCACTGTCAGTCCAAATTGTTTATCAAAGGTAGTCTAGTCTATTCACATAAGAGCAGCCATAGTAGCTCAAACTCGCTCACCATAAAAGGCTCGTACTGGTCATAGAATTACAGTCCCATGAAGCTTGATTTGACATTAAAAATTCAAATGGAGAAGCATTATGCTCAACTATAGAAATCGTATGTTTCCACAATAAACCTATCACGGAATCTATCATTGCTTCATAGAATTGTCTTTAGTAAAACTTCACACTTTTTCATAAAGTTAACCTCAGGAAAATTATTATAAGGAAGGTGGAGTATCATCCTTGTCATTATCATCAAACCCTAGTCTTGTTTTATTTGGTTCTTCCAATCTCATCTTGCTTCCACAGCCTTCACTATTGTGACTGCAGTTTTCACCAACAATTACAACCAAGCAAAATATACAAGGACAAGAGAACAAAATCAAGAGGGTACTTATCTCTTAAGAGTCTTTCAACATGATGTCAAATCTATCATTGGCTAGGGTCTCCATTTCTAGGGTTTTATAAACTCTAGGTGTTGCATTTGCAAATTCTTAATGTAAATCCTACATATGAGCTCTTTCAAATTATATATATCAAAGGGTTAGATACAAAACCCAAGAGACATTACTTCTATTCATGAACCCCATGAAACAGCCATCTCTCTCTGGATCCACTAGCGATCCGCGCGGATCCGTTCACGAACCTCCACGGATCTGCAACGGATCCTTTTCTGGATTCGCGGATCGAGAATCCGAAACCGCAAATCGGACTTGCATGGTTGTAGATTTCAAGGAATCGCCTCAAAACGGCAGAACTGTGGATCCGATTTTCGGATCTACGATTCCATCGGAGGATCGGTACCTAAGTTGCATGAAGCGCTAAAACATTTCAAAGTTTCCGAAACAGGTACGTTTAGAAACATCAACTATGAAAAATGGAAACGTTGCTATAAACGTTAGCCAAAATGTCATATATGTTTATATAGATAAAAAGAAATTTATAAATAAGTGAATAATTGTTATGAATAAAATGCTATAAATAATGTAATCAATAAATAATGACTAGTTAATTAGTAATTATTTTGAAGAGACATGTCTAATGGGACATGATCTTCCGTGAAGAGGCACCTACCTAGTTATATAAGCGAGCCTCATTTGTAACATTCAATCATTCTTATTCATTCATCATACATTTTAATATATAATATGTGTATCCTCAATGGATATTTTCATATTCCAAGTCTTCTGGAGTATTTAACGAGAATTACGAACTTTGTTCACTTCATTTGGTATCAAATAAGTTTGAGCCTTCGGTTGCTTAACCCCTACACAGAGTTGTGTTCTCCAATCCAGGCCTTTGACCATTGAAATTAGTCAACTTCGTTGTCGTTGAAACATTTCACAACAAGCTTGTGGAATGTTTCCATTTTCGCTAATAGGCCTTTGGCCATTTTTTAAAGAAGAAAAAGGAAGGTAAAAACCAAAAGAAAAATATTAAATAAAAAAAGGGAAAAAATTATTAAAAAAATTATTAAAATTGGTCGCACTCTCCTCTCAACAGTGACAGTCGTCATTTGAAGCCAACCGTCGTAAGAAACCATTTGAACCACTAGCTACCACAGTTGACACAACGCTGCCGCTGCGTTCACCCCGGGTCCACGCATAGTAGTTATAGATTGCCTCATTTTTGTGTTGAGTGGTGGGCTCCTCGATCCACATTATCGGTACCCTAACCTCTCAATGTTGCGAAGTATAGATAATGGACCGCAGCTGACACCACTGACATACGTCGAACCAGCTATAGCACGCAGTCAATACCATTGATGCTCTGCCATTGCATCCACGAAACACTACCAAACGTTGCCCCCATCACCAGCAAAGCCCCTGCCCCTCGTCGACCCAAATACTGACGCCATCGTCTACAATCATCTACGAAGCCACTGTCGATTCAGATGTTGTCATAACCACAATCATATGCCTCGACCGCATTCCTCTGTCTTCTCCTTCCCATCCTAGCCGCTTCATCCCACCCTTGTTGCAATCGTCCGTACAACCAACTGAAACCTCATCTTCCATTATTGCACGAAAGCCTACCACTGCCACTACATACGCTTACAGCTGCCAACAAGCCAAAAATCATTCGAACTCACTCAAATGAGATAAGGAGAAAATTGGTAAAGTCGTACAATGAAAGTTACATTTGGTCTTCGTTTATTTCCTATTCCCGTTATAGAAAGTGAAGAATGGGGAGAGGAAAAGTCGTGACCATGTCATATGAAGAGTTGTGACTTTTATTAAGTGGGTGACATTATAAAAGTTAAAGTATAAGGTATAAGATATTTTAGTGCCATATATAAAATTTCTTACCAAAAAGAAAATAAATATTAGAGTATATATATAAAAAGTTAAAAGGAGTGAAGTGTAATAAAATAATAAAGATATTAAGAAAAGGATATTAATATAAAGAAAGGCATACATAAGGAGAGAAAAAAAATATAAAGGAGTATTTTTTATTACGTTACCAAATTAAAGGATTTATATTTTTTATTAGAAGTATATTTTTATAAAGAGATGTAAAATGTCATACAAGGAAAATAATAATATTTTATTATAGAGATTAAGAAGGGGTTATCTTAAAAAATCATAAGTTCATCTCGACGCAAGAAAAATGGCATCTAATTTAGAAAGGAAAGAAGGAAGATTTCTAGAAACCTCACATAATTATGCTACAGTACTATTTAGAACTAAAGGGCCTATTGCAGGAAAAGACGTCACTATTTCTATCTCACTTGCTAAGGGTAAAAAATATATAACACCTAAATTTGCAAACCAATTGGTGATTCCTGAGTTAAATATAATCGAAAAATTAGACTTTTCCGACACAAAACAATGTGAAATAACTGACTTACAGTTAAACATTGGCGATTATACATTTATATCGAAATTCTCTGTTCAATCCTTACTTTTTAACGATAGTGACATTGTGTTGGGCTCACCCTAGTTAGAAACTCTAGGGTCCTTTATCCTAAATAGGAATTAGAAGTTTTTGACATTCTCCCACAAAAAGAAAAAAATTAACGCTACAAGACATTAGCTTGAAGCCAAATTCAATGACACCTGAAGACATACAAGAAATTTCAAAAGTAATTTTTCAAGAAGGTAAAAATGTGATACAAAATATGCAAAGAGAAGTTGACAAAATCACTGTTGAAAAAACTGAAGAAGTTTCGCGACTAAAAGAACATAACGAAAAAATTACTAAACAAATAAAGAAGCTTAAGAAGGATAAGAAGTTGTTGGAAAACAAGGTGCAACAACTTGTCGAAAATAAAGCATTGAATGTAGAAGTCCAAGTTGAAGAGAAAGTAACAAATACTAATGCAATGAATGTCATAAATCAAGAAGAAGACAAGAAAGTTGCAGAAAATACAATCTGCAGTTCAGACGATGAACACTCCAAGTGAAGGTTCTGTCACCAACTCAATAACATCATCGCCAGAAGAAAATCAAAAAGTTTCCACACACCTAATAAGGGAAAGTCAAACCAAAAAAATTCCCTATCGACATCTGAATCACGGAAATAGACAACACGATCAAGCTACGTATTTAGAACAGAATGAACAAATTGATGTTTTGAAGAATACTAATGTCGGTGCAATCCATTCATGTGATCACAATTCATCACAAGTTGCCAGTCACCGCAAGATTCCACAGAAGATTAATCTATTGTGGTCTGATCCCTTCTCAGTGCGACAATTTTGTTTGTCACTTAGAGGATCATATCAACTTGTATCAACAAGGATGACTACCCCGAGAATAGAAGACATTTGTCGCAGAAAAAGAGAGCAATTATTTTTATCAACAAGCTTTGAGGACAAAGCTTTTTGAGGAGGAAGGCAATGTTATGAATAAAATGATATAAATAATGATTAGTTAATTAGTAATTAGGTTGAAGAGACATGTCTAATGGGACATGACCTTCCGTGAAGAGGCACCTACCTAGCTATATAAGCGGACCTCATTTGTAACATTCAATCATTCTTATACATTCATCATACATTTTAATATATAATATTTGTATCATTAATGGATATTTTCGTATTCCAAGTCTTTTGGAGTATTTAACGAGAAGTACGAAATTTGTTCACTTCAATAACACATTATCTTGCAAGAAAGAAAGGAATAAAACCCATAGATGAAAATTTAGAAGAAAAACCAAGTCTATATTAGCTCTCATAGATTATTACATGATGGTCTAGTTTCAGTCGAGTTTCGACTAAGTTTCGGAGTTTCAGGTACGGCTACGTCCTGAAACGAGGGGTTCCTAGAAGTTTCATGCAACATAGATCGGTACGGGACGCATTTCCAACCTTGGATTCTTGCAGGGGAGAAGGATCTTGCAATATTGGTTTGAGGGTTCCAACCCTTCAATTCACCAAGCTCCAACCTGTTGCCAAGCTCCAACTTGGGCTTTATGAGGCTCCAATCCTTCAAATTTTTAAATAGAGTGGATGAAATACTTACTTCAACAATTGATCATCTTCTCCACAAGACTACTTCAGATTTTCAATAAGCCTATTGTCCAAGATCTTCAAGCTCTTCACTTCCAAGTTCACTGTTCTAGGCTTCCAGATTCTTCACTTCAATTTTGAATCTTCAATGTTGTTATTGTCCCACAGGTCCAAGTTTATGAGACAAGGCTTCAAGCCTTGATTTTTCAAGCCTCCACTAAATTATAACCGAGTCACTGATGTATCTTCACAATGGTCTGACCACTCCACAGTTGTATTATCACAGATGTATATCCACCCAGCCTTCCACAGATTTATTATATCAACAATCCTCCACAGATATGTCCTATCCGATCTCCAAAGAAATTCATTGGTATGCACTACAAACCCATTGTTGTCTAGGTCCCAAAAGTATGTGGTGGGGTCCTCTTATAACCCTGGTCCAAGCCCTGACAGAACAGTAATAATCAATAAATCTGAACTGAGCATCGAAATGATGATTGTCTGAGCCCTGAAATTGGTTTGTGGTAAGGTCCGAGTTAAGGAGGTTGAATCTAGGCACCCAACAAGCCCGAAACTGAGATTTTTTTACCACAGAGTGCTCCCACAGAGTTTGAGTTAGGTGACAGTAATATAGACCGAGGTGTAAGCTTTTGCAACCGAGTTCAGGCAGACTATCCCACAGTTTCCAAACACAAATCTGAGCTCAGGTTTCCTTCCACGAGTGACTAGATCCGAAACTGAGGCTTAACTCCACTGGTCTGAGGTCTGTGTATTGAGCTGTAGAGATGACCCAACACCAAATGAACTCAATCGATGCTCTCCCGGCCTCCTTAGTTCACGAGTATATCTCTGTAATGATCTTCACCAAATTGATGGATAAAAAGAAGAGTTCAAACCCTTATTTATACAGATTTCGACCTTAAATGAAGGAACATGACTTTTGGAGGTGAGGCCGACTAGTATCAGTGGGCTTAGATCGGCTATGGTAAAGAATATGATATATCATCTTAAAAAATCAATTTCTCTTAGACTAATGGGAGTTAGAGGATGAGTAAGAGCTCATTGGAAAGGGAAAAGTGTCCTCTACAAGCTAGTGAAAGAGGCATTTTAAGATTATTCTAGAATTGTAGTACATACCTTGGGGTTTTAGGACTCTTCATGCATAAAGTCATTGGAACAAAGACAAGGGTTAGGGCATCTTTATTAGGGCTCCAAGTGTGTCCTTTAACAATCATCCATGTCATCATGATCTTCATCAATGCTCATATTAACATCAATGATAATTATTGACCAACAGAATATCTAATCCCCTCTTTTGAATAAAAACAAAAATGTAACAAATTGTCGGAATTCGTGGAATAGTGCAACATCTAATGGCACTCTATTTTTTGATACATAATCTTTTATAAATAGAATGCTAGGATATATGGGATGACTGGCTAGAAGGAGCAAAAGGATTTTTTATGAATATTGTAGCCTATGGATTTTTATGAATACTGTAACCTATTGATATCATTTTCAAACTTTAATATAAAAAAATCTTTGATGCTTCATATTGCATGGTTAATCGTTCTTTAAGACGGTAGCATCCCTGCAACACATTCCAAGATGGGGGAGCCCCTATCTCTGGTACATGAATAATTTTAATTAGTTTTTTGTTAGTTTGTTTATGCTTGAATTATTTCATAAATTGGAATACTTTGTTCTTGTGTGGTATGATTGCACGGATTTGTAACGTGGTTTATGATTGTAACTGTTGTAGCAATTTCTTTCACCAAAGAAAGCTACAAATTATTTTTAAGAAATTTTCAATTTCCTTCTTGGATAAATGCTCAAACATATGCTTAATTATGCTTTTGAATGACTTATTAATTCTTTTTAATAATAATAATTTTAATTTTAAAATAAAAATATTCTTATAAAAATATCCACCCGCACTTAATTAGTAAACCTCACTAATTTTATTTATGTTTTTGAATGACTTATTAATTCTTTTTTATAATAATAATTTTAATTTTAAAATAATCTTATTCTTATCAAAATATAATTGTATATTTATTTATTTGGGTCGAAGCGTGCAACCAAGTCAAAAAGTCAAAGCCTATGACCCACCCTGCACTTAATTATTAAACCTCACTAATTTTTCATGTTTTGCATGCCTCCAGATACGTACAAAGTCAAATCAATGGTTATTGAATGATTTCGAACCCCAACCCCTCCAACATTTAACCAAGGGGGGTTCCGAAAAGTTGTTTTCAAAATTACTGCCTTTAACAGTTGTCAGCTCCTGCTTCACTCTGCAGCCTCCCCCTTCCCCCCTCCAAAAACTATTTAATCCCCTCCGAAAACCATACTTCGTACTAATTTAAATTTATAAAATGTGGCGGGAAAAAGATTTTGAATGTTTATGAAATAAATTTTATGGATGGGAAACCAAGTAAAATACGAGATGAGATTTTTACATTTCATATATTTATGAAATAAGTTTACAAATTTTATGGACGAGATACTAATTAAAATACAAATAAGATAGATGAGATTTTTACATTTCATAAATTTAGGAAATAAGTTTACAAATTTCATATTATTATGAAATAAGTAATAAGTTTACAAATTTCATATATTTATTTAAGTTCACAAATTTCATATATTTATGAAATAAGTTTATAGATGTGAGGCTAATTAGGCAAGACAGATTTAATAATAATAATAATAATTAAAAAACAAAAACAAAAAAGCAAAAAACAACAACCACAACTACATTTATTGAAGGAAAATTACCCAAATATTTTACTAGGGTAAAAGGCAAAGTAAAAACAATAGATAGTTTTGAAAATCCATGAGAAGAAAACACAAAACAATTTCAAATAATGGATGGATTTATGGACCCGGATGAGGGTGATTAAGGCTGAAAAGACTGGAGGGAGGCCGCGGGATGGCGTGTGGCATGCCCACATGGTCTCCCGCAAGCAGAATTTATGTTCCACTGTTGTGAGCTCTGCGCCAATCCACCACCCTACGCGGCATTTATGCCGGTGGGAAGGTCGAGACGGCAAACCATTCATCATGTACCCGTCCAACTCGTCCTCCATTTGCATTCGGCTCTTCATTGCCATCCTCTGTCTGTTCTCAACGCATTTCTGCAACAACTTGCTGAGCTCCATGCCGATGCAACTTCGGCCTCTTAGATACAGATGCTCTCAGGAGGCAAATTCGCCTAGTCTTCGCACTCATGTGGTCAGGCGCTATCAGTAGGATGTTGCATCGACTTTCTTCCAGGTTTGCATTTTTCCCACAGTCCCTACTGCCCCCGTCTATCTGCGACCTCGTTTGAGTTTTTTGCTCCTTATTCCCCCCTGCTGCCTCGTTTCTCTTCTGTTCTCCCCTTTGGCCTGTGGGATACTATGCCTCGGCTTAGACACAGGCTCAGATGCCGCCGAGGCAGCACGCGTGGCCCCTCTTCTAGTCGTCGTCGCTCTCATCTTGCCACCTCAACTTCATCTTCCTCCGAAGATCTCTATGAGCAGCCTCCCCGCATGCGATGCCAGTGTAGCTATGAGCGAGGGTGTGATGCCACCTCCCCCTCCAGGCGAGGTTCTGATGTCCCTAGGCCGCCTGCTGAGTCTCGCCCCGCTCCCTCTGCTTCCCTCCAGAATCTCACCACCGCTATCTTCCACTTCCAGAGCAATTCTGATAGACCGCTAATCATAGCTACTGTTACCGTCTCTTTCAAAGAAATCTCGGAGATAACTCCTGCCCCCCCTCCAGCTGCTCATACAGACAATTTGCCTGTGCCACCTGCTTTGCACTCTACTCTGCATGTAGGTATGGATACTTCTCGCAAAGGTGGGGAGGGCAGCTCCAGTGTTCCTCGGGACGAAAGATTCCAGGTTGGCGTTCGCGATGCTAGCGCTGCTGCAGCTCAAAGCGGTCCGAGCCACAATGACGAAGAAGCTGGATGGTGTCGAATCGAAGAAGAAACGCCTTCGGGCGACTATGGTCTTTAGATGCGCTCCTCGCACAAGTAACTTTGCTCGGTCTCTATGTTTTTTCGTTGTTTTTGGCTCCATTAGGTCTCTGTATGTCAAAGTTAAACTACATCTCTCGAGGCTATGCAAGAACTCAGAACGAGTCGGTTTCCCCCAGTGGGCGGGTCAGTTTTTTGTTTAATCTGTACTTATCAAAGCTGGTTTCCTCGGTTGAGGCAGCACTTAAACACTGCACGGGCCGGTTTCCTTCAAAGGCGGCTCAATTTTTTGACATTCTGCTGACATTATGCCTCATGGAGGCCATGAACGCTATGTACCATATGTTTCCATAATAGATTTAGATTTACTTAGAAAAAAAAATGGATGGATTTATGGGATGCAATTATTTGAGTAGATATTTTGAGAATTTCTTATCATTTAAGAAAATTGTGAACTTAAATAAATGTATGAAATCTACTAGCTTCTATAACATTTATCAAATATTTCCTTCCAAAATATTCTATAACTCGTGAAGCATTGTCAAAAAGTGACATAAATCATTAGTCAATTGAAGCAACTGACAGATCTTTAAGGGTCCTCTTATAACTCTGGAAAGGCACAAAATTATCAGTTGAAAGAAAAATGGCAAAATCTCTAGATTTCAAGGGCATGGAGATATCACCATTCAGAAGACACCTAGCAATAGAAGATCAGCAAATTGAGGATCATTTTGCAAATTTCCAGCAGTCAGTGAACCAATTCCAGATTTTAATGCACGATACTTGCGAACAGTTCAATATTTCCAGCAGATAAATTGGAGATATTATTTTATTTTTAATTATTATTCAGGATTAATTTCCAGAATTATTGTAACACTTTAAGAGAGTTTTTATTCTATATATTGTTTCATTTGTAATAAACAAGGGTTGGCTTTTGATGCCACCTTTCAGTTTTGTAAAACTTTTCTTTAGTATTCCTAGTTGAAGGATTTCAAGCTCCAAATTTTGGCAAAATTTGTGTTTCCTGTATGTTTTTCCAGTACTTTCATACTCTATTTCTACGCACTAAGGGCATGAAGAGATCAACATTCAGAAGACACCTAGCAACAGAAGATCAGCAGACTCAAGATCATTTTGCATATTTCCAACAGTCAGTGAACCAATTCCAGATTTCAATGCACAATACTTGCAAAGTTCAATATTTCCAACAGATATATTGGAGATATTATTTTATTTTTAATTATTATTCAGAATTAATTTCCAGAATTATTGTAGCACTTTAGGATAGTTTTTATTCTATATATTGTTTTATTTGTAATAAACAGGGGTTGGCTTTTGATGCCAAAACCTTTTAGTTTTGTAAAACTTTTCTTCAAAATTCCTAATTGAAGGATTTCAAGCTCCAAATTTTGACAAAAATTGTGTTTCCTATATGTTTTTCCAGTACTTTCATACTCTATTTCTGCACATGTTCAAAGTTGGATGAGGAGATTCTAGGTAAGAATAGATTGAGTGTCAATCTCTCTCAAACCCCCTCCAAAGTTATAATCATTTGAAGAGATTAGTTTATTGGATTGTTTGTCTAAGATAGCTCCTCTACATATTTTGATTGTTGCCTCATGTCATCCTCCTAAATGTGTTATGTTTGGTTGTAGAAGTCTTCTACATGCATCCAAATTTGCCTTGTTAATTAAGCATTATGTTTGACTGTTTAATTATCAGGAATTGCATTATATTCTTCTGTCAAATTCTTTTTAAAAAATCATGTCATTCTGTCAAGTTGGAATGTTGACCCTTTGACTAAGAACTTTGTAAGAGGGGTATCTATTCATGAACAAATACTGGTAATCATCAACAACCACCCAAATTAAATCATAAATCTAGCCATTGTGCTTCATAGATTGTTGTCCAGTAACAGTGAACAATGTTAAACAAAACCTCATAACAATTGAGGGAGCCCCCTCTGATTCAAGGGCCAGCTTGAACCTAAAGACTAGTCGAGTTGGTTTCTCGGCGTAGTTTTTGCAGCCAAGATCTGCCTACGAAAAACAAATACAACAGTAACCTATATGAAACATTCATTGATTATTGTTGCTGAATTAGTTGTTCAGAGTATTGTTATAAGAGCAATTCAAATCATGAAATTGGATGAACACTGCAACCTGCATCTCAACCATCACAACTTTAGTAAATCAAAATTTTAAGGTTGGATTTAATCATATACTGGTTTAGTCAAATAATCTTAGTATTATTGCATCCATTTTCTTTTTCCCATACTGTGTATCACGATTTTGAACATTTATTGATTATTTCTATTGCAGTGTGTTGATTTGCATACAAGTGTTTCTTTATTGGATTATAAGCCCAATTGATTTAGATTACCTATTACAAACAATACTCACAAGTATGTGTTTGTGACCTGAGTTTCTACAATTACAAATAAAGGCAGTTGTTGATCCTGAGATAACTGACTAAATTGACTCTGGATATTCTTTATTTTGACACAAGATTATTTACTCTAGTTGATAATTAAATGTTACAGAATTTATGCAAATAAGTTACCTGACACTAGATAGAGGGAAAATCGCAATATCAAGTATAAGGCACGGCTTGAGGCAAAAGGATATTATCCTCGCACAGAAGGCATTGACTATGAAGTGGTATTTCCTCCCACAGCAAAAATAAAGACCATCCAAATGGTTTTTGCATGGCTACGTAATTTGGGTCGAAAATAAATCAAATAAATGTAAAAAGTTATGCTTTTGAACAGCAACCTAAAAAAGGAAGTTTATATGACTCAGCCAGAGGGGTTTGTTGCACCTGATCAGAAGCACGAGGCATGCAGACTTATATTAAGTGTCTATGGCCCTAAGCAGGCTCACAGAGCCTGGTATATCAAGATTGATCAACATTTTCTAGAGAAAGGGTTCGCATGGCACCCTTATGAACCCAATCTCTATCTCAAAGAGCATGAGATTGGGGGGAAGGGGATGTTGTTATCCCTACTCTATGTTGACAATTTGGTCATTACCAGCTGCACAGAAATGATGATTGCTGCAATAGAAAATGCTTTGAAAAATTCATTCGACGTGATAAAACTTGGGATTTTACATCACTTCCTTGATTTAGAGGTTTGGCAAACAAAAAAAACAGATTTATGTATCACAGCATAACTAAATTAAATCACTACCAGACAAATTCTGTATGTTGGAGTGTAAGCTGATGTCAACACCCATAGAGAATCAACTCTAGCTGTCACATTTTGACTCCTCCGATGAATGCAACTCCATACCAACAATCAATCGGGAGTCTCGTCCATTTGACACACACCAGACCTGACATCAACTTTTCTGTAGGTACTCTCACTCATTCTGTGCAGGAACCAAAACTGTTTCATTAAAAAGGATCAAAACGAACACTGCTATACATCTCTAGTACAACTGAGCATGGTCTAGTATAGAGGAAAAATGAATAGTTTGTTTTGAGAGGCTACACAGATGTCCATTAATGATTGCACATCTACATCTAATTACAGTTTTTCCCTTGGCTCTGGTAACATTTCATGGGGAAGTAAGAAGCAAATCAGAGTTGCTCACTCCACCGAAGCAGAATATCACAAAGCAAGTAGAGCTTTCTGTGAAACAAACTGGATGGTCGAATTCATGCAGGCATGGGCACACCACAGTGTTGAAATTTGGTACCGGAGGACAGGTGGTTCCCTAAGGCTTTGATCTTTGGCCTAGGGAAAAGTGTCCAAAAGAATTTAATTTTTCTCCTAAAGTAACTTTATAATTTTTTTTATATAAAGTTAAATCTAATTTAAAAGTGACTTAAGTAATAAAGTTACTAAAGTGACTTTATAAAGTTATAAAGTCAAATCTAATTTTAAAGTGACTTTAAGTGATAAAGTTACTAAAGTTAAAGTGACTTTAAATAAAGTCAATATAAAATTAGAAAAGAAAAAGTGACTTTGGAAATAAAAGACTAAGTGGGTCTTTATTAAAGTGGGGTGAATTAAAAAATGAAAAGTGAGATTTAAATGAGCATTTAATCTCAGCCCTAGATCTCAATCTATCTCAGCCATTGGATTTAAGGATTCCCCAAAAGTCACTTAGGGTTAGGTTAAAGGAGGAAAAGGAGGAAAAGGTCATTCATTCTTTCATGAGCAGATTGGGAGAAGGAGAGAAAGAGAGCAAGGGAGATTTTTGGGCAGTGAGGAGAAGGAGACAGCAGCGTGGCACACATTCCAAGGCAACAGTTCAGCAAGTCCGTACAACAGAGTTTGGCACACATTCCAAGGCAGATTTTGGCACGATTTTCTAGAAGGCCGTACAGCAGCCTTTTGGCACGATTTCCAAGAGGTCGTACAGCAGTTTCAGCACAGATTTCGAGGCAGCAAAGGGGCTGTTTTATTTGGCACAAATTTCGAGGCAGGCCGTACAGCAAGTGGCTGTACCGTTGCACGGAAATCGAGGCAGATTCCGTACAGCAAGTTTCTGCTGTCTTTTGGCACGAATTTCGAGGTCCGTACAGCAGCATTTATTGTTGTTTTGGCACAGATTTCGAGGTGGCTGTACCGCTGCATTTATTGCAGATTTTTGGGCACGAAAAACGAGAAAATCCGTACAGCATTTATTGATGTTCCTGTTTTGCTGTTTGCACATTTTCCGAGGCGGTGGTTAAGCACGGAAAACGAGATAAGTTGTATAAGTTTACTTGCTGATTTTTTTGCTGAATATTTCTCTCACTGTAAAAAGCATTTTTCCAGAAATAAGAAGGAGCTTTCGAACTGGTTTTCCCCAAGAGTTGTAGGGGGTTTTTCCAGGGTCACCTTGACCAAAAATTACTGTGTTATGATGTGTTGAATGGTTGTTTGTTACTGCTGTTTCTTTATTTCTGCATTTTCCAGCATTCTGAAAAATTTCCAGAATTTGTGTTTTCAACAAAATTTATTTTCCAGTTGTTGAATGTATGGTTATGGGAAAGGGCATTTAACTATTTTGGAGTAATAAGGTGAAAACTGAAAACCGGGGTGGGAAACTATAAATTTCTACATGGTATCAGAGGTTGAGTGCTGAAAAGCAGTTTGGGACAGCAAGGAGGAAAATTACAGCCTGCTGATTTTTCACTCAGAAAATTCCAGCAAGCTGATTTTTTCACAAACAGCAGTTTTATCTTTACCACAGCAGTGCTATTTTTCAGTTTTAGGACAGCAGGATGTCTTTGGGACTGAGGGTGGAGGATAGGTTGGATGGGCATTCCAATTACAGCATTTGGAAGGAGAGAATGCAGAGTATCTTTGAGGAGGCAGAAGTCTGGGACATTATGGTACATACCACACAGAACCCTGTGAATGTGCCTACTGATGCTACTCAGTTGGCAGCATATAATAAAAAGAACAACAAGGGTAAGAGGTTGATTCTAGACGGAATCAAAGACCATTGCATTCTTCATGTGAGAGGAAAGAGAAATGTTCATGAGATGTGGACAGCATTGTCCAATCTCTACCAGAGTACCAATGAGAACCGGAAAATGGTCCTGAAGGAGAAGATGAAGACCATTAAGATGGGCAATGACAGTGCAGCTGGATATCTCACAAAGATTACTAATGTGAGAGATGAGTTGGCAGCGATTGGAGAGGCCATTCCACCCACTGAGTTGGTGCGGATTGCAGTGAATGGCCTCCCCCGTTCATGGATGAACTTTGCTGATGGAGTTTGTGCACGTGAGACCCTTCCCACATGGGAGAGGTTTTGGGATGATTGCATTCAGACAGAGATCAGGAAAGGTCAGCTTGGGGCAGCCAAGCCAGTTGAGCAGGATGAGGATGTAGCACTGTTGGCAGGACGCAAGAAAGGCAAAGGGAAGAAGCAGGCTTCCACAAGCAATGGTGGGGGCAAAGGCAAAGGTAAAGGTAAACAGAATAACACACAGAAGGACTATTCCAAAGTGAAGTGTTGGAATTGTCAGAAGATGGGACACTATGCAGTTGTGTGTCCGGAGAAGAAGAAGAAGAAGGGGAAGAACCAGAGCATGGCAGCTTCAGCAGAGGTTGAGGACTTTGCAGATCGTTTTGACCGAGAGTTTGGGTTCATTGCGTGTGAGTCTTCTAGTGCAGGATTATCTGCCATAGAGGTTCAGAGGGAGCATGCATTTCCCTCGATTAGCGGAGCATCTTCGGGTATCCGGTATGTGGACAGTGGGGCTTCACGTCACATGACAGGAGTCCGTGAGTACTTCTCAGAGCTTTCAGAGAGTGGCACTGATGTAGAGGTAGTACTCGGTGATGACAAAGTTGTTAGAGCAGTCGGTGTGGGAACATTGACATTTCAGAGGGAGTCCAAACCTCCCTTGAAGGTGTCAGATGTTCTTTATGTGCCAGGGATGAGGAAGAACCTCATATCCGTCTCAGCTTTGGAGGACAGAGGATATGAGATACTATTCAAGGGAGGACAGGTGTTGATGTATCCCAGGGGCACTCCAGCTGATTCAGCTAGAGTGATAGGTGTACGCCATGCAAAGGTGTACAAGTTTGCATTTCAGTCCCTTTTGGCATTGAGCAGCAGTACCGACAGCAGAGCTAGCAGTTCTGAGTTGTGTGAGATTTGGCACCGCAAGATGGGGCACATGTATCATGGAGCCTTGAGGACTTTGCGGGAGATCACTACAGGTGTGCCAGATTTCAGTACTGATCACTTTGATACTTGCAGAGGATGTGCGATGGGCAAGTTTGCCAAATCCCCTTTTCCCAGCAGTGACAGCAGAGCGACTGGGATACTTGATTTGATTCATTCCGATGTGAGCGGCCGGATGTCTCATGTTTCCTTGAGTGGATATGAGTACTATGTGTTATTCATTGATGATCACTCCAGGAGGACCTGGATTTATTTCTTGAAGACCAAGAGTGAGGTCTTCAAGCGGTTTCAGGAGTTCAGAGCTCTTGTGGAGACACAGACAGGTCGGAAGATCAAGTCCCTGAGGTCGACAATGGAGGAGAGTACACCCTTGGAGAGTTTGTTGACTATTGTGCGGAGGCAGGCATTAGGAGGGAGCTCACTGTTCCTTACAACCCCCAGCAGAACGGGGTTGCGGAGAGGAAGAACAGATCCATCGGAGGGGCTGCCAAAGCCATGTTACATGATCGGGGGTTGCCATTGTTTTTGTGGGCACAGGCCTGCAACACAGCTGTTTACTTGCAGAACAGGAGTCCGCATCGTGCCTTGGGGCACATGACTCCGGAGGAGGCTTTTTCTGGGAAGAAGCCTGATATGGGTCATCTTCGGATCTTTGGGTGCATGACATACTCCTACATACCCAAGGAGAAGAGGACCAAACTAGAGCCCACCGCAGAGAAGGGTATCTTTGTGGGCTACAGTGAGACCTCCAAGGCCTTTCGGATTTACATTCCTGCGCAGAGGAAAGTTGTTGTCAGGCAGGATGTGAAGTTCGAGGAGGACAGGGCCTTTAGGAGGTCACGGGAGTTAGAGTATCTGGATCAGCCAGACCCTCAGCAGCAGTTGAGTCAGTCACAGGGATCCAATGGGCAGGGATCAGGAGGATCCGGAGGTACATCTATGACGATGTCAGGTCCGTCAGTGGGGAGTGGCTCGCAGAGTCAGAGGGGTGGTGCTATGGGCAGCACGCAGAGCAGTCCACAGAGCAGTTCACTGGGGAGTCCACTGATGGACAGTTCACACGGTACCTCAGCATCTACAGGTTCAGGTGCAGGCAGGAGGACAGCAGACAGACAGTCAGGAGTTCAGGCTCCTGATGTTGAGGAGGAGTTTTATTCTCCGGCGGGAGAAGTGCACTCAGGGAAGAGGAAGCCCAAGTGGCTTCAGGACACCTTGAGAGATGCCACATCTGTTGCTGAGCCTAAGAGGCCGGTCAGAGAGAGCAGACCACCTGAGAGGTTTTGTACCTATATGGCAATGGCTACCAGCATCCTTGACTCTGAGCCTTCTAGCTATGAGGAGGCAGCTAGCCAGCAGGTCTGGAGAGAGGCCATGCAGGAGGAGTATTCTTCTATCATGAAGAATGATGTTTGGAAGGTGGTGCCGAGGCCTGAGGGCAAATCCGTGGTTACTTCCAGATGGCTTTACAAGGTAAAGCATGCTGCAGATGGCAGCATTGAGAAATTCAAAGCGAGGTTTGTGGCTAGAGGGTTCTCCCAGGCAGAGGGAGTTGATTATGAGGAGACCTTCGCTCCCGTGGCTCGATATACTTCGATCCGCTCCATTATATCGATAGCAGCAGAGATGGGTTGGAAGATCCACCAGATGGATGTGAAGACCGCATTTCTCAATGGCTTCATACAGGAGGAGGTGTACATTGAGCAGCCACAGGGTTTTGAGGTGCATGGGAAGGAGTCCCATGTGTGCAGACTGAAGAAGGCCCTTTATGGCCTGAAGCAAGCTCCCAGAGCTTGGTACTCCAGGATAGATACATACTTGCAGGAGATGGGTTTCACAAAGAGTGAGGTAGATCTGAACCTTTACTATATTGTGATAGGTGAGGAGCCTCTCATTCTCGTGTTGTATGTGGATGACTTAGTCATTACAGGTGCAGAGAGACTCATAGAGCACTGCAAGAGAGATCTTGCGGCGGAGTTTGAGATGAAGGACATCGGCTTGATGCATTACTTTTTGTGTTTGGAGGTGTGGCAGGAGGAGGGGCATTTCTTCCTGGGACAGGGGAAGTATATTGTGGACATCCTTGGCAGATTCCACATGGAGAATTGTAGACCCATGTCGACACCAATGATCACCAACTGGAAGAAGCTTCATGCTTCGGATTCCGAGTTGGTGGATCCCACATTGTACAGGCAGCTGATTGGTTCCTTGATGTATTTGGTCAACACTAGACCAGATATTTGTTTTGCAGTCAACATGATGAGTCAGTTTATGTGTGAGCCTAGAAAGGTTCACTGGGTGGCTGCAAAACACATTTTGCGATACTTGCAGGGGACAGTGGATTATGGTCTGGACTACAGGCAGGGGGATGGAGTGAGATTGGCACGTTACACTGATTCTGATTGGGCAGGTTGTGCTTCTGATAGGAAGAGCACTTCAGGGTGTTGTTTTGGGTTGGGTTCGGCAGTTGTGTCATGGTTCAGCCGAAAGCAGCAGTCAGTAGCATTGAGTTCAGCGGAAGCAGAGTATATGGCAGCCAGTCTAGCTAGTTGTGAGGCCATCTCGCTTCGCAAGATGTTGTTTGGCTTATTTGGTCAGCCGTTGAGACCTTCAGTGATTTACTGTGATAATCAGAGTTGCATTAAACTCACGGAGAATCCAGTATTTCATGACAGGTCAAAGCATATCGAGATCAAATATCACTTCATCAGAGACTATGTTCAGAAAGGAGCTGTGAAGCTTGAGTATATTCCCACTGATGAGCAGGTTGCAGATATTCTTACCAAAGCCTTACCACGGGGCAAGTATGTCTACTTCAGAGACAAGATGGGTGTGGTGAGGAACACCTTCCTCGGTAAGAGGGAGTGTTGAAATTTGGTACCGGAGGACAGGTGGTTCCCTAAGGCTTTGATCTTTGGCCTAGGGAAAAGTGTCCAAAAGAATTTAATTTTTTCTCCTAAAGTAACTTTATAATTTTTATAAAGTTAAATCTAATTTAAAAGTGACTTAAGTGATAAAGTTACTAAAGTGACTTTATAAAGGTATAAAGTCAGATCTAATTTTAAAGTGACTTTAAGTGATAAAGTTACTAAAGTTAAAGTGACTTTAAATAAAGTCAATATAAAATTAGAAAGGAAAAAGTGACGTTGGAAATAAAAGACTAAGTGGGTCTTTATTAAAGTGGGGTGAATTAAAAAAATGAAAAGTGAGATTTAAATGAGCATTTAATCTCAGCCCTAGATCTCAATCTATCTCAGCCATTGGATTTAGGGATTCCCCAAAAGTCACTTAGGGTTAGGTTAAAGGAGGAAAAGGTCATTCATTCTTTCATGAGCAGATTGGGAGAAGGAGAGAAAGAGAGCAAGGGAGATTTATGGGCAGTGAGAAGAAGGAGACAGCAGCTTGGCACACATTCCAAGGCAGCAGTTCAGCAAGTCCGTACAGCAGAGTTTGGCACACATTCCAAGGCAGATTTTGGCACGATTTTCTAGAAGGCCGTACAACAGCTTTTTGGCACGATTTCCAAGAGGCTGTACATCAGTTTCAGCACAGATTTCGAGGCAGCAAAGGGGCTGTTTTATTTGGCACAAATTTCGAGGCATGCCGTACAGCAAGTGGCTGTACCGTTGCACGGAAATCGAGGCAGATTTCGTACAGCAAGTTTTTGCTGTCTTTTGGCACAAATTTCGAGGTCCGTACAGCAGCATTTATTGCTGTTTTGGCACAGATTTCGAGGTGGCTGTACCGCTGCATTTATTGCAGATTTTTGGGCACGAAAAACGAGGAAATCCGTACAACATTTATTGCTGTTCCTGTTTTGCTGTTTGCACATTTTCCGAGGCGGTGGTTAAGCACGGAAAACGAGATAAGTTGTAAAAGTTTACTTGCTGATTTTTTGCTGAATATTTCTCTCACTGTAAAAAGCATTTTTCCAGAAATAAGGAGGAGCTTTCGAACTGGTTTTCCCCAAGAGTTGTAGGGGTTTTTCCAGGGTCACCTTGACCAAAAATTTCTGAGTTATGATGTGTTGAATGACTGTTTGTTACTGCTGTTATTTTATTTCTGCATTTACAGCATTCTGAAAAATTTCCAGAATTTGTGTTTTCAGCAAAATTTATTTTTCCAGTTGTTGAATGTATGGTTATGGGAAAGGGCATTTAACGATTTTGGAGTAATAAGGCGAAAATTGAAAACCGGGGTGGGAAACAGAATTTTCTACACACAGATCAAACCTACAATGATGCACTGGGATAATCAAGTTGTTCTGAAGCTTGTTCAAATTCATCTCCTAAGAATATACTAAGCACACTGACCTTCAGTGCCATTGCATTCTTAAGCCTGTCCAACAACATAATATTTAACTCCAATAAGGTCCCACTCAAGATCAACACAGATATCTTAAGTAAATCTCTAGCGCATGTGAAATTTGAGAATCTTTGCAATCTCTTCCCTTGCACTCCGAAGGCAATTGATGTAATAAGGGGGAGCAATGTTGGCATTATAGGAATAATGGTGATGTATGTATTACATCATTATAACAATAAAATATATTAATAAATTTCACTCAGGTTTTTGTTGATGAATTACTCAGATTGCTGTAAGTCCCAACAGTATACAATTCAGTCAGGCAATTCTTGTCTAAGATAGAATACGGAGATAGTAGTGCATAAAACTTATTTGCAACAGGTGAGCAAATTCTTCTTATTTGGTGGCTACTACATTGATTGTATATATTTTTTAGTAAAATGTTTATGTTTTATGAAATTTTTTGGTAGACAGATTCATCGGTGGGTTCCAATTCAGCGATGATCTGACCCTCAGCCAGTTCTGGTCCCGATTCTGGTTTTTAATACTTTGATCACAAGTTAAGTGAGATAAATAAAAATAGTGGGAATTAACCCTCTTCTCTCACCTCAAAAATACATTATATCAGGGACCATAGCTTCAAAATTTATTTGCTGACAATCATCCCTGAACCATAGAAAAGACAATGAATTGGATTCTAGCATTTGTCAACTTAGAAATGACAAAGCCAATAATGTCTGTGGAAACTATTTGAATAACAAAGGCAATAATGTTTGTGGCAACTATTTGTCACAGGCTTTTACTAGTTCTTATTCAAGATATTTCAAATCTAGCACGAAACTAATGATCTGCAAATCAGTTTAAATAGCTAATAAAATACTTGAACCTGACATTAGGATGAGCAAGGTCTTTGATGTGCAGACAACCATATTGGGTTCAAAACAATTTCATGGGCTTCTTCTCTTGTTATGAAAACTGAAAACTGTGGCAGTACAGTGTTTGAGATTATAAGCACATTAAGCATCCAGGATTTCTCACATTGGAAAAGAAACTATCATGCAAAAAATTATACCTAGACAGCGGGAATGCAAGTAGAATGAAGTTTAGAGCACCAACATTTGCTGCCATTAGTAATGTTTCCATTTGCTTAACAGGGAACAACAGACTTCAACAAATTTATATGCAGAGGAACTTTACTTTTACTTCTCGTTTGTGCCATTCCCATAAACTGAACAAACCTTGACTATAATTTCAGTTAAGTCCACTAAAATTACTATCTGGATCCTGGATTGAGTAAACCTTCTTGCCACATTTACATCAACACAGAGCAATTCCTGTGTTATAAGACCCAGCAGAGCAGGTTAGTTAACTTTCAGTAGATGCTATTTCGGTCAAGAAAAGGGTAGTTTAAACTTTATATATCAGGGGGCATGTAAAGACTCATCCCGTCTTCTTTTGCGTCCTAGAACGGACGCCTTCTCCAATCTTGGGCCCTCAAGGCGCCACTTCTTGAAAGCTTTCATTGAAGTGTAAGCTGCATCAAACACTGCACAAAACAGCAAGGGCCATAAATTACAAGCCTCCAACTGCTAAATCAAAAAAGATTCTATTCTAGTCACGGAGACCAAGGCCAATAGCAAGAAAAGGTCAAGCTACAAATATCTGCCATCAAGAATAATGTATGCCCTTTTTACATAAAACCACATGGCTTCTTTGTCTATTTTTATTCACCTAGGGTCCATTATCTCCTTGATCCCTAAAAATTGTTATGACACAAGTGAACAATACAAATAAAAAGTATTAATAGCGATATTGGCTGTTTATGTATCCTTACATTGGCTTTCTTCCCTCGTAAGAAGCTGTAAAAATTTTGATGTCGCAGAAAAAGCGATGCTATGAGCTTTGCAAAGAATGTCTTTGAAACGCCCACGCAATGTGTAGAGAAGGAAGGACCCAAGACTTCTATCTGAAACTCTAAAAAAGGGCAAATACTAAAGCATTTTCTCAGATATCCAGATTAAATAGAGCCAGTCAATGCATGAAGATAATGCAACTGGGTAAAAAGTAAAGACAACTTTCATCAGTGTTCTATATATCATCATCAGGTAGCTTCACAAAGTTTCACCATGTAAAAATATATTACATCAAGCCCAGATTTTATAATATGAACATCCAAATTTAAGGCCCTTTCAATTATACTTCTGACGAAACAAAATTTGAGATTCATGGAGTAATTCCAAGTCCTGACCAAAAAGGTTAGTAAAACTTTATGCAGATATAGCTTATTGAGCACTTTAAAAAAAAGTAATATGGACAGAAGGCATCATTTTTGAACAATAGCATGTACATCAGTAATAATCTATATACACAAGGGAAGTAGAATCACAGAACTTACAAAGGTGCAAGTTTGCATCCTAGCTCGTAGAAGTAGGGGCATCGACTTCTGAGGTTGACACAAGCAGGATCAGCTTGCATTTCCTTCCTAATCCTGCTCCATAGTCAAGACATCTTAATGGACACAATGAACAGTTCTCATATAACCTACAGCTATAAACAAAAGGTTTGGGCTTATAACCAAATACTAACATTTTCTTTGCATTATAATTTCCAGTTTCAAAAGAATGGTTTCCCAATTAAAATGCTAATTTTTGGATCTTCCCAAAAGTTAATATTTGAATCCAACATTGCACAATTTGCTTCTGGCTCTAAATTAATGGAGTCCAAGTTTACTTCCATTAACTCTTGAAGGATTCCAACTTAAAATTGCATAAATTTGTGGAACTACATTTTTTTCCAGAATTGATTTTACCATTCGTTGATTATACATATTTGCTCTACACACCCTTTCTATCTTACCTCCTAAAAATATACCAGAGAAAGCCAGTGTGAAAATGTTTGTACGGGTAGATTGAGGGGCTAGTATTAAAGACTAAAGTACAGCATAATGAAGCAAAATAAAAAAGATTATATGGACAATATTAGTATTATTTGCAGAACTGTTGAAATATTAATTTTTTTCTTGAAAAAATAACATATTTACAGAAAAATATTTAGAAAAATCAGTACAAAAACTGGAAGTGTATACACAATGGATATCATAACCGCTTCCTCAAAGCTACTAATACTGAAATAAAATCAGAATACTCTATCGGATCCAATGATTGGGCATCTTTGATCAACAAAGTCCTCTTAGCCAGAAGCTGATGACAAACCTCATCCCTCCACAGAGAACAAAAGGTGGACAAATCGATGACCTCATTATCAAAAACAAGCTTACAACCGAATTTCCAAAGAATAAATAAAGCTAAATCCACAGGCAATGCCATATCACAGAGAATGTAGTAAAAACAGGAGAGAGGCATCTCCAAACAAAGCACAACGCCAATCAATCCTGACTTGAAGCAACACTGAATACTGATCCTCCAGATAACTCCAGCAATGTCTGGCAAACTAACACTCCTAGAAAATATGCTTCACTGTCTCTAATCAAAGGCAAACAAGATAGAGACCATCAGCAAGTCTACTCTTGGCCAAGCAGGCATTGGGATGGAATCTCCTGATAGACAACAAACCAAGCACAAACCCTTAAGATTAACACTGGAGTGTCTACACACCCATCTATCCTTTGGATGCTTAGAAACCCAACATGCATTGAGGACACCTGAGATAACAAATGTCTCTGATGAAACAACAAATACAATCATGGGGAGTCAAACTGTATCCCTTGAAAGTTTGAAACCAACCCAGGCATTCCAGTAGCAAGGAGACCATACTTATAAGCAGGAGAATACTGCCATCACAATTCCAACAGACCAAAACTGCAACAATGTTCCTAGCTAACCATATACTCCTAAAAATGAGAGAACTGTGAAAATTTCTGAATATTTCAAACAGAAACCTTACTGTTAAATTTCTGATTTACTTCTCCTACTTATATTAAGTTATTAATGTGAAATCTTCAGCATTAACAACGAAGTAAATACATTAACAAACTACACATACAGATCTAAACTGAATAACATGCACAATGACACAGTGACACACAAGGATTTTTTTGACAATTGTCCCCGGAAAAACCCAATGCAGGAAAACCGGTCTTCTAGCTGTTGGAGGGTTTTTATTATTAAGCAGAATCTAAGTACAACAGATCTGGGCACCAAACTAGTTAACCTGACAGAGAAATAAAATAACTGCAGCTATACAGAAAAACTAACTGATTCACACCCTCAAACAAGATTTACAGAACTAAGCCCTTTTCATTCTTCAAAAACCCCAACACTGCTCTGAAGCCCTTTGCGTCAACCCCTGCGCTGCTCAGGAAGGGTCTGCGTCACCCCAGATTGGGTTGCGTTGCCCCTACGCTGCCCTAGCTAAGTTTGCGTCAGCCCTGCTGGTCTCCTGATGCCTCTGCGCTACCCCTTCTGGGCTCTTGGCTGAGCTACATAGTTGTTGCCTCTGTGTTGCCGGTCTACTGCTTCTCTACCCTCATTTCACTCTTGGCCTGGGATCAAACCATCCCTTTCGCCAATACTGCCCCTCACTGCAGCTGAAACACTTCTGAAATCTTAGCAAACCACGCCCTAGAATTCCTGCTTAGTTTTAGTGCTCTGCCACTGTGTGTGTTCTCCAACTGAACAAGAGCCCTCTTCTAATACTTTTCTCATTGAAACATCAATGGTCGTGATCTAATCTTGAATCGACGGCTAAGATTAGAAGATCTTGATCCGTGTGACTTAAGTCATTTTCATCACATGTTTAATTTAATTAACTTTAATCTTTTAATTTTCCTAAGTTAGACTTAGGTCCTTAATTAAAAAGATTAATTAATTAAATATCTCTTAAACAAGATGGAATTTCTTAAATTGCTTTATAAGTCTTGGAGATCTCATGTACTCTAGTCCCTCCACAAAGTTTGGTAGCACATCTGATGCTACCCCAAAACCCCGAAATCTCAGCACTCCCTCTTAGCGAGGAATGTGCTCTAGCAACAATACTTCACACCGAAGTTCTACACTGATCTCTAGTGTGGGTCTCTACATTGATGCTTGGCCTACTGCCCTTCATCACTACGTTGTTGCTGCTCTTCCGTACTGCTGCCCATGACATTGACGCTACCACCGCCACTGCTACATTCATATTGCAACTCCCTCTCAAATTGTTGCATCGTGCTGCCGACTACTGCACTGCAACTCAGTTGCTGAGAGTAAGCAACAAAAGTACTCTTGCCCAATCTTTGACAGACAAGTCAATTGGGTTGCATCTTCATCACTAAAGCTCCATAAGTTGTTGCTCTATGTTGTCATCTGGAGGTTGATGCGCTGTTGCAGCTCTGCACTGCGTAGCAAGGAGAATACTGCCATCACAATTCCAACAGAACAAAATTGCAACAATGTTCCTAGCTAACCATATACTCCTAAAAATGAGAGAATTGTGAAAATTTCTGAATATCTGAAACAGAAATCCTACTGTTAAATTTCTAATTTACTTCTCCTACTTATTTTAAGTTATTAATGTGAATTCTTCAGCATTAACATCGAAGTAAATACATTAACAGACTACACATACAGATCTAAACTGAATAACATGCACAATGACACAGTGACACACAAGGATTTTCTGGACAATTGTCCCCGGAAAAACGCAATGCGCGAAAACCGGTCTTCTGGTTGTTGGAGGGTTTTTATTATTAAGCAGAATCTAAGTACAACATATCTGGGCACCAAATTGGTTAATCTGACAGAGAAATAAAAGAACTGCAACTATACAGAAAAATTGACTGATTCACACCCTCAAACAAGATTTACAAAACTAAGCCCTCTTCAGTCTTCAAAAACCCCAACGCTGCTCTAAAGCCCTCTGCGTCAGCCCCTACGCTGCTCAGGAAGGGCATGCGTCACCCCAGATTGGGTTGTGTTGCTCCTACGCTGCCCTGGCTGAGCCTGCGTCAACCCCGCTAGCCTCCTGTTCCTCTGCGCTACCCCTTCTGAGCTCTTGGCTGAGCTGCGTAGCTGCTGCCTCTGCGTTGCCTCGATCTACTGCTTCTTTGCCCTCGTTGCACTCTTGGCCTAGGATCAAACCATCCCTCTCGCCAATACTGCCCCTCGCTGCAACTGAACACATCTGAAATCTTAGCAAACCACGCCCTAGAATTCCAGCTTAGATTTAGTGCTCTATCACTGACCCCAAGCCCTCTTCTAATACTTTTCTCGTTGAAACATCAATGGTCGTGATCTAATCTTGAATCGACAACTAAGATTAGAAGATCTTGATCCATGTGACTTAAGTCATTTTCATCACATGTTTAATTTAATTAACTTTAATCTTTTAATTTTTCTAAGTTAGACTTAGGTCTTTAATTAAAAAGATTAATTAATTAAATATCTCTTAAACAAAATGGAATTTCTTAAATCGCTTTATAGGTCTTGGAGATTTCATGTACTCTAGTCCCTCCACAAAGTTTGGGAGCTAGAGCACATCCGATGCTACCCCAAAACCCCAAAATCTCAACACTCCCTCTTAGCAAGGAATGTGCTCTAGCTGCCTATGACGTTGACGCTGCCACCGCCACTGCTACATTCGTACTGCAAACCCCTCTCAAATTGTTGCATCGTGCTGCCAACTACTGCACTGCAACTCGGTTGCTGAGAGTAAGCAACAAAAGTACTCTCGCCCAATCTTTGACAGACAAGTCAGTTGGGTTGCATCTTCATCACTGAAGCTCCATAAGTTGTTGCTCTATGTTGTCTATGTTGCGTAAGCAAACCTCCTCTGCGCTGAAGTCCCGTATGTTGCTGCTGCGTTGCGCTATCCTCCTGAAGCCTCTTGCACTACTGTAGCTTTGCACTGCGTAAGCAAGCCTGCTCTACACTGTTGAAGTCACATCAGCGCCTCTACATTGTTGTTGTTGCATTTGCATTGTGTTGCTTCCTCTCAGCATACAGCTATGCCTCTACTCCATCTGTGATTCTCTGCACCCACTGCTCCACTTGCCCTGCTACCATCTTAAGGCTCTCGTAGCTCGTATGTGATCCAAGAGTTGGGCTACTCAAGGATCCTGCCCTCCACTCTGTAGCTTCTCTACAGATCAAGATCGCCCCACTTTCGTGGTTCATGAGCGCTCATGGCTGCATCATCTCCGAAGCCATCGTCTGCTACAGCAGCCTTGGAGCTAGAAGCTTCCTTGTCCTTTTTCTTCTGAGGACAAATGCTAGCGAAATGTCCTAGTTTGCCGCACTGGAAACACTTGAGCTTCGACAGATCACGCTTCATTCTCCCTAGCTGCATCTTTCATGCCAAGGGAGGATAGCCCACATGTTGTCCCAGTTGGGAAGGTCCGCTCTGCCCAAGAGACTTTGGACAAAAGTTTCCCAATTTTCTGTGACTGCATTGAGAGCAGTCCTCACCATGACATCGTCATCTACCTTGACCCCCATGCCAGTCAGCTGATCCCGAATCGATTATAGTCTGGATAGAAAAGGGTCGATCTCCTCTCCCTTGGCCATCATTAATAACCTCAATTGGTTCTCTAAAAGCATCTTTCTCTGGACGAACCTTCCTTCATACAATGTGGTTAGAGCTACCCACATCTCATGAGTCGTTGCCTTCTCGGCTATGTGTGGAACCACATGATCTTTGACCCCGTCCATAATAAAGCACTTGGCATGTGTCGATGCTTCTTCGTGCTTCTCTAAGAGTTTCGCATCAATCAGTCTAGCCAAGACTTTCTCTGCATGCTCCCGCAAGTCGTATGCCTCCAAGACTACCAGGATTTTGGCCTTCTAGATTGCAAAATTGGACAAACCGTCGAACCTATCCTGATCACGTAATCCATGTGGCGCCATCTACTCAGAAGTTTGTCAGAACGAATCCTCCTCTCTATGCTAAAGACTTGGATCTAGGGTCCTTGGCAGAGACAGGCACCCTCTGCTCCCTCTGACAACTGACTCCCTTCCTTGGAAGTCTACCAAACAAAACAAATCAGCTCTCTTCTGATCGATCTACAGATCTCTTTGGCAAGAAATATTCTAAGAAGCTGTTCTCCTCCCGCTCTTCGTCAACTTAGCTTAGGCTAAATTCTACACCTACAGAATTTTCCCGCTTTGGTCCGATTAATCTACTGTTGTTGCTACTATCTGCAATGCAGATTTCTCCAGTCGTCTTGCTGGAGATCCAACTAGATCTACAATCGCTCAAATACCTACTGTTAAATTTCTGAATATCTCAAACAGAAACCCTACTGTTAAATTTCTGATTTACTTCTCCTAATTACATTAAGTTATTAATGTGAAATCTTCAACATTAACATCGAAGTAAATACATTAACAAACGACACATACATATCTCAACTGAATAACATGTACAATGACAAAGTGACACAAGGATTTTTTGGACAACTGTCCCCGGAAAAACCCAATGCGGGAAAACCGGTCTTCTGGTTGCTGGAGGGTTTTTATTATTAAGCATAATCTTAGTACAACAGATCTGGGCACCAAACTAGTTAACCCGACAAAGAAATAAAAGAACTGCAACTATACCTTTGTTCTAGATGTAGGAATTTACGAGCTAAGTTCCTTAGATCAAGAACCAAAGGTCCCTGCTCACAAACAAATCACAAATCAGTACACCAGTATAATCACGTGGTTAAAACCCTAGGAGAGGGAAACAGTCCACGACCTAAGCCAACGCAGCCACTTCAGGGAATTTATTAATATAAAAAGAAAAGTTACATATGTTTCTCTCATAAACGGTTACCGGACAAATGACCCTCCATTCTCTTTAAATAGAGATCATCGACCAATCGGGTGTTAAGCCACAGATCAAGTGTCGTTAATACCGAGGAGAGAGATAACCGTCGAATCACTACAAATCGTGACCGTCGAACTATAAGTTACAAATGTACATGGTAAAGAAACACACTTTACCTAACTCTACAATAGACTAAGTTATTCTTAACTATTTCCTATGTGTCGGAATATCCTAACATCCCCCCTTAAGAACACCTTGGCATAGGATTGAAGGATTTACAAAAGTGACACAATAGGAGAAGGAAGGAGGCATTAGAGCCTATCCCCCCTTAATGACAACTTTCTTGAACTCCAAGCATGGATCGAAGATTGGTAAACTTCACTTCTGTGAGAGCCTTTGTAAAGATATCGGCTACTTGATCATTGGTTGGACAGTACTGCACTTCAAGAACATGATCATGAATGAGCTTTCTGATACTGCTGATGAAGACCAAATTCAGACAAGATCTGACGAAGCCACATGGCTTCCTTGCTGGCTTCAACTGCACCATGATACTCTGCTTCTGCTGAAGAAAGAGAGATGGCACTTTGTTTCTTACAAGACCAAGAAATAGGTCCTAAACCAAGAGTGAATACATATCCTACAGTAGACTTTCGATCATCAGGGTCACCAGCCCAATTAGAATCATTGAAACCAATCAACAATGGAGATGCTCCTGCACTGTAATGAATCCCGAACTGAACTGTACCTTGAATATATCGAAGTATTCTTTTAGCTACTTTCCAGTGACTTTCATGAGGTTGGTGCATAAACCGAGCAACAAAACCAACGGCAAAGAAAAGGTCAGGAAGGGTATGGGTTAGATACAGAAGTTTACCAACAAGTTGACAATATAAGGTATCATCAACTTCAGGGGTAGTACAAGTGACTAAAAGCTTGACTCTAGACTGAAAGGGAAAAGGGGTTGGCTTACAGTCTTCCATGTGAAAGTGATGTAGAAGATCACAGGCATACTTGGACTGAGAGAGGGTAATGCCTTCCTTGGATCGCAAGACTTGAAGACCAAGGAAATAATGCAAGTGTCCTAAGTCTGTCATTTCAAACTTCTTTTTGAGGCTAGACTTCACATGGTTTATATGGTTTGGATCACTACCAGTAAGGATAAGATCATCAACATAAAGAACAAGGATGGTGAAGGACTTACCCACTTTCTTGTTGTAGACAGTGTTGTCAGAATGACACCTAGAAAAGCCATTATCTAATAGAAATCTATCCATTTTGGCATACCAAGCTCGAGGAGCTTGTTTGAGACCATAGAGAGACTTCCTAAGGCGACAAACAAGGCTAGAGTCATTTTGGATAAAGCTAGGGGGTTGTTCCATGTAGATTTCTTCATGCAAATCTCCATGTAAGAAGGCAGATTTAACATCCATCTGATGGACTTCCCATTTAAAGGAGGCAGCAAGGGAAAGAACAAGGCGAATAGAATTCATTTTGGCAATAGGGGAGAAGGTTTCAATATAGTCAATGCCTTCAGCTTGTGAAAATCATTTAGAAACAAGACAAGCCTTATGTCTATCCACTTTTCCATCTCGTCCAAACTTTTTTTTGTACACCCATCTACATCTAACAAGTTTTCTTCCTTTTGGAAGAGGAACAAGATCCCAAGTATCGTTCGCCAATAAGGAACAAGATCATTCATATAGCTTCATCCCAACTGATGACCGAAGGCTTTTAAAGGTTTCTGATCGATTTTCTAGAACTGTTTAATAAGGAAGAGGTCTTAACTCGAGAACGGTATGCCGGTCGATCGGCGTGGTCATCCTTATGAGTGGACCCATCTTGGAAGATATAAAAGGAACAATTTCAAGAGGTGGGAGGAGGATTGTCATCCTCACGTCATCATCCGAACTGAAGGAATGCTATTAAAAAATGAAGAGAGAGAGGTGGCACACCCACCAAACTAGGCTCATAGGCTGACATATTTTCATCAAATTTTTCATCTCTTCTAATGATTATATTTTTCGATTTTGGTTGAAGAAGTATATATCCTTTGACATCTTTAGAATATCCAACAAAAAATGCAATTTTCACTTTTAGGTTCTTAAGGCTTTATGTTTCAAGACCGGAATATGGGCCCTGTTAGGAATCAGAACAATATTGGCAAAGTCCGATCACGCGTAAAACAACATCGTTTCAACCACTGGGATTCTAGGATCTAGCCGCCTTCCTCGAATCCCAGAGAAGGATCTCTCCAATAAGTGCAAAGAAGGATTTTTCTTTGAAGTTTGGGGTAATGATATTAGGCTAGTTATGAAGGCTGAGGGTTTGTTTTGTTTTTTGGATGGTTGAGCATGATTATTTTTTGAGGATAATGTTCTAAGTGAAAAAAGTTTCAAAGGTGAGAAGTTGTAAGCGAATAGAACAGATTTGGCTAAAAATATAGATATAACGCTAGTTTTTAGTCCATTGGGCTATGGAGTCATATCAAGGCTTTAATTGAACAACAACATCAAGAGTGGTCCAAGGGGCAAGTCATTTGTATCACAAGATCATTGAGATTAAAATGATGGATTGGAAACAATAAAGTGTTGGAGGGGTGGAAACTAATAATAATTTCACAAGGGATTTATAGTCAGTCTAAACAAGAAAAACCTCTTAAGTAACTATTTAAAACCAACCAAGAACAGGGCTGACCTTAGAATTCTTGGGCAAGTTTGTATTAAAGCAGCTTAATTGACAAACAATCCAGTAATCCGCATAATTACCTTCAGAAAGTATGAAAACACATAAGATAAAAAAAGTGTAACCTAATATTAGATAAGGTACTTTTAAACCTAATCTACTTTTGGCCAACACCAAGGGAAACCTTCAGAATCTACCTTTGGAGAATAGAAACTAGAAACAGGGAAAACCATCACTTTTCTAGTCTAACTTTAATAAGCAAATGATGAAAATAACTTTCAAGAATAATGTTTAAAGAAAACAGTAGGACGAGGGAATGCAAACATTCCTAACTGCTTAAACTGTATTGAATCATTCTTAAATAAACAAATTTGGAGGAAAACATTGAGATAAAGCTTATCAGTGAGAGAAGGGTACTGGTAAACAGTAAATCCTAACTCTATAAATGTTTTTCTTTATCAGAGAATAGTGAAAAATATGACATACATAGAAGGAAAAACAAAAACAAAGAAAGGGGCACTTCACCAGTGATATAGACCAGGATCCCAAGAAAACAATTTGTTATTGATGTCAAACCAAATTGACAACAGTCCACTGTTTAACAGCAATCATCTTCACTATTCAAATTAAACTTATCTATCACAAGCGTAGCTTCAAGGGCCAATGCAGGTGACTATTTACAATCAAGTTTAAGCTCAAATGTATTTCAAAGCGCTCCATGAACAATCTGGCTTCTTATCATCTTCGCTTAAGTATTTAATCACGGATAGTGTAACGAGGAGGTGAATCTTCAATAAAAAGATCTCCCAAGAAAATTACTACAGCCTTTAATGGCTTTCCTCCGTACCGAGGGTTCGATGAAGAAGCTTACGTATGTGTCGCTCCCCGTATTAATCGTTTTACACTTTAAGATTGCTCAGGAGCTTTTGTTGACCTTCGAGGCTCTGTGTCATGTTGGAGTAACTCTGCAGATATTTTTTCATTAAGTTCCTTGCAGAAGTAACTCTCTGGCTGTGCTGAGGCGAATATCTTCGTTTGATCAATAACTTCGGCCTCTGTTTTAAAGTTTTTAAGGCACAGGTGGCTTTGTGGTAGCTGGGAGGAATCAATTCGCCTTAGATGTGGCAGTGGAGGCCTTTCTGTCTGATAGATCTTTTGATTTACCTTTAATTCTGTTTTAATTTGGGGGATTAGGCTTTTGATAATCATTCTTAGCCGTAACCCCAAATTATCTTCAGTCCTTCTCGTTGCGTCGTGTGCTCGTTCTTCGTAACCGATACTCTTTAATTGCAGGGATTAAAATCGATGTGCGTACAATGCCATAGTGGCTCCCCCCAAGGCATCAATGCCTATGAAGCACTAACGAAACGCGTGGATCTTGAACTCCGCGAATGGTTTTCTTTTTGTGAATCAAAGGCAAGTGAAACGTTTTTCCTGCCTTCTGCCTTTTCTTCGACATAACGAAAACCGTTAAACACCCGCAAATATAAAACTTAAATTAAAATCTTGCGCTGTGGGTTTAACCGCCGCAAAGGATGTGGGAGGAGTAGCGCGATTACAACATCCAACGATGGAGATAAGCCAAGAGAAGGTAAAAAAGGAGAGCGGAGGGAAGAATAAGATCTAATGATCCGGGGATCGGTCCGGACCCGGGACACAAGGGATGGTCCATCCAATCCTGAATCGCACCTGGGTGGAGAAACAATGTTTAAAGCGTCGGGAAAAAACTTGCGATGCGATGAGCGATGACCATTGATCTGAGGATCAGATCAACGGTGGGAAAAAAATCAAAGGTTTATGAAGCGGAGGTAAAACTTGTGATCGGGGCAATTGTGGGTCGTTGGATCTGAGAAAGTGGAGAGAAGATCAACGGCAGAAAACCAATCGGGGATCGGTAATCAGAGGTGGGGTGATGCGATTGCGCGACCGGGGAAGGCCGATGCGATTGCGTGATCGGGGAAGGCCGATGCGATGGTGTGATCGGGCCATCGCAAGTGGAGGTTTCAAATTAACACAATCGGAAGAGCTGTTACAAAAGTTTCCGATGCGATAGGCGCCTCGGGACTTAAACTCTTGGTCCCAGGCGTAGGTTATATAAATGGAAAGCGGCGGGGGCGGGGTTTATATATATGGGACCCAATCGCATCGAAAATTTTGATGCAGGTCTTTCAATCAACCCATTGTGGATTTCTCTGATGCGATTGCACTTCGGGTCTTTTTAATCTAACCATTTTCATTTAAAAATCGTTAAATGGGCGCGTTAGACCAAAACTTTGGATAAGTGGGTTATTTGACTTTACAAAGGAAAAATACCATTGGGAATGAATTTTTATAATGATTTAGTGCCCGATGGCGGGCCCATGGGTTACATAAAATGATATTACGATCAGGGGGTATGTACATGGGCTTAATCGCATCGGAACTTTTTAAACATGGCAACAAGACTTGCGCACTTGGACTTTTGAGATGCGATAAGCACTGTGAGGGGTTAGCACCTGGTTTGTATGGTGTGGGCATGTGGGGGAAGTGGTTAGGGGGCTTAACTGAAGGGGGCTAAAGCCTGAAACATAAAACATGGATTTTTATGGATTTTCAATGTTTTCAAAGGAATTTGAGGGTTTCGATAAGGTTAAAAAGTGAGTTCTTAACCTTGTAAAAATGATTTTCATGAAGGGAAGAAGAGGGATCATGAAAATAGAGGAGTTTTATGGAGAAAAAGGGGAGAAAATGAAGGTTATTTTTGAGTGCAGGAAGGGGTAAAATGATGATTTTATAAAAGAATATTTTCACTTATGGAAACAAAGAAAAATTTTGAGTATATATAAAAAAGGAATGTAGTGAAGAATTGGACGTAGGCATGAAGCCTTCAAGAGTCTTCAAGAGCCAACACTTTTAGCAATAAAATTTGTTCCCTAAGGCCTGTCTTAGCCACCTTTTGCTATGTAACAAATTTGTATAGGTGGCTTACAGGCCCAAGCATCACTTCCAAAAACACGTAAAGTGACTTACATCTCGCTTGATTTGAAATTCCAAGCTTCTTTTTCCTGGAGTTATATTCTTTAAAACCTTAGTAGGAGTGTGTGATTTACTATGTAATGTGCACAGCTTAATGGCTTCCGCCCAAAAATTGAGACTAAGTCCCTTAGATTGAAGCATACAATTAGCCATTTCTTTTAAGGTGTGATTGTTTCTTTCAACTACACCATTTCATTGTGGAGTATATGGAACAACATGTTGCAATTGAATGCCATGCTCAATGCAAAAGTTGATAAATTTGTTCTTAACGTATTCTCCTCCATTATCTGATCTTAACCTAAGAATTTGATGTGCAGATTGTTTCTCAACAAAGGCCTTAATGGCCAAGAACATGTTAAAAAATTCACTCTTGAGTTTTAAGAAGTATACCCAAGTGCATTTGGAAAAATCATCAATGAAAGTTAAGAAGTACTTGCAACCGAGAAAGAAACAAGAAGTGGACCATATAAATCACTGCAAGTACGTTTGTAAGGTTTAAGCGTGCCAAGAGGCACGTTTGTCAAAACTATCCCGATGATGTTTTCCGAGGACACATCCAGAGCAAACACCATCTCGACAAGATACCATACCAGATTGAATCATATAACATCAATCATCTAGAAGTTATAATCTTCATCAACCACGCCCACAAGTTGGAAGCATACAACATATTGACTCTTGAGTCCTAAATCATCAATCTAAAGGTTTCAAGCTTTCAAAATTCAATATATATTACTTATTATCATTGATATATAACATTTATCATTGATTTCAAATTTCAATATCTAACATTTATCATCATTGATTCATTGATTTCAAAATTCAATATACATTTATCATCATTGATATATAACATTTATCATCATTGATTTCAAATTTCAATATCTAACATTTATCATCATTGATTCATTGATTTCAAAATTCAATATACATTTATCATCATTGATATATAACATTTATCATCATTGATATATATCATTTATCATCATTGATTCATTGATTTCAAAATTCAATATATAACATTTATCATCATTGATTCATTGATCACCATATAACTTTCATAATTCATAATTCATAATGACTTGTAAATAGTAAACTTATAAATGCCAACTTCAAAGTTTCACCTTTCAAATTCAAACTTCAAACTTAAATTGTCATTAAATATATGAAATCAGAAAGAGTCAAGTTTCAACTGTTCAACTGTCAACAACAAATAGAAAAGACTAGTAAACAACAAATCTATTTTATCTGGCTAGCCCCTTGCCACGCCCACAAGAAATGTCTAATTTTTGTGAGCCACAAGGAAATGTTGGTCTTCTAGTACTCTCAGGAGTACCACGACCAGGACTAGAAGGTGGAGGCTGGATCTGCAAAGGAACAATAGTGTGATATCGAGGAGTGGCACTGGCACTCGCACCGCTACCAGTAGATGGTGGGACTGGCCCTGTGTGTGGCGATGTTGCTGATACTTCATCATCATCCCTATCAAGTTTTGCTTCCAATTCTTCCAGATGTAACGTGTCGTCCTCCAAATTATCATCCTCTGGGTTGTTGTCCCAGACTTTGTATGATTGATCCTCATTTGCCCGATCACAGTAATGGCTCAACAACCTCAAGTTATAATGCACATAAACCAAGCCTTCAGCTCGGTTTTCATTCAGCCTGTTTCTTCTCACATTGTGTATAAAGCTGTAGGTGTTCCAACACCTCTCTGCAAAAGAAGTGTTCACAACCTGTGAGAGAACTTTTTTAGCCAACTTTGGCAAAAGTCCCATGCCGCCATATGCTTCCCACCATGTGAGAGCATCAAATCTGTCCCTGTCTTCCATTGCATGTAAAGAACCAAAGTTAGCAGTGCAACTAAATTATTTGCCTAATTCAAGGCGCAATCTAGCACACTCTTCCCTGTCGGGTACCAACTTGTCCAATGCCTTCATGTACCCCTGTTGTACCTCTAGATCTGTGTGAGGTTTCATCCTAACCCCACCTCCAGGTGCAGGTTGGCCCAACCAAGATGGAGAGTAATATTTTGGCGTAAGGATATATGCCAAAGCATGTAGTGGAACATTGAGTGTATTCCACCGTGCACACACACAATCATGAATCATAGCATACAACTTGGGATCATTATCCTTAACAATATCTTTTATTTGCCCCAACATGTTGTCCATCTGCTCATAAACCTCTCCAATGATTGGTTTATCAGTATCTACAAACCGAATCATGTTATAAATGGGTTTGGTAAAATTCAAAATTTCCCTCACACGTGCCCAAAACAGAGGGTCAAGGGCAGTCTCCTCCACATGTTCGAAACCTTGCCTGTCAACTATTGTTGCTGCCCTGTCCTTTAATAGCTGCCAGTGTGGGCTTGATACCATTGCAGCCAATGACTCTCTTACCTTCAAAAGGCGCTTGAAGGTGAGGTAATAGCTAGCAAATTTAGTTTTTGCTATCTTCAACAACTCCAATTGGAGTGAGTACGGAAAAGCCCATGGGTATTGCTATGATCTGTAATAAATTTTATCATTTTTTTACCTCTTTTGTACAAATCACCAAGCCATTTGAATTGAGGTTGTTTGTTTTTGATGATATCATGCATCAAAAGGTTCATTGTGTGAACCAAACACCCAGACCAAAAAATGTTGGGGTATTTATCCTCAATAATTGCTCCTGCTGCCTTACAGTTAGTAGCATTATCAGTGATGACCTATAGGACATTGTATGGCCTCGTCTTTTCAATTATATCAAGTAATGGTTCTGCAATGTTAATGCCGGTTTTGAATTTGTCTGAATAATCATATGCTGCCAGGAAGATTGCACCACTAACCGACACAGCCAAAACACTTATCAATGGTTTTCCTTTTACATTGGTCCATCCATCAGAGACAATGGACAACCCATGCTCATTCCACGAACTTGTCATTCTAGCCAAAGAATGGTTTATTTTAGCTTTTTCATGATCAAGACCCACAGTTCTGGCCTTGTCATACCCAGGGCTTTTGTATCCTTTGGGGGCATCATTAATGGCAGAAACCATTTCATGCCAATAAGGTAAGCAAAGAACATTGAATGGCACCCAACATGCATATAGAAATCGGTAAACTTTTGAATCCACATCATTCCTACACCCTTCGTCCAGGAAATCAGATATGGTTCTACGCCTTAATCCAGTGCCACTGCCTCCAAAACCACTGGCATGAGTGGAAGTTGAACTTGTTTGTCCATGATGTGTTGGGCCTAAATCAATGAAACCCCTAGATCTTTTAGATGATCTCTGTAGGGCAGCCTCCTCTTCCTTCCTATATTTCTCTCTCTGTGTTGCTGGCACATTAGTACAAAATTTGATTCCAATATTTTTAGTTCCATCCCCTGGCATTATACCACAAAGGTGCCTTCTCGCACGGGTGTATGAACCATGGTATTGTTTATTGCAATGGGGGCAAATAAATTTAGTGGTTCCACCACCTTTCCCTCCTTCCATTTTCTGAACATATTTCCACAAAGGTGTCTGAGTTTGGTCTCGTTTAGTTGGGGAATCTATGTCCTCAGGTTCTCCACTCCCCACTTCCTCCTCAACATAATCCTCCTCCTCTTCAGGATTTTCTTCAAATCCACCATAACCGTCCTCTTCATCCTCCTCTTCTCTGATTTGCCTCTTTCTTCTACTACTCTCCAACACCATTATCACAAAGAAAGGAACCAACACGAGGAAAATCCCTAGCCATATAGCCATGATGGAAACAAGTTTCAAGTTTCAAGTTTCTAGCCTGCAAAACAAATGGAAAAATGCCAAATGGGAATAGGAAATGCAACATAGGAAAAAAACAATTCATTTTTTAAGTTTTAAATCCAATAAAATGCAACATTCAAGAAAAATTCATGTTTTCATTTTTAAACAATTTAACAACCTACAAATTCATCCTAGAAAATACAAAATTGGATTAGAAGGCCTACCTCTTTCTTGCAATCCTCTTGTTGCCTTGCTCCTTGCTCTCCTTGTCACTTCTGTAGCTCAGCTCTCCAGTGCTCTCCTCAAGCTCAAGCTCTCTCTCTCACTCACTCAACAAACAATGAAAACAAAATGCGCCCCCCCCCCCCTATAAACAAAAAAAAAAAAATTCCGGAAGCATTTTTTAAATGCCGGAAGCGCTCAGGGAGCGTTCGCTCCCGAGCACTTCCTGAAACGCTCCCAAAAAAGCAGGGAGTGTTTTAACAGGTTCGGAAACGCACTTCTAAAAACGCTCCCCTCAGGAAGCATTTTCGGGAGCGCGTTTCCAAACGTTTCCAAAACGCTCCCGCACGGAGCGCATTTCGAAAATGGGAACGAGGGGGGGTTGAAGCTTCCCCGCAACCCTGCTCTGGAATATGCTCTGGAATATGGCTTGGGGGTGATTGGGCTGCAAGCAAGACCGTCACATAGCCGAATCTAAGGTTGGGTGGAGAGTTGCAATCCTTGGCTCAATTGCTCGATCATCAACTCAAGATAAGTATCCATCACCACTTGAATACCAGTGCTGCTTACACAGTGTTGTTGCATGCCTCAATTTGGTTGACTTTGGGAAAATTCCTTAAATTTGGAATCCTATTGCAGTAACTGGTATTAATTCTTCTAACTAATAAATTAACTATTCAGTTTATTGCTACGGCAACATCGAATTAAACACACTGCAATCTATCAAATCATGCAGAGAAATTAACAAGAAAGATCTTGGGAGACAAACCTCACTCCTCCATGGGAACCTGGCACTAATCAACGCCCAAAACAAACTACCCGGCGTTGTCTTTGCGTCACAGTTGTGGTTGTCCTATGTCTCTACGTCGGTCTCTCTACAGGCTGGAAATTGGGGTCTTCTAGCCTCCAAAAAATCTCTTCGAGTTCTGGCAGTGACCCAACATTGACTCCTCAAGGATCTTTCCCATCTGTAGATCTCTGGGTCTACAACTCCAAGTCAGCCCACTTCCCTCCTGGAGGTATGAGCTATCATGGCAAACTCTTCCTCATCGATCCTGGCAAGTGCTGCTTGCAAATCATGCTTCTTGTCCTTCTTGAGAGGACACTATGTGGCATAATGACCCATTTCACCACACTGGAAGCATTTAATGTTGGAAAGATCCTTCTTTCTTCTACGTTAGAGCAAATCCGATGCTACCAGTAATCAACAGACTTTTGATAGTGTGGTTGGGTGAATATGCAAAGACTAGGTGTAACTATAGGAAATATGACATGGTGATAATATTTTTAATAGATGTTATGGAATCCATACATATTAACTACTTAATAATTTAATGGGAATAACACATTCAAAGGATTCATAGAAGACATAGAGTCCAACGAACAATAATGCCGAATACAAATTATGTTGACCTACTCTTAATTTGAGAAAGGCATACAATCTCAACTTGACATTATAAATTAGCCATTGCCCCATTATTAACCAATCTAGACCATATCCCTTCATTGTTTTAAACATTTTAATGGGAATGAAATCTTACCCTATCCAATGCATAAATCTTGGGCAGTAAGCGCAAAAGGCGGTATCCCACGCCAGATTGAGGGGTGAATTAAAATCAATAAATGAACCAAGTGTAATCACCAAAAGATAAGATATACATACCCCTTGCAAGAAGGGATATTCGTGAGTGGGAATCAACTCTCACTACTGCACACAATAACCTCGTTAAGCACCTCATATTGAAGAAATTAAGTGTCAATGCTGCAAATGATCATTCTTAAGCACTAGATTAAAAATTTATGAGACTGCTCTAATGGATGTTGGGACTTAATTACAAGTGAACCCACTGGCTGTTTATCTCTTTATTAATGGCTTTGGAGTGCTGGTCTTTGTTTGATCACATACACTGTTCCTTTCCTCGGGTACATTTAATTTGTTGCTGTTGTTGAATATAAATGTATTTCATGTCAATTCTTGGGTAATGTAGAAGAAGTGAAGTGATTCTGTTTTGTGTTAAAGCTGGAGAGTATATTTCTTTGTATCAGGGTGTTAAGGAAGAGTCCTGGACTACAATGCATTCAAGAGTACTTTTGGTGGTTGGCAAACATGAGCTAGGGCAAGTGTTGTCTCGGAGGGGAATGCTGTTTGAGAGTCTTGCTGTTTAATTGAATAGCTGTTCATTCAATTGTTAAAAGAACATTGAGTTGCCAGGAATGTTTTGGACGAAACCGCCTTCATTAATAGTTGGAAACCAAAGCAATAGGAATCAGGTTGACTAGAAAATTACAGAATTTGCATATCTCTCAGACAGAAGATTAGCTTAAGGCATTCATTTTGCATATAAGATTGGGAACAATAAAGTATGGGGCCAACATAAACGTTAGTACTATTACACTGTCTATAAATCCTCTATATACTACAAACTCTTGGATATTAAGTAGCACATTGGTATTTTCTTGAGCATGTTATGATGTTTAACAAGCACTCGTAAATTCAATTCTAACCTAAGAAAACTAAGTCCGTGCATTAAACTAATCTCTCGGAATAACAAGAACTCTGCCAAACGTCTTTAAAGTCAAGCCTATCAAAGGAACATTTGAGTCCTAAATTATCAAGTGCACTAAAAGCAGTGCGATGTGAATGTGGAATGTAAGGCATTTATGCACAAGCAGTGGACCTCTTCAGCTGGAAAGAGATGCCAAGTCACTATATGCATTGAGATGATAACTTTGAACGCATTCCATTCATCCACCTCGAGAACTTAAATCTAGGATCTGTGAACTGGGAATTCAGCATGTCAGGATCATCATAGCAAGATAATAAATTGCTTCACACATCTGAAACATATGAAACATGACAAATAACTCTAGTAAAAGTGAAAAATGGATATACTTGAGCATTCATCGTTTTTAGAAAACAGAGCATAGATGATAAATGCAACAAACTTGAAAACTTAATCATGCTGACCTTGTCAGTCTAGCTCCCTAATGCTGACTTCTATGTTTACACTAGTCAAAAGACATGATCAAAACCATGATGCACTGGCTGGATATGTAATAAATTATGTGCAATAGAAAGGGAAGTTTCATGCATTTTGTGAAAAGAAAATTTCTCAATCTCACATTTATACATATAATAATATATGGACAGATCCAGACAAAGATCATCAATCAATCTGTAGAACTACTCATTTTTGTTTTCCCAAATTTGTGAATTTGTTGTATGATTCGGCACTTTCAAAATTCACTGCAATAGTCATTTTCTTTATAGCCAAATAAGAACTTTTATGTAACCATTTTGCAACTTCGAAGCAGACGTATTCCCGAATGCTATCATGTTCTTCTGGAATGGAACAGTATGATAACTGAACAATAAGTGTTATTATTCCCAAAAAAAAAAAAAAGACAAACCATAACCCATTCTTGTAACCATGCAACGGAGTCGGGTAACCCATTAACCACCTCCGGATAGACAAGGGGGTGTGTTACAAACAGAGTGTCACTTGCAGACTAAAAGTGGCAAGGCCAATCCTTATCCCAGTGAAGATGAGGGTTACAAAAGTTTTAAAAGACAGAAGAAATACCTGTGGTTATAGAATGTTGGATTATTGATCGAGACGGCTTCTCTAGTGCACAGATCCTGGGCCAACCAGAAGGGTAGCTCCACCTTTGCACCTGCTTCTACCTGCGGAACCATTTTTCATTACGTTTCAGACTTTTTGAAGATCAGATAAGAGATGCGTTTACCAGATAAGATCCTTACAAACAGAAATAGATACATACGTTGTTATTTTCAGATCCAGGATCCAAGAGGCCCGCTCCGTTTGCGCCGACCCGAAACACTACAGACACCGGCTGCACAGAAACACTCATAATGGCATCTCAATAAAATAAACGAATGCACCCCTTATTCTCCGAAACATGAATTTAAATGTGATGTAAGAGTGTGAGATACATACTTCCTGCTCCATGAGAATGTGGTCGATGTCATAGTAATCTGCCATACTCAATCGTCGCTGGACTGCTGCTGGGAGATGGATTTCAAATTCGGATTTCAAATGGACACATTGAGCGCGCAACTCGATCCAATGCTAAATCCCAAGTAAATGACTAGTAACTAACCATATCCAGATAGTTATAGTCATGCATACGGAGAGGGGGAACCGACCTGGGTGGACTAGGGACCATTTGAAATTAATTAAATTTAGTTTTCCATCCATGTTTTCATGTTTTTTAAATTAATCTTTGAAAAAAGTGTTTCAAAATCAAGTTTGTGAAAGATCTCCGCCCTTTTAACGATGCTTTTTATTTAACGTATCAATAATTTTCGTTTGTATCTCGAAGTCGCACAAGTTCAGCATGACGGTCATTGAAAACTATTTTGTGGTGGAGTATTACGTGTTGCGCGGAATCGAGTATAAACAGTTGGATTTAAATAAATCGTTTTAAATTTAATATTTATATCTAATTGTATATTATAATTAATTATTATTATTATGGTGGTTGAGTGGGTAACATTTTATTTTTTTCGCTTGCTCAAGCTCTGCGGCCATAGCTGCTCTTGCTACCTGCTCCTCAACTCTCTACAATGCACATGGCCCCTCTGGAATCAACCCCAGAGGTGGCCTCTCCCTCAAATCAGGCCCAAGCCTTCTCGGCTCTTATTAGCTCCTTAGATCCGCCCTGCCCTAGGTCAGCAATCTCCAAATTTGTGAAGAAGCTCGATGGCATTTAGGAGGTCCCCCTTCCTCCGACTATTCTGTGTATGGTTTCCCTCTCTCTTGCTAAAAAAGGTCTCATAGGACAATTTAACGGATTATGGCCCTCCCCAAAGACTGGTCAGAAATGGGTGGAGCGCAACTAGTCTGACAAAATCAATGGCAAAATCTCTATTAATTTCTGCGTCAAAGGCTTTTTCACATTTCATTTTGAAACGAAAGAGGACAAGGATTTGATCTTCAAAAACGGGCCTTATTTCATAGACACCAGAGTTCTCTATCTCAACAAGTGGACGCCTGACTTCGACCCAGAACTTGATGTGCCAAATGTAGTCCCAGTGTGGGTGCACCTCCCACACCTTCCTCTACACTATTGGGGGGACGATTATGTTTGTGCGATTGGAAACGCTGTCGGCAAATTCATTGATTGGAGCGAGCCTAAAGACAATATGCAAGCATGTGCCAGGATTTGTGTTGAAGTGGATCTGGGTAAAGGCCTCCCTGAAGCAATCAAGCTCAAAGTTGACAAACGGACACACATTCAGCAACTCGACTACGAGCAAATTCCTTTTAAATGCGAGGAATGTCACTAATATGGCCATTTTGCTAACAGATGTTCTAAAGTTATTGATATTGAAAGTCCGGACTCATATGCTCAATGGGAAACCATCAAAAAAATGAAGACTGCTTCTAACCCTATAATCTCTAGCAACTCCTTAAACCCCTCTCTTCCTCCGTCCAAAACCACCCCCTCCTGCCCCTCCTCCTCCTCTCCTCAGACCTCTGATCCCCCCCTTCATCCTGTTGATCCCCCAAACCCTCCCCTCATTGACTCTTTAGCCACAACAAATCCCTTCTCCTCCCTTGCTCCTTCTAAAGATGATCCCCCCCAGCTCACTATTCCCTCTCAACCTGCTTCTCCTCATCTCTCCCTCATTAACCTTGATCCCCCCTCTTCCTCCTCTAACCCCTTCTCCACCCGAATCACTAGGAACTCTGTAAAAGAACATGGAATCACCCTGGAAAACCCCAAAAAAAAGGGGCCTGGAAGGAAGCCATCCAAGCAACATAAAAGATGAAACTGCCCAAAAGGTTATTGCCCTTGAAACTCATAACCCTATTGAAACCTATCTCTTAGGGAAAAACAACAAAGACTCAGGACAAAAGGAGCAAGGAGGGAAGCCATGCCCTTGTTCTGCTTTCCTGAAATGATGAAAGTCCTCTTACGGAACTGCAGGGGTTTAGGGCACCCCTCAAAAACTTTAGCCCTAAAAGATCTTATGAATCAAGAAAAGCCGGACATAATTCTCCTTCAGGAAACTAAGCAGGGAGATCTAGACATGAAAACTATTCTCAGTAGAATAAAAAATCATTCGAGCACCCTCTCTGAATCTAGGGGTGCCTCTGGTGGTCTTGCCACTATTTGGAATCAAAGCATTTGGAAGCAGAAAAGTGCAGCAAAAACGCATAACTGTATTAAAGTGACCCTTCGAAACACTAAAGAGAACACTGAGGTCATCATGTACAATGTTTATGGCCCCAACCATTACAGGGATAAAGCGATATGTTGGGACACTCTAAAAAATGACATTGATAAAGAAGACAGTAATAACATCATCATTGGAGGTGATTTCAACTTAATCCTCCATGCAAATGAAAAAAGAGGTGCCTGCTTCAACCCGGACCCCTCCAGAGACCTGCTTGAGATCATCATTCAAGATCATGAATTGGTTGATATTATCCCAAAAAATTGGAAATACGCTTGGAGCAATCGCAGATTAGGAGTGGGAAACATCATGGAGCGTCTTGACAGGTTTCTTGTGGTTGCCCCTCTCCTTTCGTCCTTCTCCATTGCGTCTTCCAGCATCCTCTCTTCCTCCGCCTCTGATCATTACCTCATCTCCCTCTCCCTTGGTGACCAACACCCTCTCGGCCCCCTCCCTTTCAAATACAACCCCCTTTGGAATGATATCTTGGAAGCTAGACAATTAGTGCGTAATACATGGTTGTAGCATGTGGAGGGATCTCCATCTTTCATCTGGGAAACCAAATTAAAAAAGGTCAAAATAGCCTTAAAGGATTGGGCCAAACTTCACTACAAGGAGCCAGAAAAGATCAAAATTGAGCTTAAGGCAAAGCTGGAGGTTGTCCACAATATCATAGATTCTCAAGCGCCAAACCAGGAGAACTCCAATCATGAAAAAGAGCTCTATTGGCAATTATACAAAACCAATAGAATAGAAGAAGAGAAGTGGCGAATAAAGTCCAGGAATTTGTGGCTCCAAGCAGGTGACAAGAACACCTCTTTCTTCCACAAACAAGCTACAGTTCGCAAAACTAGGAACAACATATCCTCCATCATAGACAATGAAGGAAAAATTCAGACAGATCAAGAGATAATCAGAACTGCTGCAACCAATCATTACAGAGATCTGCTCACTGAAACAAAGGAACCTGAAGATTACTTCGATCTCTTAAGACATCTTCCAAATATGATAATGGAGGAGATGAACAGCACTCTGAAAAAAGATATAGAAGAGGCTGAAATCAAATGTGCCATTTGGTCCCTGCATCTTGATAAGGCTCTGGGTCCTTATGGCTTCTCCATCAGCTTCTACAAGACATACTGGGACTTAATAAAAAAATACCTAACCAAAATGGTACAGTGGGCTCAAAAGAAGAAGAAAATAGGAGGCTTCACAAATTCAACTCATCTTGCTCTTGTCCCTAAAGAAAATCATCCCTCCTCCTTCTCTAGATTTCGACCTATTTCTCTATTCAATTCCTCCTCTAAAATTATTACCAAAATCCTTGCAATGTTCCTCAAGCCCCTTCCCCCTAGCCTCATCTCGGAAAATCAAGGAGGCTTCATCTCTCAAAGGCATATCTCTGACACTATCCTCCTTGTCCAAAAAGCCATCCATTCAAGTATGACTCGCAAAGAGAAAGGTTTCATCCTCAAACTCAATCTAGCCAATGCTTTTGATAGGGTTAGGCACTCCTTCCTTCTTTCTATCCTTCAAAAAATGAGCTTCGACAAAGATTTCATCGGCCTCATCAAATCTTGCATCTCTAGCCCTTGGATCTCCCCCCTCATAAATGGCAGGCCTACAAAATTCTTTCAGTTCTCCCGTGGTCTTAGATAGGGTTGTCCGCTCTCTCCTTTTCTCTTTATCCTCATGGCGGAATCATTCAGCAGGGCTTTGGATCATACGCGAAGAGTTGGCCTTATCACTAGAATAAAATTTGGCAATGGTGTTAAAAATATGAATCACTCGCAATTTGGAGATGACACTCTTTTGATGGGTGGTGCATCCTACATTATTGCTCACAGGTTCAAATCACTCCTTGATAAGTTCATGCTCTACTCCGGAGGATTGATAAACTTCCAAAAAAGTTGCATCTATGGTTGGAACGCAACTAATCAAACCATTCACAACATTGCACAAATTTTTGGAGTTACTTATAAACTGAATTGGGGTCACTTCAACTATCTAGGTATGCCTGTTAGTGCTGGCCCTCTAAAGTCTAAAGTCTGGAATATAACAATTGACAAAATGAAGAGAAAAGTCTAGCAGTGGGGTTCCTCTTGGTTGAACCTTACTGGTCGTGTTGTTTTACTCAAATCTGGCCTTTCATCTTTACCCTTGTATCATTTCACTTTGCTTCATGCCCCTGCCAGCATCCATCGCAAATTTGAAGCAATTCTAAGGCATTTTATCTGACAGGGAGGAAAAAATACAATCTTGTTAAGTGGAGGCATGTCACTCAAGGCTATGAAAATGGAGGACTTGGAATCCGCTCACCCAAGCTCCTAAACATTGCATTTGGAGGTAAGATTTTATGGAGGTTAATCAACAGACAACAAGCATGACGGAAGAAAGTTATGGAGTCCAAATACCTTAACTCTCCCAGACAACATCTTCTTGATCAAGAGATCCCCAATAGACCCTGCTCCAGAGTCTGGGCCCTCTCTAAGAAATACATCCCCTTCTTAACCCTCAATCTCTTTAAAGTCTGTCATGAGGGAAACAACATTAATATCGGGGAAGACAAAACTATGGGGCAAAATCCTCTGTTTGATAGACCGGGTACCCATCACATTCTTTCTCATTTCCCAGCTCTCGGACTTAAATACTTAAGTCAATTCTCCAAATGGGACGATGAAAACAATAGTTGGATTGGATGGAATTTCCCTCCTGTCCCTCTCTGCTTGGAAGTTGACCTCACCGACCTTCAAGCCCTCCTCCATGGAGTTGCACCCATGCAAAAAGGCAGTATGGATAGTTTTCGTTGGGATCCAACTGGCTCAGCCTACACCATTAAAGCAGCTCACTGTCAACTCAGCAAAGATCACTTTCCAAATCCTCCATGGGCAATTTGGAAATTGGTTTGGAAATTGGAAGCCATCCCAAAGGTCAAGATTTTTATTTGGACTCTCCTCAAAGGCAAGTTTCTCACCTCTAAAAATTAAAAAAAAGGGGTGTGATGGGTCCTTCCAGATGCCCCAATTGTAAATGTGCAGAAGAGACAATGCATCATCTTTTTTCAATTATCCCTTTGTTGCCCAATGTTGGAAATATCTCACCTCATCTTCACAACTCCATATGGACTATGTCAACACTATCTCTGATCTGATCAAAAGCTGGAGGAAACATTACCCTTGGGGAAAAAAGAAGAACAATCTGGCTAGAAGGGTATGGGATACCTTTCCGCATGTACTCTTATGGAACATATGGCTTGCTAGAAATCAAGAGATCTTCAGTAACAAAAAGTCCTTCTGCAGTGAAATCTGCAACAAGACATGGAGTCTCACTCTTGAAACAATTGTCTCAAAAAACAACAGCAGCATCAGTGTTCATGATCTCCAGTGGAAAAAATATTTTTTTTGGGTAAGATTTTGGACAACCCTGGCTTCATCAGGCCTTTTACTCATCATCCCCATCAGCATGAAGCATGGAAGGTTTGCTTAAAAGAAAAAGAATTCATTTAATGGCTGGACAGCTGCTCAAGGCCTGCTCTTTTTTTCGATGGTGCATCAAAATCGAACCCAGACATCACTGGAGCTGGAGGCATTATTAGAAATGGAAATGGCAACACTCTTCTCTCATTCGAATGGGGTCTTGGCTCTCTCGCCAACAACAAAGCAGAAGCTTACACCCTTCTCCAAGGCCTGTATCAACTAAAGAAGAACAACATCACCTATGCAATGGTGTTCGGGGATTCATCTATAATCATAAACATGATGATCCATGACTATCCTGTTCGCAATATAGACCTTCACAAAATTGTTAGCAGATGTTGTGACATCTCCAAAGGCATGAAAGACATATCCTTCCACCATATTCTAAGAATGAACAATAAGACTGCTGATGCACTAGCATCCAAGGCTTGTGCAAGAGCTGTTGGTCAATTCTTCTGGAATGATGATCTATCCTACAATCTCCTACCATGATCTTGACTCTGTTGAAGAAAATATTTTTATGGATCCTCCCTTCAAGAATCCCTGAATTCTACAAACTTATTGGTACATGCTCCCACATATCTCTCATGAACTTGTCTCCTCCGGTTCGCTACCCGGCAGCTCCCTCCTCAGCACACACTGATATTTATTCCCGCGACCCTTCCTCCTTCCTGCATCCTTCCATTGCGTCCCCCTGCTCTTTGCTTGTCGCTGTGTTACTGGTCCACGCGCTCCCCCTCCCCTGCTGCTTCCCCCCCTCTTTGTTATCTCCTCCCCTTCATCGTGCTCCCACTCCCCTCATTTCCGTCATTCCCTGTCCTTTGTTTCACAATGGCTCGCAGCGAAGACTACCTCCACTGTGCAGATCTCCAGGCAGAGCTGGAACAAAAACACGCTTAACAAAAGAACTTGGATGCCAAATAGCAATCGGACGTGAATCTCTTCCTCCATCGGGTTACTTATCTTCAACAACAGTTCAACGACGTTGCCAACCACTGCTCTCATGTAGAAGAATCTATCCAAATTCTCAAATATATGTTGGAAAAGCGCTCAGCCCCAAGTTCTGGTTCCAGCAATGTGAGAAAATACAAGCACAAATGACAATACTGTTGGTCAATCGGTTGCCTAATGAGCATTGACTGATCTGCTCCCCTCCTTTTCTTGGTATGGTTTTTAAATTTGTATTACTGCTCTCTCAGTTTGTTCGTATCTACTCGTTATCTGTATTTCAGTATTTTCTGAATAGTAGACACAAAGAAAGCTTAGCATTTTGTGGAAGCTACCTTCTCTGCTGCTCCTCTGAAACTCTTGCATGTATCAAAGAGTCACCTCCTCAAATCTTTTTTGGAATATAACTCAGCACCCGATATTGTTAAAATAATATATATATATATATATATATATATATATATATATATATATATATATATATATATATATATATATATATATATATATATAATTTTGATGTTATAATTAAGTTAGATATTTAAAATTTATATAATATATATTTATTAATTATCAAAAATATTTAAATTTAATGATAATAATCATCTAATATTAAGGTCATGGTCAAGCGATACATCAAATTGGCGTTTGATACCCTTTTGTTTGTGGGATAAGGGACCCCAAATTGGTGTATGAGACCCTTTTGTGTTGTTTGTGGGATAAGGGACCCACCTCCGCGCAGTGATTTGACTGCTAAGTCTACAAAGGCATACATACTGTACCCCCTCTGGTTTTGAACATGTAACATCTTAGGAGGAAACACATGCTCTTAACCATTAGGCTCACTCAAGTAAATCTGTATCTAAATTTATTTATGTGGAAATAAATTTATTTTGAAAAACTTTTCTAACCTAGAAAATTTTATAAAACATTTTGAAATTTTTTATTTATAATATTTATGGGTTTTTTCCTTATTGCACCGAGAATCTAAATCTATTTATAAATAATTATGTCGAAATAAATTTATTTTGAAAAAAAAATCTAATCTAGAGAATTTTATAATAAACATTTTGAAATATTTTATTTATAATATTTATGGGTTTTTTCCTTATTGTGCAAGAGGTTCTCTCCAATCTAGTATATAAGAGATGTTGTAATGTCTCCTATAAATATTTTGACCAAGGTCAAAAAAACAACAACAACAACAACAACTCTATGTTAAAATAAAAATAACTTCAAATTAATACAATACTAATTTGTGTTGGATAGTTAAGGTAAACTTGACTTGGTCAATTTTACAGTGGTTTTTGAGCTTCCAGATTATAAGAACCCATGGTATTAATATGGAAAATAGCCTATTTAAAAGGTGAAATTAAACCAACCTATATTCATCTTAAATCTCAATCTACTGAGCTAGAGAGATCATATCTTGTGAAATGCAAATCTATTTTAGAGTGAAAAAAAAATTGATCCACATTACTTTAATTTAAGATGCTTCCATTCCAAATAAAAACATACTCAAATAAATAAAAAAGAAAATATATATCCTTAAATACTTTCTCAATAATATTTATACATTATTTGCTTATAATTATAGGTTATTTCTTTATAACTGCTTAGCCCTTGAATAATTTTTTTTAGGGTATTTAAAAAAATTTTATTAGTAAGTATTTCTATTCAATGTTTGTTAAAACTCTAAACACATTAAAAGTTACATAATTATAATAACATATTAAATAATTATAATAATATGTTAAAAATACAAAAATGTTTATGTACATTTTCAATTACCCACTTAAAATGATAAAAGAAAGAAAGAAGGTGAGACATTGTAATAAAAAATAAAGTAAGTTTCACATTATTATATAATTTAAATTATTATACATGGTTAAAATGTTAATTTTATGAGGTTTCAAATTTTAACATGTTTCACTAATTGTTGTAGAAAAAGGAATAAGATAATCGCAAGAAAAAAAGGTTGGTTGTTTTTAAATTTTTGTGGGATTGTGATTTGATATATGAAATTTTTTAATCTAAGATTTGTATTAGATACTTTGGTAAGTCGATGTTTGGAATCTATTTATGAATCTCATTAATAGATTCGAAACGTTTTTTTGTTTGTTTGTAAGTTTCGGTACAAAAATTCTATTAATAAAAGGAAGTATTGCATTGAGTATATATTTCCTTCGATATGCCAAAAGGATTGACTTGGGAGAGCATTCCTCTGACCAGGGGAGACATAGTAAACATTGATTCTACATAATCATATTTGAAGACTTAGATGCTACAAAACCGAAGTACAAAATATAAGACCAAACCATAGCATCAGGAGGTATCCATTGACCTCTGTTAGTTTGCATGACAAAAAAAATTCCACAATAACAAGAGCAAAACAAAAATGTTTTCCATGAGCAGACGCAAACCAAACACAACCAGATTTGTAGAAACTATATCCTTTTCGAAAACTTGCAGAGACAGTGATAAACAACATACACCATCTTTACGAAAACAAAAACGAATTTAGAGCCAATTGAGAAAAAAATATACATTGACCACCAAGATGTTAGGGAGGATGTCAAGAACACCTCCAAGAATTCCAGTATAAAATGTCGTCTAAAGAAAACAAAACCTGGACCATCCAAGCCCTCATCAATCTAATATAATAACTAGAGAAAGAGGTGAGGAGTTAGCAAGCGGAGAAGTAATGGCAGGAGGAGATGGAATAGTAGGCGGTGCATTTATGACTACGACGGAGTCATTGAGATCCTTCGTCTCAAACTCCAACTCAGAGACCACATATTCTTCCACACTGCTTAATCGTGACACAATATCATCCAAACAGAAATGAAGATTCCAGAGAATTCGTTTGATATCCTCTTTCCTTGCAAAAAGTTTATAGTTATCCACCTGCTTATCTTTGAGGACCATGCGGAAGAGGGTATCCATCTGTTGGTGCACTGTCAATGAATGTAGGAAGTGAAGTTTTCGCTTTCGGAATTTCCACGGGTCGAGGATCCATTTGAGACCCTCTCCTCCCACTTTAGAATCAAAGAAGTATGATCAGACTCCAAACTCCTTTGATTTAAGGAGGATAATTTCCTTCCCAACTTTAGGAGAAACATAATCAAAATAATTTTCCACAAAATCCCACCCAAATAACCAACGATGATGACATGAAGAACCATTGACACCCCCTCTATGACTTGGCATTCTCTATTGGGGGGCCATAGTTACGTAGGGGAACAAGTGGATCAGACAAAACAAATCAACATGATAACCAATAGGACAAACAACGAAACAAAACCCAGACTTTGCAAATCTTAGCTCAATCAGAAAAAAAAGTCGTCTCCAAAGCTATACAATTGGAGCCCTCTACCTGTGTGAAGTGGACTAGCCCAACTAACTACAATTAGACTCCTTGGTACATAGACCGAGCGCAGTGGCAGTAAACAGTAGAAAACCCAAATTAAGGTCAAATGAACCATAAACACAACACCTTGAAACTTTAGAGGGGTATAACACAAGGGTTTACCATGAAAACCTTAATGCTCCCCAAATTCTAAACACGGAACGAAACCAGAATTAAAAGATATGAGTAACATAGGAAACTGTTACACAACATTTTGTCAACGTCCCTGCAATCCCCATCTTAAACATTAGAGGACCATTTTAGTGAATTATGTGTATTGTCGTACCTTGCAAAAAGTGTCATTGCATCCCTTGCCATGAGAAGAACGTTTCCTCTGTTTGATATTCCTGGAGCAAGCTCTCAAAAACATATGATTTTGGGTCGGTGCTGGTAGGCATTTATGGCCTCGCACCCATAGATAAATTAGCACTAGGCCTCGTGCCCATTGGCACTCTGTCTCACTGCACTGCCCGCACTGAGCTGTTTTTGGAATTTTTTTTAAAATAGAAGCGAAATTTCCATTCCCAACCACTTCGTGGGCGGAGTCAGCATGGTTTGTTCGACTGAATAACGTCGAAGACCTCCATTTGGCTTCTTGTTTCCTATATTTGAGCAACTCCCAAAAGGATAAGGTCTCCCTTACACCTTATGAGGGATCCCAAACCACCTCCTCCTCTTCTATAAATACATCCTTCTCACATAGTTGCAGCTAGTTGAACAATCCTTACTATAGTTGGTGTGAGATAGTGCAGAAAGGAATCCATTGTCGAGAGAGAGTCTAGGCCCATTGCTTCGCCAAGTCCAATTTCCCGATGAATGCTTGAGACGTGTTTGACTGGACTCATCGAAGGAGGTTGCAATGTCAAGGCTCTTTTGGTTGTAAACTTCTTCTCTCTACTTATTAATACATGACTGATGTTTTGGTTCCTGTTTTGTGTTTGATGTGTTTAATATTTTTGCAACGCGTTTGATTCTCCTTGACCAATTAAATAATTATGAATGCAAGTATGTTTTCGTATGCTGTTATCGTTCTCTGATCCTTGTGCAGGCACCCGAGTATCACCACTGAAGGATTGTGACGTGTAAATACGATGATCAGGAGACTGTTGTCACAACTATGACAACTGTGTTGGAACAAAGGTAGGTCATCTATCCCAACTCGGTTTCATTCATAAACTAGGAATCTGAAGGATTAGCATATTCCCTTGTTGTTAGACTCACTCTAGGGCTAGAGGGATCGCCTCTGTCTGCAGAGGGGATTTACTTGCACAACAAGTTGGCGACCATACTAGGGATCAATGTGTTTGTCGTCTCTGGTTGTTCGTCTAGTGTTTTGCTTGTCGAGTCGACTTTGGTCATTTCATCATTTTTCTGCTTTATTTTGCTTGTTTGACTGTTTTCAGCCACCCTGTTCAGTCCTAGAGTGTCAAGTATGACCTCTACTCAGTGGTTTTTATTTTTTCCCATGGTTTTTTAACTCGGTGCTACTCTTGCTTGAATAGTCGTGCCGATTGGCGCATGTTGCTTTTGTCACAGGTGCACCAACCCCTGTTTAGCGCGGATTATAGCTAAGCAGATGCGCTGAATTTTGTAGGATTGAATTTTAGCTTCTTTTATGAGTTTTGTCAGTTTCTCCTGCCTCTGGGTTGGATTTTATCTTTCAATTGGTCCACTGAGATTGTTTTGACCCTATTGTCTCATTCTTCTCAGTTGTTTGTCCCTCATCTTATTGGTGGATTTTGTCGCCCTAGGGTTTCTATGTGCCTTATGTCGCTTGTTCAGCTCTCTCCTCACTGAGCCTTTTGAGTTGAGTTTGAGTCACGTTGGTCTTTGTCGTTTTAGTACGTCGATTGATTGTTTTTTCTTTTCTTTCGGTTTTTCGTGTCATTGGGTTGTTGGATGATCACTTTTTGTTTTCGCTTGGCTCTCCATTTGTCACCTTGAGCATAGATTACATTGCTCGCTGAACTGGTTCGAAAGCTCTCTGTTTGCTTGAAGGAGTGCATCTCTATTTTGAGTATGTTTCATCATGTTTGTATTGATTGATCTCTTTACTTTAGATCATTACATTCGAACTAGTGTCCATTTTTCTTTTTAGTGTCACAGTGAATTTTGCTTCTCATTCGTCTAAAAAGACAAAATTTGCATTCTTTCTCTTAAGTTTGAAAATGGAAATTGTTCTTTTGCATTAGTAGCTTTTTTTGAACAAGGAAAGAGATTTTCGTTTTCTGCTTTGGTTGTCTTAGATGCATTAGTGAAATTCTCTTGTGTTCAATTGGTCGCTGCTTTGTTATGAACTACTATCCCTCTCTTAGCCAGATTTCATTGAATTGGAATGATTTAGTTTTGCATGTAGTTGTGCATTAAGGATTAGAGATCACATTCGGTAAGGCCTTGAAATTGCAACATTAATTCAAGATCAACTTTAAAATGAATTCAATCAACCTAAGGAAGCATTGAAACCTAACACACATATTTTAGAGGTCTAGGCTAGTGACATATTTCAGCGTCATTAAACCTAGCAGCTGTCGTTCGCCATCTAGCTTTAGACAGCGCTAGTACGGACTTGTGCTCCCTGTACCGTCAATTATATAAAGGGAGACCCTCATAGGTTGCAATCCTTTAACCATAGGAAGTCGAGTCTGCCGCCCTGTAATCGTGATACACCAAGCACAGCATTCGGGGAGACTATCTGCATGTACATCAAGTCCTTGGTCATTTCTCTTTCATTTGATCACCAAGGTGTATATTGCAGTTCATAGAAACTTGGTATACCCCCTTGCTTAGATTCCCTGAGTAGTCATTTTGGTCTTTTCGTGACTCTCTAAAATTGAAAAGATCCTTGAGCACTTGTCCTTTCATGCTCGTTTCAACCTGAAAGTGACTAGAGTCACATTTTGTCTGTTTCTCGACTCTTAAAACATGAAACATAAGAGTTTTGTTTCAATGTCATAAAAATAAATTGCCTATTATCGCATGCTCATTAAAGATATCTTCTTGGCTTGTTCTTAAGTAATTCCTTAGTAATTGATCTTGAAGCCTCGATTTGGTCATCTTGGTTCTCTTCTGTTTTGAAACATAGTCACGGTGGTGGAACCACCAGTTTCGTCGTCCTCTTCATTACCTCCTAGTGGTGATCCTTCTCCTGAAGTTTCTTCGGAAGCATCTCAGCCCACTAGGTCGGTCGATTTCTGGAAGTCTATTCTTCCGAGTATCTTACCTCTCGCTACCCGATCTCCTCTTGAAGAGCCATTTGATATCAATTGGAAACCTCAAGACACTTGGCCTGGTTCTGCGAACAAGGAAGATTTTCCTCTTCTTACTTCAGAACCATCTGTATTAGCCATTGCTTTACTTGCCACTGCTCGTCGCCTTTTCGACGATCAAGTGGCTTCATCCGACATGGATTCTTTGAATCCTGTTAATAGTGAAGAGCTTTATGTTTCTACAGGAGATCATTTTCTCCCTCCAGAGATTTTTCCTTATGTCTCAAGTCAACCATCTTCACAGCCGGTATCTCTCCTGGGTGGTTACCGTACTTTGGGTCAGATCATTTATGGTGTTGCATCATTGTATCAGAACCCGATATGGTCGAATACATCGACTCTCTTTGGGAGCTTGGCGGTCTCAGTATCAAGGGCATCACCCTCGAATCCTGTAACACTAACGAATGTAACCTCTTTTCCCGTCCAACCCACTGTCTGTGTCGATTTATCTATGCCGGCTATCCATATGAATCAATCACCCACAACATCTTCTTTTGTTCGAAGGTCCATTTTTATCGATCCTAAGATACTTGTTAGGCCCACCGTGAGTGGATCACAACCTCGTGTTTCAGGAACTCAACATGTTAGTAGTGCACATATGGTTTCTACTTCCATTCCTGGAGGTTTGACATTCGATGAGTATCTGTTAGCCATTCAATAGTAGAATTCCGCTCCTCAGGGTTCTCAGCAGCTGCAAACTTCTGGTAATCCTTTGCATCATTATGACGTGTATGGTAATCCAGTCTATTTTCCTCCAATTAATCCCAATCAGACCATATAATAGCCAGGACATCCCTATGGTCCACAAGGACAACCCTTACAGGGACAACCTTCGATCCAACAGGGACAACCCTATGGTCCAACAGGTCCAACAGGGACAACCTTATGGTCCGCAAGGACAACCCTTACAGGGGCAACATTCGGCCCAACAAGGACAACCCTACGGTACTATTGGTCAACCTCACGTTCAACAAGGAGCATCTTATGTTCCTGGGGGGGAAATCTATGCACCACAGGTGTTATGTGGAATTATGTATTACAGATAAAACATTCTTCCCTAGACATGTGCTTATCTAGAACAATAGGTTAAAGACTTTACGACTACCTTTTCTAACTATAAACAGACACATAGAATGAAATAAGAATCTTACTTGGAGTCCAACCGCTTCCAAAATCTCCTTCTATCACTTTTTCTGTAGCTTCAAATTCTAGCCAGCCGTGCAAAATATTTCTTGCAAGAATGAACACTAAACAACAAGAGATAGAAATAATACATATGTCTATTCAAGTTATTTAGCTAAATCAATAAAGCACAAACCATATACATCAAATAAGAAATCATGATATGGAGAATCAAATCTTATATAGATGCATATAGTGAAAGATAAGCATTAATCTTTATTAATGATAGAAGGGGAGGTTACAACCCAATGATTGATTTAGTGTCACCATCTCCAGCAACATCCCAACCTCATCACAATGCAGATATCTCCAGCAATATTTCACTCAAATCAACTCCTCAATTGAAATTCCACCAGCATTTCTCTACTCAAATTCTTCCTTATCAAACACTAAGATCTATGCTCAATTTATAGAGGAGCTTAAGGTAGTTTTACAATCAATGACTTTCCAATAATAGGCAAGACATGTTCCCAATCTTGTAGATGTCAAATGGACACATGGATTCGAAGTTTGACACATGTGAACTCTTCTAGAAGGTATTGGCCTCCACCCAATGTGACAAACGCACCTATGAGTGTCTGCAGAGCAGCCTTGAATGGGGCTACCTGCATATGCAACACACTTAGTCCCTTTAGAGGCAGCGTTGATGAGCTCTCATATGATATATTATAAACTTAAAATCTTGGAAACCTTTGCAGATGAAAGTCATGAATGATTTGTCTTGTTCTTTGTCTTAGGGCATGTAGCAACCGAAATGATAGGGGATGATAAACCCTATTCATTGGTCCTGGAGATGATGTCTAGTTAACTAGGTAATTGGGAATGATGCCCAAATTGACCTATAACAAATTGCCCCCTAAAGAATTAAGTCAGAATAATAATAACAATATGTTGATTGAGATGATTTAAACTGTGATGGGCTGGAGATGAAGCGGAGTGGCGACCTGCATCAATATTACAATACATTACATCATGATATATCCTCTTGATCATAATTGCTGAGGGTAGGCATTCCCATGTTCAGCACATAAACAATCTAATAACATATACATAATTCAGAAAGTCATCTACATTGGAATGTTGCCCAATACAGACATGCCTACATATATAGGCCCATGTTCGGATGACAATTTGTATGTAAGGTCACTGTACAAATGATGTGTACAACAATCCTAAAATCATAGCCTAGATGGATGAAACTAGATCTGAGGTCTTCTTATCTCGTTCACTCGATCATTCGGGTACAAGTCTAGCCATGCGAATATATGATTTGTAGTTGAACATGGTAAGATATTGTGTGATTACCAGCCAATGATGTGAGTTGTTAACCAACGCGAGAGAACCACCATTGATGTTAATGGCCCTCAAGGTACTGCAATACATTTAGTAAGGTGTGAATAGATGATTTGATGTCGAACGCCAAACAAAATCTTTCGGTCAAAGTTTCGAAAACGAGGATCTTGTCGATGTTGTAACAAGCCTCATGGTACTGGAATCAGATGTTTCTAAGTGAACATCCTGGATAATGATTTGTCATCGACAGGAAACCACCTTATTTCGAAATGGGAGTTACTGATTTCGGAGATAAATATATGACTTGATATAGCAATTTTCAAGGATGACGGTCATGAGAATGAAGGTTTATGAGTATTGCAGAAGGATGAGTATTCACTGGATGACTTCTCTTGAACATATAGGTGACACTGAGATGAGTTGGCAGCATTGACCCAAAACCGAAGTGAAGGTATGATGAACCAAAGGTATGAATGAACCGTCAAGAAGGTTACCCAACCCAAATAGTCACAGTGATGGAGTGAAGTGTCATGTTCAAGAGGGACCTGCTACCATAAAATTTCTTCTCACTTTCCAAAATTTTCCCAGGTCATTTGTCGACCAATACCTCTTTATTTTTTAACAAGCTTGAGGAGGATAACATTTGCTTGATCTATAATTCAACCCTTTGGGCGAATAAAGTATCACTATTTAATAATTTAACGAGTCTAGCGATGAATGAAACTCGATTCTTGCCATGATCGATAAGCCCGTCGCTATTTTATGTTTTAATGAGCTTAACGACAGTGATAGCCCGATCCTTTTTCATATTTAGAGAGTTTGAAAAGAGGACGAAATAAAACTCCATAAGTACTTTTTTGTAAATTAGTCGCTCGGATCCGAAAAAGTGTAAAATAATATCTGAGAGAACCTCTTTGTTCATGTTTAACCAAGGTATTCCTTTTTCGTAAATAATCTATCTCAGTCCGGAAAAGGGTTAAACTTATACTGAGTAGATATCGATTCATTTACTTTTACGAGCTCGAAAAGACAAGTGCTCGACAATATTTTCACATTATTGGAGTTTGAAAAGAGTTGAAAGAAGACTCCAGGGGTTCCTTTTTCACTGTTATCGAAGCTCGAAAGAGAGATAAAAGTGCGCTTCAAATCATTTTTCGTTTTTAACAAAGCTCGAAAATAAGGAGAAAAAGTATGCTTTGTGGTCAAGTCATTCTTGAAATAAATCTGCACGACTAATTTGTTCATCAGTTGTAAGACCTGTTCAGAACAACATCAAATGGACTAAAAATACATGTTTCATGATAAAAACATAATAAAACTATAGTCATAGCAATAAATACGATTTGAAAATAACTAAATGACTATTTAAAAGTAGTTTTACTATTCATTTTTACCATTCCAAAGTTACCATTTGCATTTTGGAGCTCTGAACCTGATTTTTCCCCTGAACTTCAGCTAATGATTGCGATCATTTCTGTGGACGAATTTCATTGCCGTTTGATCTAGGTTAGTGCCATAAACCTCCTCTTTCCTTCAGTATTCATTTCATTTCCAATTTCTGCAAATTTTTAGGGTTTTTAGGTCCCTAGGGTAAATTCTGCCCAAAAAGAGGGCAACACACCCTTGGATGTCAAAACCTGCGTTGCATAGCATGTAAATTGAAGGCTGCTTGCATATACAACACACTGTCTCTTGTTAGGGACTGCATTGGGCGCAATCTAGATTTTTGTTTTTTTCATTATGCCCAAAATTTGCCCAATTTTTTGCATTGAATGGAATCTAATGGTTCTTATGGTTGTATTTCAGGTTTCCATCGGATTATAATGATGATTACATGGAGGGAAAGAGAACATGAAGAAAAATATGTGATTGCCCTAAATGATCTGGGTACAGTAAGAGCCCTAAGAGATTGTGGACTGCTTAAGTACTTCAAATTGTCAGGGATGAGGGAATAAATAGAACTCTTGGAGTTCTTAGTTCGAGCATGGGATCCAACTATCGAGGCATTTCATATTAAGAATGAAGTGGTTCCCATAACAGTTGAGGATGTATACTTTCTTACAGGTTTTTCAAGGAGAGGCTTGCCTATTTCACTCTTAGGGTCTATTCTTGGAGGAGAGACAGTGGGAGATTATGTTTTGCAACATTGTTATCCAGGGGCAGAGCCAAGAAAAGATGGAAAGATAAACATTCGGGATGTTAGAGATTTTCCTTTGAGAACTATCCTTTACACGATCACAAAACTTGCCAGCATCGTTACACTACATGTAGCAAATAGATCGTATATGCAGTATGCACTAGAGTATATGGAGCCAATAGTCTTCAACTGGTTTGAAGCTGTTCTTTCTCAGATAAAGAACAACTAAACAAAGCAAAGGTAGGAAGGAAGAAGAACTTTAGTTATGGTTCAATCCTCATATCATTTTCTTTGGAACGGATTCCACTGATGCAACCACAACATGTGACATTGGATTTGTCTAATCCTAGAGATCCACGAATGCAGAGATGGGTAGAACTCATGGGTAGGCATGCAGGCCAATCGACCATTGTGTTCTCGACTACGTTATTCACCTGGTTCAGACGACATATTTTTTCCATCGATGAGTATGCATATGCAGGCGTTGATTTTCAAGGAGATCCAGATTTAGCATTACCAGAAGGCGCTTAGTGGGGTGAAATAGGTAAGAATGTTTTGAGCATTTTTTTTTTTTTTTTTTTTTTTTTAAGGTTTATACAATGTATTTGTTTTTTGATATTTTCCCAAGACTAAACTAAATGTTTGATGTAATGCAGATGTTGGCCGTGTTCAACCAGTAGAGGAACCAGAGCGTGAAACAGATGCACTAGCAGAGAGGGCTGTCAGGAGAGCAGTCCTCCAAGATCTTGATATGGCTGAGACTCTGACTGAGCTTCGGCAGCACATACAGGGTTTGACCTTCAGGATTCCGGATTTCCAGATCAAAGAGTTACCCATGCGACTGCAGCGACACACTATTGGGGTTCCTAACCGTTGGATGTGGTTACTGTGTAGGATAGCTAGATCTATAGCATGTTACCATGAGTTAACTTTTGACGTTTTGCATACATTTTGAGGTCAGATGACCAATGTGTCTTGGGCACAAATTTTTGTAAAAACCTATATCTATCTATCTATATGATTTCAGTGTTTTCCTATGTTTATTGTGCAATCCTATTCAATGATGTGAATTTTTTCTTTATATATGTTGCAAATTTTTGTCTAAAACTTGATTAGCTAAAGAATCAATCAATGTGTTCAAATTTCTAGAAATGTGTTGATATTGAATAAAATCAAAGTGTCTTTCCAAAAGTCGAACTCCTAAGAACAATCTATGCAGTGTTGGATTTCTAACAATATAAACACTAGTAAGTTGTAATACCACAAGTTGTGAGTCTAACCTTATGATGATGCAGTTAATACCAAATGAAATGGCATCAGAGAGAAGTTCGATCAACGCACTATACTTAGTGATATTGTTTGTTGATCTACCAATACAAATCCCTTGAAAACTCACTAACTCATCGTTCGGAGCGAAAATGGCCCATGCTGCAGAGGATAGATTCTGCGTACTACGACTAGCACCATCAGCATATCCAACAAATGGTTCCGAAGATTACGACATCTGCGATGAAATGTAAAGAAGATTAATAACGTCAAGAAAACTCTAAAAACAAACTAAGATAGTGAATGCAAATAAACATCATATATATACAATATAATACAAAATATTACTACGCTCATGATTAAGCATAGTAACATTTCAAATACAACCCATTTCTAGGCTGCGCCAATGGAATTCCATCGTAATCAACCAACTCGTAAGCACCCTTAGCAATAACTATTTTGAAAATATAGGGGCCATGCCATAATGGCTCAAATTTTCTTGTACCTATTACATCGACTTCTTGATCGTAGAGAAGGACCAAGTCGCCCTTTGAGAAAATGCGAGCCTGGACATTTTTGTTGTATTGCACCTTTATACGTCACTTATGCTCTTCGTTGGCTAATTGGGCTTCACAATGTGTTTCATCAAGATGGACGAGGTTAAGGAGACACTCTTCTTCTTCTGAGGTGTCAAGTAACAAGTTGATTGTGAGTTTTAACGATGGTATTTCACATTGGATTGGTAAGAAAGCTTCCAGACCATACACCAATTGAAAAGGAGTAAATCCAGTTGCATTTCTCATCGAGGTTCGATACGCCCACAAGGTAGAGTACAAGATCAAATGCCAATTTCTTTTACGAACTCCTATCATTCGCTGAAGCATACGTTTAAGAATCTTATTGATAGATTCAACTTGTCCATTTGATTGTGGATAATAAGAAGTAGAATTATCATGTGACAATTGTTGAGCCTCAAAATTGTGCTTTCTTTCATTCCATTTTACCTCATTTTCCTTTGTCCATTGCTATCCTAGACCCAATTGATCAATGAATATAGTTAAAATTACTTTTAGAATGATTTACATGACTGACTTGCTAAGTTTTGTGATTATTTCCATTGTAAAGCATTTTGACCGGAACTAGCTGCAGAATGCAGACATTCCGTAGCTAACCGACGATTCTGCAGCTGTCTTCACGTTTGAGTATGTTCCAGGTGGCCTCTCAAGAAAAACCGCATATGGGCATATTCCACGTCATGTCTACATGGTTAGTTGCTCACCATGAAGGAAGAAACGAATACTGGGTATGGTTTTGGAACGTGGGAACACATTTAGGAAAGCAGACTTCTATTAGGACTGTCTCAGTCCAGATGTCTTTTTCCTTTTCACGCAGCCACTTCAAGAGTCCTAATGTGATTCCAATAAGGAAAGACAGTGTTCCTGAAATTGTTGCAAGTCTTGTTATTTACATTTGTTATATAAACATTTGGGAAACCGAGAGCTAGGGTAGATTTTATGCTAGATTTTATTCTAGATTTTGCTTAGATTCTGTGCTACATTTCTGAAGACGCAGAGTGCTCTGTTCAAGTTATTTCATCTTTAATGAAGCAGACAGTGTTGTTTTGAAAGCGTTGATTTGATTTGGAGTTAGATTCCGTCAGGTGGTAGAGGGCCCCTGCCTCTTGCACGGATTTATTTACGTAATTTAGATAAGTATTCTAGTTGCCTTTACGTTTATGAAGTTGAATTTGTATTTGTTTTTATTAGCTACTATAGTTATACTCATTCTAACTCTTCCACAAGAAGAAGCTCTTCCAAAATATTATAATGATGAATGGGAAATGGCTATAGTATTGTAGGATTAGAAGTTGAATTCGTAGTTGCTTTTATTAGTTACTGTAGTTATACTCATTCTAACTCTTCCACAAGAAGAAGCTCTTCCAAAATATTATAATGATGAATGGGAAATGGCTATAGTATTGTAGGGTTTAATTGTAGTCTCTTTTATTCACCATCACAGTTATACTTATGCTCAGCACTCTTCCACAAGAAGAAACTCTTCCAAGAAATATTTATACTGTCTTAAGCATGATTGTGATCTTGAATGTTTTAGTTGTGTGTTTTCACTAAGTACCATAGTTGTTCTTGCTCTTAAACGCTTGTCCAAAATATCATAATGATGAGTGGGAGATGGCTATGATATCTTAATTTTTCATTGCTTTCAGTTTTTATGTTTACATCTGCACTCAATTACACAATCAGGATTGTTCTAAAAACTCTTCCACAAGAAGGAACTCTTCCAAAATACCAATCATGATGGACAAACAGACTGTATAATTCCATAGAATAATGCATGATAGCTTAGTTAGGATGCTCGGAGTTTAATTGCACTTACTTCATGCTCAGTTGTTCTATTTTAAGTTTGATAATGACTTGTAGTTTAACACTGTTTTAGGCTAGTGACATTTTAGGTTTGGTTGTAGCTCAACTCATTGCATTTGCACTCCATATTCAGTTGTCATTCACTACATACTAGATTACTTCAGTTGTTAAATTTAACAAAACAACCTTCATTATTCACAAATCTCTTCTTGTTCTAAAATCCATAATTGATTCATCACCATATGAACAAAAGACAATATCATTTTAAGGCCTGAAGTACCTCTGCAATTTCCTTATCATTTCATAAACAAAACCCTCCCTCAAAAGACTACTTTGAAAAGAAATCAATAACTCTTGAGTAAGGTTTTGTGACATTCAATTGAATTGCAGAATAGAGTTAGAAAACTAGTCCTAGAATAGAAGATCTTATGATGATATCAATGTTTTATTCCAAACATACTTCAACAAATCTCTAACCAAGGATAAAATGCTGCATCATTATAAGTTAGTTGTTTAAACTGTTTAGTTAGGAAGATTTGCATGTTTAGTTGATCATTTCTCAAGTTGAGTTTATGTTTTTAATAATTTCCTTAGAAGTCATTATCAAGCTCTGTTTTTGCTTAGTCATAGTTTAGATTTGATTCTACTTCAATGTTTGCAATTGCATTTGTCATTTGTCATCAATCAATTAGGTCTCACTCTGTTTTTAATCATTAGCTTCCTTCCATCAGTTTTCTAGTCATCTTTCTTGTGAACATAAAATCATCAAAAGACCAAAAACATCATAAATCATCACAAAAGACCAAAAACATCACAAAACACTACACACAACGCATTAAGAAACAAGCACCTAGGTACATACAATACACTTCACTTCAGCAGTTTACCAACCCTGGTTGACAATTAAATGAGCTCAATTTAGGAGACTAGATTGAGACCAAACATTTTGGCGCCGTTGCCGGGGAAGTGAAAACTAGGTAACCTTTGTTTCTTAGTATCCAAAAACAATTATATGCGTAGGGAGAGAGATTCAAGGGGAAGATTTATAAGCAGCAGAGGCAGAAGTTTGATTTCTAGAACACCACTTGCTTCATCTAGATCCAGAGCTAGTACACCTTCAACTCAAACCCATCTTCCATCCTTTACTGATCCTGGACTTCTAGAAGACCTGAAATCAGATATCCCATTAGAAAAACCTTCTACTTCATCCACTGAACCTGCCATAGAAGAAGATCTAAAAACTCCTGTTAGGGACACAAACCTTTCCACTTCCACAGGAGAGTCAACCATGGCAGAAGAAGGAGGAGGAGGAGTTTTTAATGGAGAAAACACATTATTTGGAGGTAGAGGTAGAGGTAGAGGAGAAGGAGGTAGAGGTGAAAATGGAGGAAGAGGTAGAATAGGAAGCTCTTTTGGGTTCCCTATACTTGATGAAGAAACCAATACAACCATGAAAAACATTTCACCCTCTGTCCTTCCAAACTTCTATGGACTTAAAAATGAAGATCCTGAAACTTTCTTATTCGAATTTGAAGTGCTGTGTAGGACTTATGACTACCTACAAGATGCTCAAAAATTGAAATTATTTCCTTCAACTTTGAAGGGAGCAGCATTGAAGTGGTTTATGAGTCTAATCAGTAGTTCTTTTAGAACATGGGAAGACATGAAACAAGCATTTCTAGAGAGATACTTGGATTATTGTATGTTGGTTAATCATAAGGAAGAAGTGTTCAAGATGTTACAAAAAGAAGATGAAAACTTAGAAGATTTGTTGGAAAGATTTAATTACAACATCAAAAGGGCAAAAATGGAAAACCTAGATCAAGACACTTTAAAAGCTCTTTTGTTGAAAACAATTAGGGATGAATGGTTGGATATCCTTAACATGATGGGAAAAGGGGATATATCACAACTCACATTACATGAAATATTTGAGTTATGTATCAACCTTTCAAGAGGGAAATCCAAAACTGTCAAAGGTTCAAGAGATCCTGCTCTTGCAAGGGCAAGTAAGTCTGCTTCTGGGACAGTAAGTAGATCAGAAATAGGACACATGCTTTATGATTTTAAATCTGACATCTTAGAGAGTCTTAGTGAACAAATAGACACCCTTAAGATACAAAACAAGCAGAAGGCTGAATCTGATGCCTTGGAAATCTTTTGTCCCAAATGTAGAAAGAAACATGCCTTAAGAGAGTGTCCTTTGGATGTAAAAGTTGTAGAAACCTGTGTCATTTGTTCTGAAAAACATGAGACCAAGAATTTTCCTTCTCTTCTTGGTCTCAAAGCTGTCTTTCAGGAGGAAACTCCTATAGATTCCACAGAGTCTCTCAATTTTGTATCTAGAAGGCCTTGGCAAGGACCTCAAACACAAGGATTCCGTGATCAAATGTATAATCAACCTCCACCTTGGAATTCTTGGCAGCAACCTTGGCCCCAATTTCAAAATCAATCTCAATCTTGGGCACAAGGAACACAAAGTCCCTATGGAAGATACTCTCCATACTATCAGTATTCACCATCCTATCCACCATATCCACATTTTTATCCTCAAAATCCTCAACAAAATTTTCCTCAAAATCTTCAACAAAATTTTCAACAAAATCCTCAACAACATCATTAGAACCAACCACATCAAAATCAACCACTTTCATTACCATTCCCTCAAAAATCAAATCAATTGCCTACTCAACCCATACCAAACCCCAATAATAAGAATCCTCATAATACATACATGATAGAAGGCCAACAATTTCCAACTTATTTAATCACTCCTTTAGACCTTAGTGATGTTCAACTGAGGTCTGGAAGAATACTTGAAAAGAGGAAACCTTCTGTGATCATACAAGAACAAGATAATTTTGAGGAAGACTCCCTACGGGTGAATAAAAGTCTTGAGGAAGACACATCCTTTCAAGACCCACACATTGAAAAACTAAAACAAAAAGATCCAATAAATCCAACTCCTGTATTAGAGCAACCATCCACATCTACTTCTATACCTCCCTTTCCGGAAAGATTACAAATTGATAGAGGTGTAGAGAAAAAAATAATGGTGCCTAATTATGATTTCTTAGATGAATTGAGAAATATTTGCATTAAAATTCCATTATTGCAAGCCATCAAATAAATCCCAATTTTAGCCAAAACAATAAAGGAGTTGAGTATGAAGACAACAAGAAAAAGAATAAGAGAAACCAAGAAAATTCAACTGGTAGGACAAATAGCAGACATTATGATGGGCAAGATTGCTATTCCAAAGTATCTTGACCCAGGAAATCCAGTTGTCAAAATTCACATCAATGGAATTGAGATTCAAAACACACTCATTGACTTAGGAGCAGCAATAAATATCATGAGTAGACAAATCATGGACAAACTGAAACTTCCTAATCTTCTCTTTACACCCACACTATTACAATTAGCAGATAGATCCGTGATCAAACCAGATGGGGTAATAGAAGACATTCCAGTGTCCCTAGATTCTTGGGAGTACCCTGTGGATTTCATGATCCTAACTCCTACGAATAATCTAGGAGGCCATCCCGTTATATTAGGAAGACCTTGGTTGGCTACAGCTGATGCTTTTATTAGTTGTAGGTCCGGTGATATGTATATTTCTGATGGTAGTTCAACAAAGAAATTCACTTTATATCCTCCAGCTAGGACAATTACAGATCTAGATGACACTCCGGTTGAAGATCAATTTCCTGATGAATATCTTTTTGCAATCTCTACTCAAACTCCATGGTTTGCTGATATTGCTAATTATTTAGTTTCAGGAAAATTTCCTTCGATTATGAATGCAAGGGATAAAAGAAAAATCATTTGTGATAGTGCAAAATATTCATGGGTTGCTAATGAGTTGTACAAGACAGGTCCAGATTTGATCATTAGAAGGTCTGTTCGTGAAGATGAGATGCCTGAGATTCTCAAGGCATGTCATGATGAACCTTGTGGCGGACACTTTGCAGATAAGAGGACAACCTATAAGCTCCTTAATTTAGGATATTATTGGCCATCTTTGTTTAAAGATGCTAAAGAGTATGTCAAAAGGTGTGACAGTTGCCAAAGGGTAGGGAAACCTTCTCCTTCAGGTGAGATGCCATTACAACCTCAGGTACACATTGAACCTTTTGAAAAATGGGCTTTGGATTTTGTACGACCTATTAGTCCTCCATCAAAACAAAAGAAATATATATTAGTTTGCACTGATTATGTTACTAAATGGGTAGAAGCTAAACCATTACTTGTTGCTAATGAATCATCTGTAGTTACTTTTCTTTTTGAGGATATTTTTACTCGTTTTGGTGTCCCAAGGGAAATTGTTACAGATCAAGGAGCTCAATTTATATCAAGGCTAGTGGAGCAAATGATGGAGAAGTACAAAATCAGACATAGAAAATCTACTCCTTATCATCCACAAGCAAATGGTCAAGTGGAATCTACTAATAAGGTCATTGAAGGAATCCTAACAAAGACCGTTCATTTACATAGAAGAGATTGGGTAGATAGGCTTCCTGAAGCCTTGTGGGCCTATAGAACTACATGGAGAAACACAACAAGCCATACTCCTTATGAACTTGTTTATGGAAAGCAAGTTTTGTTTCCCATAGAGTTCCAGATTCAAACTTTCAAAATGGCAGTTCAGCTAGGACTTGATTTAATGGAGGCACAAAAGCATAGACTGGAGCAAATTAATGAATTGGATGAGATCAGACAAGATGCAGTTCAGAAAACAAGTCTAGTCCAACAGCAAAGGGCTAGATGGCATGACAAGTACATCAAGGAGAAGAAATTCAAAGAGGGTGACTCGGCTCTCTTGTTTGATTCAAAATTCAAGGATTTTCAAGGGAAATTTCAGACACATTGGCTTGGGCCATATGAAATTGTTCGAATTTTTGATAATGGGGCAGTAAAAATCAGAACTATAGATGAAGAAGATGTCACTTTTCTTGTGAATGGTCATAGATTGAAGCTATATCACAAACCACTCTCAAGAGAAGAATTTGTCCAGAAGTTCCAAGAAAGCAGTGATGTGAAGTTAATGAAGAAGAATCTCTCTTCTTCATCAACTTGATTAAATTTTCTGAAGCATTTCTCTTTGAAAAAAAAATAAATAAAGGTATAAACATGAAAACCAATCATTGATTGGCATGTTTATATAGAAAAGATAGGGTGAAAATCAGAGTCTCTCTAACACTCTAACTTTTCCCATTTTTGTTTTTACAAGCAGCTGTTACAAAATCATAAGTTCAGATCCATAGTGCTTATGATCCATCTCATTTCATTTCACTTCACTCACCTATCCATCCATACTCCATTTCATTCATTCACTCATGTTCCACTTCATTCCATGTTTCATTCATCTCATTCCATCCTCCATCCATCTCATTTTCATGTCAAAATTTAAAGTTTGATGTCTTGCCGTAAATAAATAAAACATGTCATGGATTGCAGGGCAGTTCTTATGTTCTTTCACTCCATTTCATAAACTGAATCCATTCCATTTCATCATCCACTTCATACATATCATGTCTCATCATCCATCTTCATTCATACCATATAACATTTCACCCATATTCCAAAAACACTTCATTCCATGATCAAAATGCTCTACAGGTACATTTTGCAGCCTAACAGACATTCTGCAGCTGATCAGCCTTTCCGCAGCTAGCTAGTCATTCTGCAGCTACAAATCCTGAAGGCATCAATCATCAGACATTAGAATTGCAACAAAATGATCCAGTGTATCCATAAATAAGAAAAATCAAGAAGGACCATGAAGATTCTTCCAAAAAGAGAACAAAGAAGACAAAAGACTACAAAAATCAAATGAAAGGCAGAGGTAACAAGTTTAAATTATAATGGCATTTCATAAAAGTTTAGCATAGTTTTAGTTATGGATTGTTCGAAAAGGTTGTTTTAATTATTTTTATTGATCAAGACCAATAAACCCTCCACAGACTTTGGATTAAAATCCCTCATTTCAAATTCCATATCCGACATCATTTAAGCGGTTAAAATGGTCGAGGTATTTGAATTCTTCACGTCTCTTAACCAAATCATTCAATGATGATTCTCTTTGCCGTTGTAAAAATCTCCGCCGTCTCTTCAATCATTAATTCGTTCCCTCCACCTCACCCCATTAGCTCATTCTGTGACCACTGCCATCACTCCATTCTGTAGCCGGCATTTCATTCCGTAGACAGAGATATTCTTATCACCGAGAGCAGAGAAAAAGGATATCAGTTTGAATATCAAAGCATTATCACTGTAAATGCAGAGGTATAACATTGAGCATTATCATTGTAAACGCAGAGCAGAGCAAAAGGGTAAACTCAGAGGTATAGCAGCGTGAGAATTTGGAGCCATTTGATTTCGTGGGCAGACAAAGTATCACTGTGAGCAGAGATTGAGCATTATCATTATAAACACGGAGGTATAACAGAGAATAATTTGAAGCCATTTGTTACCAAGAGACAGAGATATAGCAGTATGGGAATTTGAAGCTATTTGCCACCGAGAGACAGAGGTATAGTAGTGTGGGAAATTTGAAGCCATTTGTCACTGTCAAACAGAGGCATATCAGTCCAAAGTTCAATTGTCAACAGAGGCATATCAGTCCGAAGTTTTGAAGTTGTTGTCACTGTCAATCAGAGGTATGTCATTCCAAAGTTTGAAGCCATTGTCATTAAGAACTTGAAGCCATTTCAATTCGAAGGTAAAAGTTATTGTTTCTGTGGGTAGAAGAGTGTTAATCTGAACATTGAAGAAGCAATCATGGGTTTCATTGTAAGAACTGAACCAGTGGGTTCAAAATATTTAGAAGGCTACCCTCAATGCAAAGAAATGTTGCAACAGATAGGATGGCTTCAATTTTTGAAGAAATTTAATGGCTTCCACAAAGAAGTCAATAACATTTGCAAGATCATTTCAAGGAGCTGAAGTTGAAGTGGGAGATGTCAAATTTACTGTCACTGAAGTTTTCATTGCAAAAGCTACAGGGTTGCTTAGAAATGGAGAGAGATGGTTCAAAAACAGATAATTCCACAATGAATCCTGGAAGAAAATTCTAAAATCACCAGGTATCGATGTCACTGTATTTAAGAAAGGAATTCCAAGTTCTGCATTGAAAAATAAATGGAGAAACATACTACTTCTTCTGCAAAAATTTATTACATGTGAGGGTAGATATGGTACATTTTATGTCTACCACATTAGACTGATAATGAATTTTATGGGGGAAGACTTAAACCTACCTTATTTCTTGCTTCAAAGCTTGAAAAAGATGGCTTCCTGTGTTCAAAGAAGGGTTCAATTTTTAGAGACAACTTTATATCATCATGGTTTGGTTAAAATTTTGATTGAACATCATTTAGCCAAAACAAATGATACATGGGACGATTTCTTGACAAGAAATCATTTTGAAGAGCCAAAAGAGCCCTCACCTGAACCACAGCCTACAAAGAGAAGTAGAAAATGGAGGGCTTCAAAAGTTGAAACTGATAAAACAGTCCAAGAAAGTAGTGAGGAAATCATTTCAGAGAAGTTGACTCAAATCAAGAGACAACTTAAGGAAGAAAAGGTAATCAGGAAATCTGCCATGAAGAAAGGAGAGGGATCTTCTCAGCCTAGAAGAAGCCACAGACTAAAGGGGAAATTGAAGAAAACACTAATCAAACAAACAGGGGTAATTAATATAGAAGATGAAGAAACATCCATTGAAGAAGATGTTGAAGAGGATTTTAATGAAGGAACCCCTGAAATTGACCCTGCTCAACAAGAAATTTATGACTATGTGGAAACTTTGGAAAGGAGAGCTTCAGAAAGCAAGGAGAGAACCCCTAGTCCTCCACTGTCTGAAATATATGTATTAAGAAGGGATAGGTATGAGTTAGAAATACTTAATAGACACATCAAAAATGAGAATGAAATTCTCAAAGATCAAGTCAAGCTCAAAACTGATATGAACTCAACCTTATCCCTACATATAGACAAAGTGGAGAAGACCAATGAAAAGTTGAAGAAAAGGAACAAGAAGCTAATCAGGGCACTCACCAACCTAAGGTTCAAACTTGTTATCAGAAAACCCAGAAGATCTCTAGCTTCCAGACAAAGGAGAAGGAGAGGATTAGATGTCCTTGCAGAAGCCTCTGAGTTCATAGGATAATTTGCATGAGGACATGCAAAGAGACAGCAATGGGGGTATGTTGAGCCTCAAAATTGTGCTTTCTTTCATTCCACTTTACCTCATTTTCCTTTGTCCATTGCTATCCTAGACCCAATTGATCAATGAATTTAGTTAAAATTACTTTTAGAATGATTTACATGACTGACTTGCTAAGTTTTGTGATTCTTGCCATTGTAAAGCATTTTGACCGGAACTAGCTGCAGAATGCAGACATTCCGTAGCTAACCGGCGATTCTGCAGCTGTCTTCACGTTTGGGTATGTTCCAGGTGGCCTCTCAAGAAAAACCGCATATGGGCATAATCCACGTCATGTCTACATGGTTCGTTGCTCATCATGGAGGAAGAAACGAATTCTGGGTATGGTTTTGGAATGTGGGAACACATTTAGGAAGGAAGACTTCTATTAGGACTGTCTCAGTCCAAATGTCTTTTCCTTTTCACGCAGCCACTTCAAGAGTCCTAATGTGATTCCGATAAGGAAAGACAGTGTTCCTGAATTGTTGCAAATCTTGTTATTTACATTTGTTATATAAACACTTGGGAAACCGAGAGCTAGGCTAGATTTTATGCTAGATTTTATTCTAGATTTTGCTTAGATTCTGTGCTACATTTCTGAAGACGCAGAGTGCTCTGTTCAAGTTATTTCACTTTTAATGAAGCAGACAGTGTTGTTTTGAAAGCGTTGATTTGATTTGGATTTAGATTCCGTCAGGTGGTAGAGGGCCCCTGCCTCTTGCACGAATTTATTTGCGTAATTTAGATAAGTATTCTAGCTGCCTTTACGTTTTTGAAGTTGAATTTGTAGTTGTTTTTATTAGCTACTATAGTTATACTCATTCTAACTCTTCCAAAAGAAGAAGCTCTTCCAAAAGATTATAATGATGAATGGGAAATGGCTATAGTATTGTAGGATTAGAAGTTGAATTCGTAGTTGCTTTTATTAGTTACTGTAGTTATACTCATTCTAACTCTTCCACAAGAAGAAGCTCTTCCAAAAGATTATAATGATGAATGGGAAATGACTATAGTATTGTAGGGTTTAATTGTAGTCTCTTTTATTCACCATCACAGTTATACTTATGCTCAACACTCTTCCACAAGAAGAAACTCTTCCAAGAAATCTTTATACTGTCTTAAGCATGATTGTGATCTTGAACGTTTTAGTTGTGTGTTTTCACTAAGTACCATAGTTGTTCTTGCTCTTAAACACTTGTCCAAAATATCATAATGATGAGTGGGAGATGGCTATGATATCTTAGTTTTTCATTGCTTTCAGTCTTTATGTTTACATCTGCACTCAATTACACAGTCTGGATTGTTCTAAAAACTCTTCCACAAGAAGGAACTCTTCCAAAATACCAATCATGATGGACAAACAGACTGTATAATTCCATAGAATAATGCATGATAGCTTAGTTAGGATGCTCGGAGTTTAATTGCACTTACTTCATGCTCAGTTGTTCTATTTTAAGTTTGATAATGACTTGTAGTTTAACACTGTTTTAGGCTAGTGACATTTTAGGTTTGGTTGTAGCTCAACTCATTGCATTTGCACTCCATATTCAGTTGTCAGTCACTGCATACTAGATTACTTCAGTTGTTAAATTTAACAAAACAACCTTCATTATTCACAAATCTCTTCTTGTTCTAAAATCCATAATTGATTCATCACCATATGAACAGAAGACAATATCATTTTAAGGCCTGAAGTACCTCTGCAATTTCCTTATCATTTCATAAACAGAACCCTCCCTCAAAAGACTACTTTGAAAAGAAATCAATAACTCTTGAGTAAGGTTTTGTGACATTCAATTGAATTGCAGAATAGAGTTAGAAAACTAGTCCTAGAATAGAAGATCTTATGATGATATCAATGTTTTATTCCAAACATACTTCAACAAATCTCTAACCAAGGATAAAATGCTGCATCATTATAAGTTAGTTGTTTGTTTAGTTAGGAAGATTTGCATGTTTAGTTGATCATTTCTCAAGTTGAGTTTATGTTTTTAATCATTTCCTTAGAAGTCATTATCAAGCTCTGTTTTTGCTTAGTCATAGTTTAGATTTGATTCTATTTCAGTGTTTACAATTGAATTTGTCATTTGTCATCAATCAATTAGGTCTCACTCTGTTTTTAATCATTAGCTTCCTTCCATCAGTTTTCTAGTCATTTTTCTTGTGAACATAAAATCACCAAAAGACCAAAAACATCATAAATCATCACAAAAGACCAAAAACATCACAAAACACTACACACAACGCATTAAGAAACAAGCACCTAGGTACATACAATACACTTCACTTCAGCAGTTTACCAACCCTGGTTGACAATTAAATGAGCTCAGTTTAGGAGACTAGATTGAGACCAAACAACAATCCTAACTCGGCAGTTAATTCAAGCATCAGGTGGTTGCGAAAATGCTTCCCATGACCAGTAACTATAGCCTGTGGGACCATAAACATGTCATCTAAGTGCAATAACGAGGGTGCATCTACATGCATCATGTCATCTTCCTGCTGGAAAGCCATTGGTCTCCAGCCCTCAATTCATCTCCAAATGCTTTAGAAGCTTTTGATGGAAGGGAATCCCACCCTCTCGGTGTTCTTGTTAGTTTACCCATTACGTTAGAAGGAAAGAAATTAACATTGAGGTTGAAGTCGTTGACGCCAAGCTCAATTACAATCTTCTCCTCGATCGCAGTTGGACTCATGCCATGCTATGCGTTCCGTCCACTCTCTTTTGTGTTCTTCGATTTCCGTGCGAAGGAAAGATCATCACTGTTGATCTGTTAACATTTTTTACTTCTTCGTCTTTCGAGAGCAACGTCCCATATGTAGATCGTATTCCTATGCCTTATGAGAGTATAGGGCCAGGTATTTTCAAAGATCCTGCCCTCATGGGTATTTTTCCTCTTCCTCCACCCAACACTGCTCAGGTAAACATGATCTCTAGGTCTTCTAATATGTGGATCATCCCTTATTGATTATGTTGGGGTTCCCATGTTTTGGCCAGATTGGAAAGACCAAAAGATGAGGCAACGTCAGAACCACTTTCAGAACTTAGGATCTAGCCCTCCTAGGTCCAGAGAGGGATCTCTCTATGTGATTCAAAGATATATGGCTTTGGAGCTCAAAGTTAAGATATTAGGCTAGTTATAGGCACAGGGTTTGTTTGTTTGATTTTGAGTTTGGTTGTTGGGAATCAGGAAATAAGGGTTCAATATAAGATAAGGATGAGAAAATAGGAATCCGGGTAAAGGAGAGGTGAATCGGGAAAACATCAGGACCATTGGGCAATGGAGTCAGGAAAGGGTTTACTTGCCATCAACATGCAAGCTTTCAGTTGGGCTAGTCATCTAAAGCTTTGGATCCTAAGATGATAGTGTGGTGTGGAACATTAAGGATTGAAGGTGGATGAAGGAAAACCATTAAATTCTGTCTATAGATCAGGTCAGAGGTCATTTAACTCCAGACCTGCTTGGACATAACCAGAGGCGACACGAGGGAACTTAGAAAGGAAAACTGGTCGCACAAGGATCCTACTGGACAGGGCTAACTCTAATCCCTAGTATTTCGAAATCTTCCACCTAAATCCTACCAAGAACATCTAAAGACAGTTTCATTTAATTCATACATCAGAGAGCAGGCAATGACATTCACTACACTGGTTAAATCAACTGAAACTAATTCTTAGAAAACACATAAAGAAGAAAACATAGAAGGCAAGGAGAGCAGAAGTATAGGGTACCTAACAAGGGTAAATCCTATACCAGATTTCTGATGCAAGACAGAAGAAATGAAATGAAATGAAAATAAACACAGAGACAGAAAACATCACCGCAACTTTAGTTCAGGATCCAAAGAAATGTGCTTGTCATATTAAGAACAACACCAATCAAGTACAACATAGCTTATGGCTTGATATTTAGCCTGAATACATCTTCCTCAGCCTATCTTACAGTTATACACACAGAACTTATCTCAAAAGAAACTGCTTGCGCTTCACTGATATCCAATCAACAACCTCTACAATATTTTTTCATGAGCTTTATAGCCGAAGAGAGGCAGAAGAGGTAGGTGAAGAACTAATTGCAGTATTAAACTCCAGAAAAGAAGGAGGGCCGAAGCCTATTCTGCTTTTAAATATGAGCATTTAATCCCTGGCACTCTTTGATGAAAGAAAGATTTTCTTCAGATTTACATTCACTTCCGGGAAGTCTTTGGTGTACTTTGGCTGCAGTACTTTGTGGTACTTCTGGTGGATAAACAAAATGGAAATAAATGAGACTTGGATCCGCCATGCTGTGAATCAAATGCTCTAGTAGCATCTGGATTGCTGTAGGGCTGGAAAACCTTGCTTCAACACAATATCAACTGGAACAATGATGTGTACTGTGTCCTCGCTCTGGAGGGACATTCTGCTGATTTGAACCCTGATTTCATTATTTTCTGCGTGTTGGATCTTCTGTGTGATCTTTGGGATCCTCAATCTGGTACTTGGTCTCTAAACTGCTGCATTAAGGCCCCAAACCTTCAATACTGAGCGCTGAAATTCATGATCATAAGTTGGTTTTTTATCCATCGCTCCATAAATGTTTTGATCTGCAAAATCTGGGTTTTAATGACGCTGAAAAAATTTGTAGAGTTTGAACTCTGCTTTTCTTTAATGCAAGTCCTATCAGCCACTTTCTTTGACAGTTTTCATGGTAGTACCAGCTTCCAGATTTCATTTTGTCTGTGCAACGCGCCATTAAAATGATACACATGAAAAATGGCGGTTTTCCGCCTCCTTGAACCCTACAAAACACAAGACCTAGTTACAGAAAACATGGATGGGATCAGACAATGCGGAGGACAGGGAAACTGTGGATGGATGGCGAAGAAACGCAGAGGAGCGGTGGGAAATACAGCACACAGTGAAGAACGTAGGAGGTGTCGAAGATGGGATTTCAATAAAAAACATTAAACAATTGTCCTTTGAACGAATTTATGCAATGGGAAGGACAGATGTATGGTATGACACGTGGATAGGGTGATGACGTGGGGAGGACCGGTAAAAAACAGGGCAGACCAATCTGGGCCGTCCGATCTCGGCGGAGATCGACGGTGTAGACACGACGGAGGGCGATGGACAGTGGGCCAGTGGAGCATTTGGCTTGGATTAAATCGTGAGCATCTCAGAGGAGCGATAGCTGTTGGATGGGCGCTGACAGATTGGACGGACATTATGCATATCGCTCCGCGAATTTGGACGAACAATAATGCACGATGGAGGGCGGTTTTGGAACTGTACACGGGACACGCGGTAGACGATGTATGGAATCGCTGGGCAATTGGGAAAAACCGCCCACCTCCATAAGTGGTGCGATGGAAACCATATGGTTTTGGAACAGTGAAAGCGGGCGGGGACCACCGGCGGGTAAACTCCGAACCGTTAGATCTGCAGGAAAACGGATGGCGATGGCGCGATTGAAGATTTGAGCGGAGAAACACGGGCACCTACGGGTCGACGATAGCCGTTCGATCTGTATGGATCAACGACTGAGGAAGCGCCCGATAAACATATGGGACAAGCGCCTTTTTCTCTTGCAGGTGGTTCTGGCGTCGGGTCACTTGGAGGAAAAAGAGCAAGGGCTAGCAGAAGAGGGGCTTGGCCTATTATAATGTGGAGAATGGGTTTTCAAGCCATTTTAATGCATTTTGAAGCCTCTAAAGGGTAAAGATAGGGAGATAAAGGATGAAATAGGCCAAACAAGGGGTATGGGCAGAATTTTAACAATCAACTAAGGCCCATAGGCTCCATAACAGCAGAGGACAACAGTCAAAGGCAGGGGATATAAAAGGCTTCAAGGATGATGTGTTTCAAAGGAAATGCATTCTTTGAAGACTCATAACACAAACTAGCCTCTTTGCTTGCTTGTCAAGAATTTCATAGGGGGGCTAACAGTGGCTCCACATGGGGATGGCTTCTTCTTGAAGGAGTCAAGAATTCAGAACATAATCTTTGGTGTAGGCCAGATGCCTGGTACTTGACTCATCCATTCTCTTTCTTGGATCAGCTGCCACAATATAAATATATCAGTAGAAAGACTTTCCCAACAATCTACCTACCCAAACTACAGTCCTAACATTTTCCCTTTGGGTGCATTTAAACTAGCAGACCCTTTACATCATTTTATTTTTGAAACATAAAATAAACCTATTCTAAATCTACCCTTATTGCTCCATGAGACCAGATTAGACTGTTGGTCTCATATGTTTCTCTACCTATTCTAATATCTACTAGGATTAGACTGTCCAACAGATTTCTTCTCTACATTCTAAGACAGAAATTGAAAAACAGTCAAGCCAGGATTAGACTGTCTGACTTGCTGTGGGTCCAAGGCATAAAGACAGTCGCACATGGACAAAAAATAGCAGAAACTGAAACAAAACTTTGAAGGCTTGAAATCTGCAATCTTGAAGCATCCCTCTCACTTTTCGTGACTCAAGTTTTGAGCATATCCGAGTCACTTCTTTTCTTCATTTCAGCTCTGGCTTTGGGCATGTTAGAGCTAATTCCTATTTGTTCCTTGCTGGTCTAGATTTTGGGCATGTTAGGACCAGCTGTTTTACTTTTTTTGGCTCAGGTTTTGATCATATTAGAGCCAATCCTTTGCACTTTAGAGGTTCAAGTTTTGGGCATGTTTGAACCTCTCCTTTCTCTCTGTTTTTTTTTAAAACATTTTTCTCTCTTTTCTTGAAAATGAAAAACTGCAATGGTATGTACAATGGGAATGAAACTGGAAATGAAAACTCAACAGAAGTAGTGTTTGAGAATCCTGCCATTGACAGGACCCCCAAACAGCTCTGTACCATCTAATTCTTGTAGAAAAAACGCATTTGGACCCACAGTGGCCTGGATGATATATGGACCTTGCCACAAACTATCAAACTTGCCGTGCTTTCCTTTGTCCTCTCTCCTTGAGTCCCATTTCAGGACCCTGTCACCAATTTTGAAATCAGAGGCTTTGGTTCTTTTGTCAAACAATCTCTTTATATTTTCCTGAACTTTGACAGCTCTGTTGTAGACCTCTTCTCTTGTTTGTTGAAGATGAATCGTCTGATTTATTCTCCTCACCATACTATCTTCTTCTGTTTGTATCTCTTGAACTAGCTTGACCACTGGTATCCCAAGACTTGTAGGAAATACTGCTTTTGTCCCATAAATGAGCTGGAATGGTGACATGCTGATAGATTTCTTTGTTGTAAGCCTGTCAGCCCACAGAGCATGTACCAACCTGTTATGCCATGACTTTTTGTTTTCTTCCAACAGATTTTTGATGATGATCACCAGGCTTTTGTTCGATGATTCAGCTAAGCCATTACCTTGTGGGTAATAGGCAGTTGAATGACCAAGTGCTATTCCATACCTGTGACAAAAATCAACCATTTTCTTGGATCCAAAAGCAGCTGCATTATCGGTGATTATTTTCCTTGGGCAACCAAACTGAGAGAGGATATGACCTTCTAGGAACCTAATGATGACTGAATCCATGGCATTCCTAGTTGGTATGGCCTCTATCCACTTAGTGAAGTAGTCAGTGGCTGTCAAGATCCATTTGTGTTGTGCAGAAGAAGCAGGATGAATTTCTCCTATGAAATCTAGGCCCCATTGCATAAAAGGACCTTCAACAGTGATGGGTTGGAGAGGGAGGGGGAGGAGTTTCCTTTTTACTTAAAAGATCTGACATTTATGACAGGCTATTATCATCTTATGGACATCATTGAAGAGAGTAGGCCAATAATAACCAGCCCTGAGTATTTTTCTTGCAGTGGCCTTCCAACTCAGGTGGCCTCCACACTCTCCTTCATGGAATTCTTGTTTAATTCTTTCAGCTTCAGCTTCTGGCAAAAATTTAAGCAATAGGCCATTTGGATTTTTCCAATATAAGTTTTCATTCAGAATGTAGTAGTTTCTCGCTTTTAGTTTCAGGAATCTAGCCTTGGTCTTTGACAGTTCAGGTGGAGTGTTGAGATTGGTGAGCACATAAAGGATATCAGAGTACCAAGGAGAGTTCTGAAACTTCTCCTCAACAGTGGGATCAGGCAATCCTTCCTGCTCATCCAAGGTAGCTATCATGTTGATGTCAAGGGCTTGCAGATTTGATTCAGCCATTAGCTTAGCCAAGCCTTGACCTTTGATCAGTTTGGTGGGTCTTATCTCAAGGTCATATTCTAATATTGTAGCAATCCATTTGCCCCTTTTCCCATCTGGGTCTTGGGACAAGATATCTTTGACCACTATGTTGGGTACATAGGATATGGTGTGAGAATGCAGTATGTACACCCTAAAGTCTTTCAAGGCCTTAACCAGAGCATAGGCCTATTTTTCCATAATGTTGTATTTCAAGGGTGCATCTCTTAAGGCTTTGCTGAAGAAGGCAATTGGCTGTTCCATTCCCTCTGTGTTTTTATGCAGTAGGACTGCAGCTATTGTGTGTTCTGAGGCAAATGAAAAGATCAGGAAATCTTTTGAGAAGTTTGGGCTAATCATAACAGGAGCTTGGGTGAGTGCAAGTTTTACTGATTCAAAATATTGTTTGGCTCCAACAGTCCATTTAACTCCTACACCTTTCTTCAACATGTTAGTCATATTCCTAAGGTGTTCAACTAGGTTGGGAATGAATCTCCTAAGGAAGTTAATCTTCCCAATAAAGGACCGTAATTCTTTGATATTTCTCGGGTGTGTGATTTGTAGTATTCCCTCAACTCTCTGTCGGTCTATCCTGATCCCCTTCTCAAAAATGATGTGGCCAAGAAGCTTACCCTCTTGCAGCCCAAACACAGTTTTCTTGGGATTTAATGACAGACCAAACCTTCTACATTTTTCAAACACTTTCTGCAGATGTTTTAGTTGTTCTTCTTCAGTTTTAGAATAGACTGTTAAGTCATCCAAGTAAATAATAATGAAGTGTCCTATCTCATCTGAGAAAGCTATGTCCATTTCTCTTTGGAAGGTTGCTCCAGCGTTCATCAGTCCAAAGGGCATTTTTACATACATAAAGGTGCCCCATGGAGTGGTAAATGCTGTCTTGAGTTGATCTTCTGGGAGTACTAACACTTGGTTGTAGCCTGAAAAGCCATCTAACAGGGAGATTCTTCTTGAGCCTACTACTTTCTGAAGGATGTGTTCCATTCTTGGCAAAGGGTAGTTGTCTTTGAGTGGGGCTCTATTCAAATTTCTAAAGTCTATGCATAATCTAATCTCTCCTGTTTTCTTTCTCACAGCCACTAAGTTTGATACCCAATCAGAGAACCTTACAGGAACTATTATGCCTGCCTCATACATCTTTTTAATCTCCTTCTCGACTGCAGGCAATTGTTTTGGATTAATTCTATGGAGTTTTTGTCTGAAAGGCTTCTGATTTTCCTTCAAGGGTATTTTGTGTTGTATGATATTTGTGTCATAGGCCTTTAAGTCTTCATAACTCCAAGCAAACACACCAATGAATTCCTTAAACAGGTCAATGTATCTTTTCTTCATGTCTGCAGGTAAGGACTTAGCCAGTTTAATCATTTTGGGCTTTTCTTTGGTGCCTATGTTGCATTATTCCACATCAGAGTCTGCATGTTCTATCGTGGGCTTCTTTGCTACATCATCAAAATCAAAAAGGTCCTCTAAAGGTGCCAGGCCTCTGGGTATATTCTTATCTTTGGCCTGCAGCACCTCCATTTCCTCACTTTCTGCATTTTCACATTTGTCGGTTGTATTTCCAGTTTCTTTAGAAATTTTTTTTATTTCTATGTTACAGGGTGGGGATTCTTCATCAGAGGACTCTTCTTTTAGGCAGTTGTCCTCAAATTTAGAATCTGAACCGGAAAATTCAAACTCATTTCTGCCTATCAGGAAATCCTCAATCTGTTTATCACCTTCAAAGACCTGCCAATATTTTCCATTATCTGGCACTGCAGATCTGAATTTGGTCTGAATGATGATTTTTTGGTCAGCTGGAGTCTTAGGATATGAACTAGCTAAGAAAGCTAATCCATTTGCAATTAAGTTTTGACTCCTAGGCACAAATACTAATTCATATTCCACAAACGTTTTCAATAAATCCATAGTGTCATTCCTGTATGCTTTCAATCTGGGGTGTTTTGCTGCGTATTCACCATTCACTTGTTTTATGACCAACTCTGAGTCCTCTAGCACGGTTATCTTATGGGCTCCTAACTTCTTCAATAGGTTCAAGCCCCGGATAAGAGCCTCATATTCCGCAATATTATTTGTACATTTGAAATGCAGATTAACAGCATGGCTCTCAGCATAGTCATTCTCTGTGTTGTGTACCCATACCCCTGCTCCAGCGGTCTTCCTAGTACAGGCCCCATTGAGATTCATCTCCCATAGGGGTTCATCGTTTGCTTCGTCATCATTTCCTTCCCTACAGCCGGGTTCGCCATTGTGTTGCGTTATAGGGTCTGTGCTAGGCTGAAAGTTGTTTCGTTCTTCGTGATATGCATGGGGTTTAGAGAGTTGAATCTCTTTCTGTTTGCATTCTATTTCTGTTTTTGGTTCACTCAGAGTTTCATCTTTAATGTTCTGCCCATGGTTTTCTATGTCGTTTTGTTTTGAGTCTAGGGTAGCCATTATGTTAAAGTCCACGGGCTTTGTGTCATTTTCTGTACCTCTGTTTTCTGATGTTGGTTCCCTTAAGGATTGGTCATTGTACAGGATGAAAGAATCCAAGTCTGTGTGTACAGAGTACAATGGTGAATTTTTAGGTTTCTCGGGGCTACTGACCAGGAACTTCATTTGAGCCTCTCTATACAGTCTTCTAGGTTGGCCAAATATAGGGATAATGGCATATGAGCCATCCATCTACATTGTGCCTTGCAGCTTGGCTCCCCATGATCTAGATAGTAACATGCCATACGTGGGTGGCACATCTGCCACCACAACGTCCATGACCATACATTTTGCAGGGATCTGAGTGAGGTTTACACACAAGTCTTTGATCAGGCCCAGGCATTTTACTCTGCTAGAGTCAAATGAATATAAGTCTTTGTAGGGTCGGGTTATCTCTAGGCCCAATTTTTCCATCACTACCTTAGGCATTAAGTTGTGTGAGGCTCCAGAATCATGCATAGCATTATGAAGAATCTTGTCATGAATGTTCAGGCTAATATAGAAAGGTGGCACCACACCTTCTTGAAACTTTCCCTCGATCTTTGGACCAAACAGGAGGGCAGGTTGATCATCACTCAAATTCACAGTATCATTATTTTCCCCTAGATTCAATGCTTTCAAAATTTGGCCTTTATATACATCCTGAGTGGCCATCTCAGTGAGTGGGACAAAGATTTTAATCTTTGCAACCTCACTTTCCAAATTGAAAGTGGACTGACTGTTGGAAGTGCTCAACTCTGTTTTATTTGCCACTGTCTTAGTGGCTGAATCAGGGGGCTGATTCTCGTTATGTACAGGATTAGGGACAGTTTTACCAGGAGCACTAACTGTAGTGCTAGTGCTACTGGATGTCTGATCTTGTTTATCAGTTTTTTGGTTGTCTTTTCCTTTGTTTTTCCCAGAACTTTCAGCTGATGGTTTGCTACTTTCAGCAGCCACTTTAGAAGATATGTCAGGCATTTTCTTGATGGTAATCTCAGGATATTTTGGTTTGGAAGTGTCTAGGCCCCTTTTGATTCTAAGTTCATATTGTTCTCTGACCTGCATAATAGCATTTTCGAATCCAAGTCTATAATCCTCAGATTCTGACCACTCCTCCTCCCAATCCGTGGACAAGGGCTAGTCTTCCTCTGTGGGACAGCCATGGACTAAATTCTCTGTTTCAAACATGTTTATTTCATTCCATTCAGACTCCTCTATGATTCCCTCATCTTCATCTAGAAATTTTTGGAATGGGGGAATGACTTGTTGATCTGATTCTTTTTGTCTGTTGGGAGTGTTGTTGTTTCTTCTAAAGTTTTGGTTCTGGTTTTGGTTTCTATTTTGACTATTGACAGTGACAACCATTTTCTCCATCATCTGTTGTAGTCTCTCCATATTTTTGGATAATCTGTCATAGTTTGGATCAGACGTGGAGGCTACATTGTCATCTCTATATGTTACCCTCTTCTCAGCTCTCAGTCTTGCCCTTTTCTCAATAAGTTTGGCTTCTATATTCACTGCTCCTTTCTGCATGTCCTCCAAGGTAGTGTACTCTTTATCCCTCAGCTGGTAGGCCATGTCCGCATCAAAGCCTTCAGGATACTTAGCCAGGGCCATACCCTGGGGTGGTTTCATATGTGGAGGTAGAGCATTGTAAATGTTGTTAAATCTTGTTGAGTAATCATGGACGCTCCCTCCTACGTTTCTTTTAAGGCTCATGTATTCTGCAAGGAGTTGGCGAGGGTTAGCCCTAACTTCCCATTTGTCGATGAAAGTTTGATACAAAGCGGGAAGGTCTTGAATACTGCCCGGAGGCAGGCCTTTAAACCATTTCTTGACATCCCCTCCCAAGCTTTGAGCAAAGATTCTCATTTTGACTGTATCATCATCAATTTCCATGTAGTCAAAAGAGTCTTCCATTTTATCTACGTGTTGTTGAGCAGTTGTGGACTTTTTAGAAGTGAAGTGGGGGATATTTGATTGGTAGTCATTTGGTAGGGGCACTAGAGGTTGAGGTAACATCAAGGGTGCATACTAGGCTGCCATAACGATGTTCCGATGAGGCAAAGGGTTAACTTGAACAACTGGTATATGGATGACAAGGATGGTAGGACCAGCAGAAGTCTGTTGAGCAGATCTAGGGTGAGAAAGCCCCAAGTTTTGAATGAAGTGAATATCAGGAGGTGTAGATGGAGGGGTTTCTCTATCCCTAATGTGTTGACCACTATGGGATGGTGAACTGAGAAGCTCAGGGTTTGGCTGGTCTAGGGTACTGAATGACCTAGTTCTAGGTAGTCTGTTTGGTAGGTCTAGGTCGAGGTGAGAATGTGATAGAGCTGTAAGGTCTTCTGGGGCAGAGTTAGCTCTATAAATGTGACTGGAAATAGTTGACCTTGTGGATGAAAGAAATTTTCTGAGGATGCTTTCAGGGTTATCAACTATTTCAGGTGGGTTCGGATCAGGATAAGCTCTTTAATGGATGCTTCTTGAAGCCATAACGTTGTATAAACGAAAAGATTAACCCTACTGGTTATCTTTATTGTGGTTGATGTTGTTTCAAAGTCTGGTCTCCCAGTGGAGTCTTATGTGAAACCAAGATAATCAGCAGGCCCATTGATCACCAGTGGAGTCTTAATCATTTAGGAGTTATGGAGTCGCCAGGTGGAGGGTTTAGGATGTTTCTAGGGGGTTCACTGTCCACCACAGTGCTTGTGAGATACCACCTCTTCAAGGATATCTTGAAAACACAGAAAAATCTAACCAGAGATTGACTGGGAGGGCATTTACCAGATATGTCACCTCTGAAAGAGGATGAGGTCTGAAGGCTACCTGGCCCTTTCCAGACTCTGTCCGAGAGTATGGGGTAAAACACAACAAGAGGTAAGTGGAAGGTAAGTACAAGTGTTTTACTACCAACCTAACCAGAGATTGAAGGCTTTCTGAAGTTTGTGATGAAGTGAGATGAAAGTATTCAGAAACTCCCCAGCAGAGTCGCCATTATGTTGGGGTTCCCATGTTTTGGCCAGATTGGCAAGACCAAAATATGATACAACATCAGAACCACTTTCAGACCTTAGGATCTAGCCCTCCTAGGTCCAGAGAGGGATCTCTCTATGTGAGTCAAAGATATATGGCTTTGGAGCTCAAAGTTAAGATATTAGGCTAGTTATAGGCACAGGGTTTGTTTGTTTGATTTTGAGTTTGGCTGTTGGGAATCAAGAAAGAAGGGTTCAATATAAGATAAGGATGAGCAAATAGGAATTCGGGTAAAGGAGAGGTGAATCAGGAAAACATCAGGACCATTGGGCAATGGAGTTAGGAAAGGGTTTACTTGCCATCAACATGCAAGCTTTCAGTTGGGATAGTCATCTAAAGCTTTGGATCCTAAGATGATAGTGTGGTGTGGTACATTAAGGAGTGAATGTGGGTGAAGGAAAACCATCCAATTCTATCTATAGATCAGGTCAGAGGTCATTTAACTCCAGACCTGCTTGGACATAACCAGAGGCGGCACGAGAGAACTTAGAAAGGCAAACTGGTTGCACAAGGATCCTAGTGGACAGGGCTAACTCTAATCCCCAGTATTCCCAAATCTTCCAGCTAAATCCTACCAAGAATATCTAAAAACAGTTTCATTTAATTCATACATCAGAGAGCAGGCAATGACATCCACTACACTGGTTAAATCAACTGAAACTAATTCTTAGAAAACACATAAAGCAGAAAACATAGAAGGCAAGGACAACAGAAGTATAGGGTACCTAACAAGGGTAAATCCTATACCAGATTTCTGATGCAAGCCAGAAGAAATGAAATGAAATGAAAATAAACACAGAGACAAAACATCACCGCAACTTTAGATCAGGATCCAAAGAAATGTGCTTGTCATATTAAGAACAACACCAATCAAGTACAACATAGCTTATGGCTTGATATTCAGCCTGAATACATCATCCTCAGCCTATCTTACAATTACACACACAGAACTTATCTTAAAAGAAACTGCTTGCGCTTCACTGATATCCAATCAACAACCTCTACAATATTTTCTCATGAGCTTTATAGCTGAAGAGAGGCAGAAGAGGTAGGTGAAGAACTAATTACAGTATTAAACTCCAGAAAAGAAGGAGGGCCGAAGCCCATTCTGCTTTTAAATCTGAGCATATAATCCCTGGCACTCTTTGATGAAAGAAAGATTTTCTTCAGATTTACATTCACTCCCGGGAAGTCTTTGGTGTACTTTGGCTGCAGTACTTTGTGGTACTTCTGGTGGATAAACAAAATGGAAATAAATGAGACTTGGATCCGCCATGCTGTGAATCAAATGCTCTGGTAGCATCTGGACTGCTGTAGGGCTGGAAAACCTTGCTTCAACACAATATCAACTAGAACAATGATGTGTACTGTGTCCTCGCTCTGGAGGGACATTCTGCTGATTTGAACCCTGATTTCATTGTTTTCTGCGTGCTGGATCTCCTGTGTGATATTTGGGATCCTCAATGTGGTACTTGGTCTCTAAACTGCCCATTAAGGCCCCAAACCTTCAATATTGAGCGCTGAAATTCATGATCATAAGTTGGTTTTTCCTCCATCGCTCCATAAATGTTTTGATCTGCAAAATCTGGGTTTTAATGACGCTGGAAAAATTTGTAGAGTTTGAACTTTGCTTTTCTTTAATGCAAGTCCTGTCAGCCACTTTCTTTGACAGTTTTCATGGTAGTACCAGCTTCCAGATTTCATTCTGTATGCGCAACGCGCCATTAAAATGATACACATGAAAAATGGCGGTTTTCCGCCTCCTTGAACCCTGCAAAACACAAGAACTAGTTACAGAAAACATGGACGGGATCAGACAATGCGGAGGACAGGGAAACTGTGGATGGATGGCGAAGAAATGCAGAGGAGCGGTGGTAAATACATCACACAGTGAAGAACATCGGAGGTGTCGAAGATGGGATTTCAATAAAAAAACATTAAACAATCGTTCTTTGAATGAATTTATGCAATGGGAAGGACGGATGTACGGTATGACACGTGGACGAGGTGATGACATGGGGAGGACCGGTCAAAAACGGGGCGGACCAATATGGGCCGTCCGATCTCGGTGGAGATCGATGGTGGAGACACGACGGAGGGCGATGGACAGTGGGCTAGGGGAGCATTTGGCTTGGATTAAATCGTGAGCATCTCAGAGGAGTGACAGCCATTGGATGGGCGCTGACAGATTAGACAGACATTATGCATATCGCTCTGCGACTTTGGACGAACAATAACGCGCGATGGAGGGCGGTTTTGGAACCGTACACGGGGACACGAGGCAGACGATGTATGGAATCGCTGGGCAATCGGGAAAAACCGCCCACCTCCATAAGCGGTGTGATGGAAACCATATGGTTTTGGAATAGTGAAAGCGGGTGGGGACCACCGGCGGGTAAACTCCGAACCGTTACATCTGCAGGAAAAAGGACGCCGATGGCGTGATCGAAGATTTGAGCAGAGAAACACGGGCACCTGTGGGACGACGATAGCCATTCTATCTGTATGGATCAACGGCTGAGGAAGCGCCCGATAAACATATGGGACAAGCGCCTTTTGCTCTGGCAGGTGGTTCCGGTGTCGGGTCACTTGGAGGAAAAAGAGTGGGGGCTAGCAGAAGAGGGGCTTGGCTTATTATAATGTGGAGAATGGGTTTTCAAGCCATTTTAATGCTTTTTGAAGCCTCTAAAGGGTAACGATAGGGAGATAAAGGACGAAATAGGCCAAACAAAGGGTATGGGCATAATTTTAACAATCAACTGAGCCCATAGGATCCATAACAGCAGAGAACAACAGTCAAAGGCAGGGGATATACAAGGCTTCAAGGATGATGTGTTTCAAAGGAAATGCATTCTTTGAAGACTCATAACACAAACTAGCCCCTTTGCTTGCTTGTTAAGAATTTCCTAGGGGGGCTAACAGATTCGTTTGGTGATTCGATGCCATTAAGCCCAATATAGATTGATTATTGTGAACTTATTTCAGCTTCGGCTCCTCCTCCCTTTGATTAGGCTCCTTTGAGTATGTCCCTTAACACTTTTTGTCAATCCCCTTGGCACGACGATTCAAATTCACCCGATCCCTTAAATGATATATTTCCCTCCGATGAGGCCATCGTGGAAACTATGTCTCTTGAGGATCCTCCTTGGAACGATAGTCATCATCGTTCCTCTTTCATGCCTAGCCTTGGGGCCATGTCTAATTGTCTCGAGAAGTTCGCTTCTCAAGTCCCTTCTCCTCCGCTTCAGACACCCATCCTAACACACGAAGTCTTTGCAGAAGGTAACTTGCGAAACATCACAGAAACGATGCCTATCGACATCTCCGCCAAATCGAGGGTTGTCGAGAACATCCATATTAGGGTGACCTGTTCTCCCAATGAGATCGAGGTCTATACTAGTCTCTTCCGTGAGTTTCACGACGTTTTCGCTTGGTCTTATGAAGAAATGCCCGACATCGATTCAAGTATCATGGTGCATGAAATTCCTACTTATCCTGGTGCGAAGCCTTTTCGCTAGCGCCTTCGACCTGTGCACCCTAGAAAGGCGGCCTCTACTAAAGGTGAAGTTGAAAAAATTCTTCGAGCTGGTTTTATCTATTTGATTCCCTTGACATAATGGGTTTCCAATGTTGTTCCTGTGGATAAGAAACAGGGTATTATTTGGGTCTATGTAGATTATCATGATATCTACTGTGCTTTCCCTAAGGATAATTATCCCACTCCTTTTATCGACCAGATCATTGATGAATGTGTTAGGAGTGAGATATTTTCCCTTATGGACGGGTTTTCTTGGTACAACTAGATTAATATTCTTCCAGCCGATTAACGCAAGACCGCCTTTATCTTTCCTCGGGGTACTTTCGCCTATAAGAAGCTCCCTTTTGGTCTTAAAAATGTTGGGGCTACATTTCAAAGAGCAATGTCATATGATTTTCATGATATCAAGCACATTTTTCAACCTTACCTAGATGACCTTCCGGCTCATTCGACTAAGCGTAAAGACCACCCTAATCATCTCAGTCAAATATTTCTTTGTTGTCGACGCTATAACATCCGGCTCAATCCGCATAAGTGCATCTTCTGCGTTGACTCCAGTAGGCTCTTAGCATTTATCGTCTCTAAAGACAGAATTCGTCTCGATCCCCTCAAAGTTGAAGCTATTGTTAATCTCCCGTTTCCTTCCTCCTTACATCAGCTACAGATTCTGCAAGGGAAAGCTAATTTCCTACGCCGTTTTATGCCGAACTATGCTGGAGTGGCCAAAGGATTTATGCGATTACTTAAGCAAGGCGTCCTGTTTCTCAGGATGAGATCGCCCAAAAATCCTTCGATGCACTGAAGACATTGTTGGTCAATGCTCCTATGTTGTGTCCTCCCAATTATCATCGTGATTACTCCCTCTATTTGGTTGCCGCATTTAGCACTATTGCCATGGTTCTGGTGCAAGACGACATTGATGGCGACGAGCACGTAATTTACTATTTGTCTCGTAATATTCTCGTTACTAAAACACGCTACGCACATGTCGAGAAGTTTGCGTTGGCTTCTATCCAAGTTGTTCAACGTTTTCCTCACTATATATTGTTGCACACAATGACCATGATTTCCAATTGCAACCCCATGAATTACATATTGACTCGTCAATTGTTGGGGGGAAAGTACTCGAAGTGGATTTTTATCCTTTAAGAGTTTGATTTCGAGTTCAATATTGCCAAATCGAAGAATTCATTGGTTTTCACCAATTTTATTTGTTCTCTCCCTTCTGATTCTGCTCCATCTCGTTCCAAGGAATGCATTCCGAACGACACCCTTTTTCTTATTAGCACCCTTGATCCTTGGTACGGTGATATCATTGTATATATTCATAATTCCACCTTTCGATCTGAGTTGATGAAGGATGCTCGTCGATGCATCCGCCATCATTCACAACCTTATTGTATAGTTAGAGATACTCTCTATCGCACCAGAGTTGATTATGTTCTCCACCGGTGTTTGACTCTCAAAGAGGGTAAAAAGGTCCTTAATGATTGCCACAGTGGCGCTTGTGGCGGTCACATGTATGGATATGATACTGCACAAAATATTCTTCGTGTTGGTTGTTTCTGGCCCACCATCTTTAAAGAATGCATTGTTGTTGTCCGTAAGTGTCACGATTGCCAGATTTATCAGCGCAAGATGCGGGCGCCACCCACGCAGCTTCATCCTGTCATTACCGTTGGTCCCTTTGTGAAGTGGGGCATCAAATTTATGGTGTGTAACCCTCACTCGTTCGGGGGGCATGCTTATGTTATCGTAGTCGTGGACTACTTCACAAAATGGACCAAAGCAATGCCTACACTTATAGCTGACTGTAAGACAGCCGCACAATTTCTATTCAATCATGTCATTACTAGGTTTGGCATCCCTCAAGCCATTGTTATCGATCATACCTCTCATTTTCGTTATTGCACCGAGAGGCGCATCTACAGCCCAGTATGACCCCGATCTCAGGTGGGTCACGTCCTCAATGTCGGCTGAAATTTTAAATTAAAATAAAAATAAAAAATAAATGTCGGCTTAACAAATAAGTTTTAATAATCATATAAATAAACAAAAAAAAAATTAAAACAACTCAGCTCTGATCGAACATAGAGGTGAGTCGTATTTGGTTCTGTGGCGCGGTTCGAACTGGAAGCTCCCAAGCTCGAGTTCTCTCAGGTAATGTCAAAATACTTAAACAAGTAAAAATCCCTGCCTATGGTCCTGTTTTTAGTCGTAGATAAATTAAACCATTTGATTTCTGGATTTTAAACATGTAATATTCAGAAGCTTGCCCGATATAGACTGCGTGAGACACCGGTTTCTATTTCTCTCCATGCTGGCGCATACACCTTGGGCAAAAGACCTAAACCACACATTCGTAGACAATTATTTGGAATCTAAAACTCATGAACAATTTAACAATTTCCTCTCTTCGAACCTGGGAGCTCTTTTAAAAAACCATTTCTTGAACCATATTCTTTACCCGCGTGCAATGAATTTATCTGAAACTATCATTTCATCCACTAGCAATAAATCCTTGAATTTTGTCCAGAAATAGCCTAGGCAGCAGCGCGATGCAGAGAAGAGCGTTTGGTATGAAGCTTTAATCGACTGACAGAGGTGGCCAGAAAATTTGTGTTTGCTTCGTGATTTTTTAAACACAGCTCAATTACCACTCTTAATAACGATACACATTCGTGACACACTGAGATAAATGTGTCAATTGAGAAATATAGCAAATGCAACAAAAAAAATTAGAAAAAAAAATAATGTGTGGATTTGTAAATTATTACAATTGGGAAATATGTTTATCATTATTCATACAGAGGTGGTTTTACAAACATTAAATTTTTAGTAACGTCCAAAATTGCTTTATGGCCAAACCATGTATTGAATCATGGAAATTTGGATCGACTTCGACTTTTCGTGAAGTGTGGTAGAGGTTGTTTATCATTTTGTTATCTTCGATGGTGAAACATCACCGAAAGAGAAGCTGATTGTTAGGGTTGTTTTAGTAGATTTGACAAGTCAAATTTTAGATGAAGGTTATTTAAAGGCTGGAAATATTAATGCTAAATTGTCTTTGTTGCTACATCTCTGTTGTTTTTAGATACAACTATTCCATTTTAAAGCTGAAAAATTAATGTTAAATTGTCTCTAACAGCTGTGTCTTTAGACACCTTAACATTGGTCTTGGTGACCATTAATTAAAAACATAACAACTTCATATTTACACACCACCATCTCTAGGCTCTTTCATCTCAACACCTGCAAACAACATAAGTTGAATAAACTTGAATTTACCTTTAACAAAAAAAAAAATACCACATTGAATTTCCAAATAAAGTAAAATTTTAAACATCTTTACTCTTTACTAATGTCAATACCATTTCCTAAATCAAAGGAAAAGAGTTAATTCAACACAAACAATCAAAGTCCAAAATCTTTTAATATTTCTTTTAATTAAATATTTGTAAAATGAATTTATACTTACTCCAAAGCTATAGTAAATAAATAAAAATATATATAAACTAGATGTATGGTAAATAAATAAAAATTCTTTTTATATTTATTCCATAAACCTTTTTATATTTAAAAAAACTTTTAAAAGAGGTTTTATTTAGATGAAGCCTATGGGACGAATACCATGGGCCAAATACCATGGGTAAATAAATAAATATAAAAGAGGTATAAAAATGTATGATAAATAAATAAATAAATATAAAATAGGTATAAAGAGGTATGGTAAATAAATAAATATAAAAGAGGTATAAAGAGGTAAGGTAAATAAATAACAATATATCAATTAGGATTATAAATAAAAATCTAATTATATAACAAGCCTATGGGCCGAATACCATAGTAAAGAAAAGGGGTATGGTAAATAAATAAAAATATAAATAAACTAGAGGTATGGTAAGATGTATGGAAAGAAGGGGGGAGAGAAGAAGAGAGAAGGAGAGAGAGAGGGATATAGTAATGTAGTTGGAGAGAGAGAGGGGTGGAAAGAGAGAGAGAAAGAAAGGGATGGGGGAAGAGAGAGGATTAGAGAGAGAGAGAGAGATATGGGGGAAGAGAGAGGATTCGAGGGAAAAGAGAGAAAGAAAGGTGGGAGAGAAAGGGAGAGAGAGGAGGAGAGTGATGGGGGAAGAGAGAGTATTGGAGAGAGAGAGAGAGAGAGAGAGAGAGAGAGAGAGAGAGAGAGAGAGAGAGATTAGGGAAGAGAGAGGGATTTAGGAGAGAGAGAGAGAGAGGAAGGACGAGAGAGAGGACTTGAGAGAGAGGAGGAGCGAGGGATCGATAAAAGAGATGGATTTGGAGGGGGAGAGATGTAGGAAATAAGAAATATAGAGAGTGAGAAGTGGAGAGAGAGAAGGAGTGACAAGGGAGAGATAGAGAGAGAGCGTGTATGTTTGGGGCTGAGATAAAGAGACAAATAAGGAGAGATGGAGATAAGGGGGGAGAAAGAGATATAAGGAGAGAGGGAGGGATATAGTAACATAGTTGGTGGGTGAAGAGAGAGAGAGAGGGAGAGAGAGATGGGAGAGAAAGAGAAATATTTATAATGATATTTGATTACTTGCACTAGATGCATTGATTTCAGTGTAGGTGGTGATTTCTATTACAATTTGATTGCTTGCACTGAATTTGTTGATTTCAATTTAGATGTCGATTTATAATTATATTTGATTACTTGCACTAGATGAATTGGTTTCAATGTAGATGATTTCTAATGCTATTTGATTGTTTGCACTAAATGCATTGATTTTAGTGTAGACGACGATTTCTAATCTTATTTGATTTATTTGAGTAAATGCATTGATTTCAGTGTATATGTTGGTTTCTAGAGAGAGAGAGAGAGTGAGTGATAAGGAAGATGGAGAGAGAGGGAGAGAGGACAAAAGGAAGAAAGAGAGATATTAATAGGGGAGAGGGAGAGAAGGGGAAGATAGAGATATAGATGGAAGGTGAAGAGAGGGAAGAAGAGAGAGATGGGGAGAGGGGGTTATTGAAAAAGAGATTGATATATATGGAGTACGAGAGCACGTGTGTTTAGGGGGGTGAGATAGAGAGACAAAAAAGAATAGATGGAGGGGGATATAGATATTGATGGAGGGTGGAGAGAGGGAGGAATATTTCTCGCACTAGATGGATTGATATAAGTGGAGATGGTGATTTCTAATCCTATTTGATTATTTGCACTAGATGCATCAATTTTAGTGTAGATATTTATTTCTAATGATATTTCATTACTTGCACTAGTTGCATTGATTTTCCTTGGCAGCACACGTCTGAAACCAGCCTAGATCCATCTTACATCTAAAAAATATACAAAAATTTTAATAATCTGAAAAATGTGACGTTGATGTCTCCAACTGGAACCAGCCTAGATCCATCTAACTCCGGATCTATCATGCGCCGAGATGGATCAAATCTCTCGAGGTGCAAACCTTTCCTCAAGTTTTGCACTCAAAAAATAGGTTTGCACCTCGAGAAATTTGATCCCTCTCGGCGCATGATAGATCCGGAGTTAGATGGATCTAGGCTGGTTATATGATGGCTGACTTAACTTCTAAGTTGGGTTTGCGTCACGACAGCTCAACCCCTTACTACCCTTAGGCCAATGGCTAGGTTGAAGCTGTGAACAAAGTTCTTGTCACTATGCTTCAACGTACGATTGGGATGCACAAGTCAAACTGGCATCTCATGTTGTTTTCAACTATTTGGGCTTACCGAACCTCAATGAAGGATGTGACTGGATTCACTCCATTCCATCTTTTCTATGGTCTGGAAGCTACCCTTTCCAATTGAATGTGAAATCCCTTCTCTCAAGATAGTTGTTGAATTGTTGCCTAATACTTCGTCAGAAGAAGAGAATCTTCTATATTTAGAGAGGCTTGATGAAACTCGCCACTTTGCTGCTCTTTTCATATAAGCACAAAAAAGCGGGTCAAAGCTCATTTTAACCAGTCAGTTTCCCCTCATTCCTTTATAGAAGGAGACCTCGTCCTCCTATGCGACCAAGCTCACGATAAGTTGGGGGCAGGAAAATTCCAACCAATGTGGCATGGGCCCTATATTGTTAAGCGTGTTTTGCAGAATGAGGCTTATGAGCTTATTGATTATGAAGGTTATCCTCTGGATCAACCTAGAAATGGGTTGTATCTTAAAAAATATTATGCATGAATTTCTCGTGCATGTTTTGTACATAGGTGTTTTTCCATTTTTGTACATTTTTGGCTTGGTGTGCTTTGTGAGCGTTTTCCTGCTTATTGGGTCGTTTCTTATTGTGGAGATGTCTCTTACTCCTTATGTCGGTTTCGCAGATGGTGCCTCCCACAGTACTTGGAACCTGTCTTCTGCAGCCTGGGTGATTTATAATCCTAATGGTGAATTGATAGACCTTCAAGGTATTTGTCTAGGAAAAACTACAAATAATGTCACTGAATATAGTGCGGTCATTGAACTCTTAACCGAGGCCAATGTTCTTGACATTCATGCATTGATTGTTAACCTAGATTCTCAGCTTGTTGTTCTTCAACTTAATGGGCATTATTCTGTTAGAATTCCTCAAATCTTAAGGTTGTACTTGCGTGTTCGTTTACTAGAAAGAAATTTTGGTTACATCACATATCAACATATTCCTAGACGAATGAACGCGTTAACTAATATAGTAGCCAATATTGTATTAGATAGAAATTTGCGTAATTTGTAAAACATCATCATCACATGAGATATATATATATTGAGTGTTTTCATCCCCTTCCATCATAAGTTCAAAAAATATGTATGTTTTGGTTACATCCTGAGACATCATGTCTCTAAAAAATACGCGGAAATAAAAGCATAGGTGTCTAGTCGGCATGATGCTCATGGTAGCATGTCACTACCCACACAAGCCACCTCAAAAAGTGGTGAACACTGTTCGACACTCCTATAGTGTGTCTCTGGTACGCGTGAGGAACATCATCAAATCTCGCGTAGTCTGGGATCCCACTAGAGAGTCCCTCTAGGTTGCATATGATTTCCTCGTCTTCGCTTCCCTCACCATGAGGGGCCACATCAAAATCACAAGGAATTGGTCGTGCTATTGGAGACATTCCTGCAGGTCTTTCTGGGCCGACATCTGTAAATACATGGATTAACATCAAAACATATATATAATAAAAAAAAATCATAATAATCATCAAAATAAAAAATGAGTCTTACCCAATGCTTCACCCCAATCATTTCCTGCTGGGAGTGGGAGATCCACATCACCGGTAAAGTCAGTTCCAGAATAGGGCCAGTCCTCCACGACAATCAGTTGTCGGCAGAGCCACTCGAGGAACTCCGGTCTCTAGGACATCTGTTGACCGCCTCTTTCTCTTGGCACCAAAGCCGCCCAACGAACCATCCGTGGCTCTTGGGCTGGTGGTGTAGGAACTATCAATTCCTGACGTTGGAAAATTGGTAGCCGTTCCAAGGTGAATGGTACCATGATGGAATCATAGCCGAACTGTTTCAGCTTACCGTTCTTGCATTTTGTTAGTTGGCGTTTCATGTTGATCGTTACTACCTCTGCCCAGTTGTAGAGAGTTTGTGCCATACAATTTACTGCAATAAGTAACTGCGTTTTTGTGACCTCATGCAGAGCTTGAGCTCCAACAGCTCGTGTGATGGTGTGCATCACTACTTTTAGTGCCAAATCGGGAATAGTTTTCATACCCACCTACCCACTTTTGGATCCTTTCCTTGCCCCTTGGCACACCCTGTCGATGACCATGCTCATGTTTTCCATCATGGGCCGGGTACCTGTCAGGATTGGTACTGCCCCCTCCATGACAATCTAGTTATGAAGTAAACATCTGAGACCTCAATCTCTAGCTCCTGATAATGAATTATGAATCTTTCCCGATCAATGTCCCATACACTGATCAAGTACTATAATAGCTCTGGTTGAGCTCGGAGACATGGTGCCATGAATAATTTCTTAAGCCCGCAGTCCCTAAGAATGTCCATGCATCTTACATTGCCCAAGGCTTGCTCATCTTCTTCACTATGTTCTCTTTCCTTCCATTCGATCACCATTCTACTTTCACACCTGCAAAAACATCCACGTGGTTGTCATCAGTCAAATTATTTGATATAGGAATGTTTAAAACGAGCTAACTTGTTGAATTCTAAGCTAAAAATAGTGGCCGCGGTTGGCGCACCCCCATTTGGATTCAAGGCCGGTTAGCGCGAGTCCATTCCTAATACCCGTGCCGACCGCCGCGCCCTAATTTGAAAAAAACCCCCCCACATATCTAAAAATTTGGTTGCAGGCATTGATTTACATCAAAATGCCGACAAGGATACGAGCTCTTACCTGGAAAAGACAAATTCGTGATTGGCCTTATGGATTGTTCGCAAAATCACAATGAAAAAAGGGTAAAAAGTGCTCACAAGAGGCAAAAGTGAAAAGTGATTTATTTTTACTATTTTTGGCATTTTATAAACTTTTCAGAACCCTAATTAGGTTTTTGAGCATATTTTTTCGATCATTTTTATATTTTATCTCAAAAAATGGGTTTTACATGCTTTTCTTGTGCAGCAACAAGTTCTCATCAAGATGATGATGAAGTAACGAGTTGTATTTTACACTTTTTCAAACTCGGTCAAAACACGAAAAAGGTCACCCTTGCAGTCATCTTTCAGCTCTTTTCTGACTCTCGAAAATTAAAAAGATTGCAGAGACTCTTGTCATTTTAAACTTGTTAAAGGCTGCGAAATGATATCTATGCAGTATATGTTTACCCCTTTTTCGGGCTGGGATAGATTATTTATGAAAAAGGAATACATTAGCCTATCGCGACTAAGAGGTTCTCTCAGACATAGTTTTCTACCTTTTCGGATCCATGAGACTACCTACGAAAACGGACTGGTTGGAGTTTTCTTTTATGCTTCTTTTCAAACTCTCTAAACATGAAAAGATCTCGAGTTCTTCCTTTGTCAGAATCATTAAAACCTAAATGAAGGAGTGCATCTCTATTTTGAGTATGTTTCATCATGTTTGTATTGATTTATCTCTTTACTTTAGATCATTACATTAGAATTTCTCAAAACTAGTGTTCATTTTTCTTTTTAGTGTCACAGTGCATTTTGCTTCTCATTTATCTAAAAAGACAAAATTTGCATTCTTTCTCTTAAGTTTGAAAATGGAAATTGTTCTTTTGCATTAGTAGCTTTTTGTGAACAAGGAAAGATCTTTTCTTTTTCTGCTTTGGTTGTCTTAGATGCATTAGTGAAATTCTCTTATGTTCAATTGGTCACTGCTTTGTTATGAACTACTATCCCTCTCTTAGCTAGATTTCATTGAATTGGAATGATTTAGTTTTGCATGTAGTTGTGCATTAAGGATTCGAGATCACATTCGGTAAGGCCTTGAAATCGCAACATTAATTCAAGATCAACTTTAAAATGAATTCAATCAACCTAAGGAAGCACTGAAACCTAACACACAGATTTTAGAGGTCTAGGCTAGTGACGTGTTTCAACGTCATTAAACCTAGCAGCTGTCGTTTTCCATCTATCTTTAGACAGTGCTAGTACAGACTTGTGCTCCCTGTACCGTCGATTATATAAAGGGAGACCCTCATAGGTTGCAATCCTTTAACCATAGGAAGTTGAGTCTGCCGCCTTGTAATCGTGATACACCAAACACAACATTCATGGAGACTACCTGCACGTACGTCAAGTCCTTGGTCATTTCTCTTTCATTTGATCACCAAGGTGTATATTGCAGTTCACAGAAACTTGGTACACCCCCTTGCTTAGATTCCCTAAGTAGTCATTTTGGTCTTTTCGTTACTCTCTAAAATTGAAAAGATCCTTGAGCACTTGTCCTTTCATGCTCGTTTCAACCTGAAAGTGACTAGAGTCACCTTTTGTTTGTTTCTCGACTCTTAAAACATGAAACATCAGAGTTTTGTTTCAATTTCATAAAATAAATTGCCTATGATCGCATGCCCGTTAAAGATATCTTCTTGGCTTGTTCTTAAGTAATTCCTTAGTATTTGATCTTGAAGCCTCAATTTGGTCATATCAGTTCTCTTCTGTTTTGAAACATAGTCACTGTGGTGGAACCACCAGTTTTATCATCCTCTTCATTACCTCCTAGTGGTGATCCTTCTCCTGAAGTTTCTTCGGAAGCATCTCGGCCCACTAGGTCGGTCGATTTCTGGCAGTCTATTCTTTCGAGTATCTTACCTCTCGCTACCCGGTCTCCTCTTGAAAAGCCATTTGATATCAATTAGAAACCTCAGGACACTTGGTCTGGTTTTGGGAACGAGGAATATTTTCCTCTTCTTACTTCAGAACCATCTGTATTAGCCACTGCTTTACTTGCCACTACTCGTCGCGTTTTCGACGATCAAGTGGCTTCATCCCACATGGATTTTTCGAGTCCTGTTAATAGTGAAGAGCTTTATGTTTCTACAGGAGATAATTATCTCCCTCCAGAGAGTTTTCCTTATGTCTCAAGTCAACTGTCTTCATAGCCGGCATCTCTCCTGAACGGTTACCGTACTTTGGGTCAGATCATTTATGGTGTTGCATAACAATAATAACAATATTTTGATTGAGATGAATTAAACTGTGATGGGCTGGAGATGAAGCGGAGTGGTGACCTGCATCAATCTTACAATACATTACATCATGATATATCCTCTTGATCATAATTGCTGAGGGTAGGCATTCCCATGTTCAGCACATAAACAATCTAATAACATGTACATAATTCAGAAAGTCATCTACATTGGAATGTTTCCCAATACATACATGCCTACATATATAGGCCCATGTTTGGATGACAATTTGTATGTAAGGTCACCTTACAGATGATGTGTACAAAAATCTTGAAATCATAGCCCATATGGATGAAACTAGATTTGAGGTCTTCTTATCTCATTCACTCGATCATTCGGGTACAAGTCTAGCCATGCGAATATATGATTTGTAGTCGAACATGGTCAGATATCGTTTGATTACTAGCCAATGATGTGAGTTGTTAAAAAACACGATAGAACCACCATTCATGTCAATGGCCCTCAAGAAACTGTAGTACATTTAGTAAGGTGTGAATAGATGATTTGATGTCGAACGACAAACAAAATATTTTGGTCAAAGTTTCAGAAATGAGGATCTTGTCGATGTTGTAACAAGCCTCATGGTACTGGAATCAGATGTTTCTAAGTGAACTTCTTGGATAATGATTTGTCGTCGACAGGAAACCACCTTATTTCGAAATGAGAGTTACTGATTTCGGAGACAAAGGTATGACTTGATATAGAAATTTTCAAGGATGACGATCATGAGAATGAAGGTTTATGAGTATTGCAGAAGGATGAGTATTCACTGGATGACTTCTCTTGAACATATCGGTGACACTGAGATGAGTTGGCAGCATTGACCCAAAACCGAAGTGAAGGTATGATGAACCAAAGGTATGAATGAACCGTCAAGAAGGTTACCCAACCCAAATAGTCACAGTGATGGAGTGAAGTGTCATGTTCAAGAGGGACCTGCTACCATAAAATTTCTTCTCACTTTCCAAAATTTTCCCAGGTCATTTGTCGACCAATACCTCTTTATTTTTTAACAAGCTTGAGGAGGATAACATTTTCTTGATCTATAATTCAACCCTTTGGGCGAATAAAGTATCACTATTTAATAATTTAATGAGTCTAGCGATGAATGAAACTCGATTCTTGCCCTGATCTACAAGCCCGTCGCTATTTTATGTTTTAATGAGCTTAACGACAGTGATAGCCCGATCCTTTTTCATATTTAGAGAGTTTGAAAAAGAGGACGAAATAAAACTCCATAAGTACTTTTTTGTAAATTAGTCGCTCAGATCCGAAAAAGTGTAAAATAATATTTGAGAGAACCTCTTTGGTCATGTTTAACCAAGGTAGTCATTTTTCATAAATAATCTATCTCAGTCCGGAAAAGGGTTAAAATTATACTGAGTAGATATCGATTCATTTACTTTTACGAGCTCAAAAAGACAAGTGCTCGGCAATCTTTTCACATTATTGGAGTTTGAAAAGAGCTGAAATAAGACTCCAGGGGTTCCTTTTTCACTGTTATTGAAGCTCAAAAGAGAAATAAAAGTGCGCTTCAAATCCTTTCGAAAATAAGGAGAAAAAGTATGCTTTGTGGTCAAGTCATTCTTGAAATAAATCTGCACGACTAATCTATTCATCAGTTGCAAGACCTGTTCAGAACAACATCAAATGGATTAAAAGTACATGTTTCATGATAAAAACATAATAAAACTATAGTCATAGCAATAAATATGATTTGCAAATAACTAAATGACTATTTAAAAGTAGTTTTACTATTCATTTTTACCATTCCAAAGTTACCATTTGCATTTTGGAGCTCTGAACCTGATTTTTCCCCCGAACTTTAGCTGCTAATTTCGATCATTTCTGTGGACGAATTTCATTGCTGTTTGATCCAAGTTAGTGACATAAACCTCCTCTTTCCTTCAGTATTCATTTCATTTCCAATTTCTGCAAATTTTTAGGGTTTTGAGGTCCCTAGGGTAAATTCTGCCCAAAAAGTGGGCAACGCACCCATGGATGTCAAAACCTATGTTGCATAGCAAGTAAATTAAAGGTTGCTTGCATATAAAACACATTGTCTCTTGTTAGTGACTGTGTTGGGTGCAATCTAGATTTTTGTTTTTTACATTATGCCCAAAATTTTCCCAATTTTTTGCATTGAATAGAATCTAATGGTTCTTATGGTTGTATTTCAGGTTTCCATCGGATTATAATGATGATTACATGGAGGGAAAGAGAACATGAAGAACAAGATATGATTTCCCTAAATGATCCGGGTACAGTAAGAGCCCTAAAAGATTGTGGACTGCTTAAGTACTTCAAATTGTCAGGGATGAGGCAACAAATAGAACTCTTGGAGTTCTTAGTTTGAGCATGGGATCCAAATATCGAGGCATTTCATATTAAGAACGAAGTGTTTCCCATAACAGTCGAGGATATATACATTCTTACAGGTTTTTCGAGGAGAGGCTTGCCCATTTCACTCTTACGGTCTATTCTTGGAGGAGAGACAGTGGGAGATTATGTTTTGCAACATTGTTGTCCAGGGGCAGAGCCAAGCAGAGATGGAAAGATAAAAATTCGGGATGTTAGAGATTTACCTTTGAGAACTATCCTTTTCATGATCATAAAAATTACCAGCACCGTTACACTAAATGTAGTGAATAGATCTTATATGCAGTACACGCTAGAGTATATGGAGCCAACAGTCTTCAACTGGTCTGAAGCTGTTCTTTCTCAGATAAAGAACAACTAAAAAAAGAAAAGGTAGGAAGGAAGAAGAACTTTAGTTATGGTTCAATCCTCATATCATTTTCTTTGGAACGAATTCCACTGATGTAGCCACAACATGTGACATTGGATTTTTCTAATCCTAGATATCTGCGAATGCAGAGATGGGTAGAACTCATGGGTAGGCATGCAGGCCAATCGACCATTGTGTTCTCGACTGCGTTCTTCGCCTGGTTCAGGCGACAGGTTTTTACCATCGATGAGTATGCATATGCAGACGTTGATTTCCGAGGAGATCCAGATTTAGCATTACCAGAAGGCGCTTAGTGGGGTGAAATAGGTAAGAATGTTTTTACCATTTTTATTTATTTTTAATATTTTTCTAAGTTTTATAAAATGTTTTTGTATTTTGATGTTTTCCCAATACTAAATTAAATGTTTGATGTAATGCAGATGTTGGCCGTGTTCAACTAGTAAAGGAACCAGAGCGTGAAGCAGATGCGTTAGCAGAGAGGGCTGTCAAGAGAGCAGTCCTCCAGGATCTTGATATGGCTGAGACTCTGAATGAGCTTCGGCAGCACATACAGGGTTTGACCTTCGGGATTCCAGATTGCTGGATCGAAGAGTTACCATGCGACTGCAGCGACACACTATTGGGGTTCCTAACCGTTGGATGTGGTTACTGTGTAGGATAGCTAGATCTATAGCATGTTACCATGAGTTAACTTTTGACGTTTTGCATACATTTTGAGGTCAGATGACCAATGTGTCTTGGGCACAAATTTTTGTAAAAACCTATATCTATCTATCTATATGATTTCAGTGTTTTCCTGTGTTTATTGTGCAATCCTATTCAATGATGTGAATTTTTTCTTTACATATGTTGCAAATTTTTGTCTAAAACTTGATTAGCTAAAGAATCAATCAATGTGTTCAAATTTCTAGAAATGTGTTGATATTGAATAAAATCAAAGTGTCTTTCCAAAAGTCGAACTCTTAAGAACAATCTATGCAGTGTTGGATTTCTAACAATATAAACACTAGTAAGTTGTAATACCACAAGTTGTGAGTCTAACCTTATGATGATGCAGTTAATACCAAATGAAATGGCATCAGAGAGAAGTTCGATCAATGCGCTATACTCAGTGATATTGTTCATTGATCTACCAATACAAATCCCTTGAAAACTCACTAACTCGTTGTTCGGAGTAAAATGGCCCATGCTGCAGAGGATAGATTCTATATGCTACGACTAGCACCATTAGCATATCCAACAAATGGTTCCGAAGATTACGACATCTGCGATGAAATGTAAAGCAGATTAATAACGTCAAGAAAAATCTAAAAACAAACTAAGATAGTGAATGCAAATAAACAACATATATATACAATATAAGACAAAATATTACTACGCTCATGATTAAGCATAGTAACATTTCAAATACAACCCATTTCTAGGCTGCGCCAATGGAATTCCATCGTAATCAACCAACTTGTAGGCACCCTTAGCAAGAACTATTTTGAAAATATAGGGGCCATGCCATAATGGCTCAAATTTTCCTGTACCTATTACATCGTCTTCTTGATCGTAAAGAAGGACCAAGTTGCCCTCTGAGAAAATGCGAGGCTGGACATTTTTGTTGTATTGCGCCTTTATACGTCACTTATGCTCTTTGTTGGCCAATTGGGATTCACGACGTGTTTCATCAAGATGGATTAGGTTAAGGAGACACACTTCTTCTTCTGAGGTGTCAGGTAACAAGTCGATTGCGAGTTTTAATGATGGTATTTCACATTGGATTGGTAAGATAGCTTCCAGACCATACACCAATTGAAAAGGAGTAAATCCAGTTGCATTTCTCACCGAGGTTTGATACGCCCACAAGGCAGAGTACAAGATCAAATGCCAATTTCTTTTACGAACTCCTATCGTTCGTTGAAGCATACGTTTAAGAATATTATTGATAGCTTCAACTTGTCCATTTGATTGTGGATAATAAGGAGTAGAATTATCATGTGACAATCCTAACTCGGCAGTTAATTCAATCATCATGTGGTTGCGAAAATGCTTCCCATGACCTGTAACTATAGCTTGTGGGACCCTAAAAATGTCATCTAATTGAAATAATGAGGGTGCATCTACGTGCGTCATGTCATCTTCCTGCTGGAAAGCCATTGGTCTCCAGCCCTCAATTCATCTCCAAACGCTTTAGAAGCTTTTGATGGAAGGGAATCCCACCCTCTCGGTGTTCTCGCTAGTTTACCCATTACGTTAGAAGGAAAGACACTTAACATTGAGGTTGAAGTCGTTGACGCCAAGCTCAATTACAATATTCTCCTCAGTCGCAGTTGGACTCATGCCATGCTGTGCATTCCGTCCACTCTCTTTCGTGTTCTTCGATTTCCGCGTGAAGGAAAGATCATCATTGTAGATCAGTTAACCTTTTTACTTCTTCGTCTTCTGAGAGAAACATCCCATATGTAGATCGTATTCCTACGCCTTATGAGAGTATAGGGCCGGGTCTTTTCAAAGATACAGCCCTCATGGGTTTGTTTCCTCTTCCTCCACCCAACATTGCTCAGGTCAACATGATGTCTAGGTCTTCTGATATGTAGATCATCCCTTCGCCCGAGCAGATTGATTCGTTTGGTGATTCGATGCCATTAAGCCCAATATAGATTTATTATTGTGAACTTATTTAAGCTTCTGCTCCTCCTCCCTTTGATCATGCTCCTTTGAGTATGTACCTTGACACTTTTTCTCAATCCCCTTGGCTGGGCACTTCAGATTCACCCGATCCCTTAAATGAGATATTTCCCTCCGATGAGGCCATCGTGGAAACTATGTCTCTTGAGAGTCCTCCTTTGGACGATAGTCATCATTGTTCCTCTTTCATGCCTAGCCTTGGGGCCATGTCTAATTGTCTCAAGAAGTTCACTTCTCAAGTTCCTTCTCCTCCGCTTCATATGCCCATCCTAACACATGAAGTCTTTGCAGAAGGTAACTTGGGAAACATCACAGAAATGATGCCTATCGACATCTCTGCCAAACCGAGGGTTGTCGAGAACATCCATATTAGGGTGACTTGTTCTCCCAATGAGATCGAGGTCTATACTAGTCTCTTCCACGAGTTTCACGACGTTTTCGCTTGGTCTTACGAAGAAATTCCTGACATCGATCCGAGTACCATGGTGCATGAAATTCCTACTTATCCTGGTGAGAAGCTTGTTTGCCAGCGCATTCGACCTATGCACCCTAGAAAGGCGACCTCTATTAAAGGTGAAGTTTAAAAAATTCTTCGAGCTGGTTTTATCTATCTAATTCCCTTGATAGAATGGGTTTCCAATATTGTTCCTATGGATAAGAAACATGGTACTATTCGGGTTTGTGTAGATTACCGTGATATCAACTGTGCTTGCCCTAAGGATAATTATCCCACTCCTTTTATCGACCAGATAATTAATGAATGTGTTAGGAGTAAGATATTTTCCCTTATGGATGGGTTTTCTGGGTACAACCATATTAATATTCTTCCAGCCGATCAACACAAGACCGCCTTTATCTGTCCTCGGGGTACTTTCACCTATAAGAAGCTCCCTTTTGGTCTTAAAAATGTTGGGGCTACATTTCAAAGAGCAATGTCATATGCTTTCCATGATATCAAGCACATTTTTCAACCTTACCTGGATGACCTTCCGGCTCATTCGACTAAGCGTAAAGACCACCCTGATCATCTCAGTCAAATATTTCTTTGTTGTCGACGTAATAACATCTGGATCAATCCGCATAAGTGCGTCTTCTGCGTTGACTCCGGTAGGCTCTTAGCGTTTATCGTCTCTAAAGACAGAATTCGTCTCGATCCCCTAAAATTTGAAGCTATTGTTAATATCCCCTCTCCTTCCTCCTTACATCAGCTACAAAGTCTGCAAGGGAAAGCTAACTTCCTGCGTCGTTTTATACCGAACTATGCTGAAGTGGCCAAAGGATTTATGCGATTACTTAAGCAAGGCATCCCGTTCCTCTAGGATGAGATCGCCCAAAAATCCTTCGATGCACTGAAGACATTGTTGGTCAATTCTCCTCTGTTGTGTACTCCCAATTATCATCGCGATTACTCCCTCTATTTGGTTGCCGCATTTAGCACTATTGCCATAGTTCTAGTGCAAGACGACGATGATGGCGATGAGCACGTAATTTACTATTTGTCTCGTAATATTCTCGATATTGAAATGCGTTACGCACATGTCAAGAATTTTGCATTGGCTGCTGTCCAAGTTGTTCAACATTTTCCTCACTATATATTGTTGCGCATAGTGATCGTGATTTCCAATTGCAACCCCATGACTTACATATTGACTCGTAAATTGTTGGGGGGAAAGTACTCGAAGTGGATTGTTATCCTCCAAGAGTTCGAATTCGAGTTCAATACTGCCAAATCGAAGAAGTCATTGGTTTTCACCGATTTTATTTGCTCTCTCCCTTCTGATTCTGCTCCATCTGGTTTCGAGGAATGCATTCCGAATGACACCCTTTTTCTTATTAGAACCCTCGATCCTTGGTATGGTGATATCATTATATATATTCATAATTCCACCTTTCGATCTGAGTTGACGAAGGATGCTCGTCGACGCATCTGCCATCATTCACAACCTTATTGCATAGTGGGAGATACTCTCTACCGCACTAGAGTTGATTATGTTCTCCGCCGGTGTTTGACTCTCGAAGAGGCTGAAAAGGTCCTTAATGATTACCATAGTGGTGCTTGTGGCAGTCACATGTCTGGATATGATACTGCACAAAATATTCTTCGTGTTGGTTTTTTCTGGCCCACCATCTTTAAAGACTGCATTGTGGCTATCCGTAAGTGTCACGATTGCTAGATTTATCAGTGCAAGATGCGCGCGCCACCCACGCACCTTCATCTTGTCATTACTGTTGGTCCCTTTGCGAAGTGGGGAATCAATTTTATGGCGTGTAACCCTCACTCGGTCGGGGGGCATGCTTATATTATCGTAGCCATGGACTACTTCATAAAATGGACTGAAGCAATGCCTACACTTACAGCTGACTGTAAGACAACCTCACAATTTCTATTCAATCACGTCATTACTAGGTTTGGCCACCCTCAAACCATTGTTTCCGATCATGCCTCTCATTTTCGTCATTATATGATGGCTGAATTAAATTCTAAGTTGGGTTCGCTTCACAACAACTCAACCCTTTACTACCCTTAGGCCAATGGCCAGGTTGAAGCTGTGAACAAAGTTCTCGTCACTATGTTTCAACGTACGATTGGGATGCACAAGTCAAACTGACATCTCATGTTGTTTTTAGCTCTTTGGGCTTACCAAACCTCAATGAAGTATGCGACCGGATTCACTCCATTCCAGATTTTCTATGGTCTAGAAGCTACCCTTCTGATTGAATGTGAAATCCCTTCTCTCAAGATAGTTATTGAATTGTTGCCTAATACTTCGTCAGAAGAAGAGAATCTTCTATATTTAGAGAGGCTTGATGAAACTCGCCACTTTGTTGCTCTTGTCATATAAGCACAAAAAAAGCGGGTCAAAGCTCATTTTAACCAGTCAGTTTCCCCTCATTCCTTTATAGAAGGAGACCTCGTCCTCCTATGCGACCAAGCTCACAATAAGTTGGGGGTAGGAAAATTCCAACCAATGTGGCATGGGCCCTATATTGTTAAGCGTGTTTTGCAGAACGAGGCTTATGAGCTTATTGATTATGAAGGTTATCCTCTGGATCAACCCATAAATGGGTTGTATCTTAAAAAATATTATGCATGAGTTTCTCGTGCATGTTTTGTACATATGTGTTTTTCCATTTTTGTGCATTTTTGGCTTGGTGTGCTTTGCGAGCGTTTTCCTGGTTATTGGGTCGTTTCTTATTGTGGAGATGTTTGTTACTCCTTATGTCGGTTTCGCGGATGGTGCCTCCCACAGTACCTGGAACTTGTCTTCTGCAGCCTGGGTGATTTATAATCCTAATGGTGAGTTGATAGACCTTCAAGGAATTTGTCTGGGACAAACTACAAATAATGTCACTGAATATAGTGCGGTCATTGAACTCTTAACCGAGGCCACTGCTCTTGAAATTCATGCATTGATTGTTAACCTAGATTCTCAGCTTGTTGTTCTGAAAATTAATGGGCATTATTCTTTTAGAATTCCTCAAATCTTAAGGTCGTACTTGCATGTTAGTTTACTAGAAAGAAATTTTCATCACATATCAACATATTCCTAGACGAATGAACGCGTTAACTAATATAGTAGCCAATATTGTATTAGATAGAAATTTGCGTAATTTGTAAAAAATCATCATCACATGATAAGATTCATACAGGAATATATATATATATATATATATATATATATATATATATATATATATATATATATATATATATATATATATATATATATATATATATATATATATATATATATATATATATATATATATATATAGAGTGTTTGCATCCCCGTGCATCATAAGTTCAAAAAATATGTATGTTTTGGTTACATCCTGAGACATCATGTCTCTAAAAAATATGGAGAAATAAAAGCATAGGTATAGGTTTCTAATCGGCATGATGCTCATGGTAGCATGTCACTGCCCACACAAGCCACCTCAAAAAGTGGTGAACACGGTTCGACACCCCTGTAGTGTGTCTCTGGTACGCGTGAGGAACATCATCAAATCTCACGTAGTCTGGTATCCCACTAGAGAGTCCCTCTAGGTTGCGTATGATTTCCTCTTCCTCTCTTCCCTCACCATAAGGGGCCACATCAAAATCATGAGGAGTTGGTTGTGCTATTGGAGACATTCTTGCAGGTGTTTCTAGGCCGACATCTGTAAATACATGGATTAACATCAAAACATATATATAATAAAAAAAATCATAATAACCATCAAAATAAAAAATGAGTCTTACCCAATGCTTCATCCCAATCCTTTCTTGTTGGGAGTGGGAGATCCACATCACCGGTAAATTCAGTTCCAGAATAGGGCCAATCCTCCACGACAATCAGTTGTCGGCGGAGCCGCTTGAGGAACTCCGGTATTTAGGACATTTGTTGACCGCCTCTTGATCTTGGCACCAAAGCCGCCCAACGGACCATCCGTGGCTCTTGGGCTGGTGGTGTAGGAACTATCAATTCCTGACGTTGGAAAATTGGTAGCCGTTCCAAGGTGAATGGTACAAGAGGCAAAAGTGAAAAGTAATTTATTTTTACTATTTTTGGCATTTTATAAACTTTTTTCAGAACCCTAATTAGGTTTTTGAGCATTTTTTTTTCGATCATTTTTCTATTTTATCTCAAAAAATGGGTTTTACGTGCGTTTCTTATGCAGCAACAAGTCCTCAACGAGGCAACGATGAAGTAACGAGTTGTATTTTATACTTTTTCAGACTCGGTCAAAACACGAAAAAGTCACCCTTGCAGTCATCTTTTAGGTCTTTTCTGACTCTCGAAAATTAAAAAGATTGCAGAGACTCTTGTTATTTTGAACTCGTTAAAGGCTGCGAAATGATATCTACGTAGTATACGTTTACCCCTTTTTCGAGCTGGGATAGATTATTTACAAAAAAGGAATACATTAGCCTATCGTGACTAAGAGGTTCTCTCAGACATAGTTTTCTACCTTTTCGGATCCGTGAGACTACCTACGAAAAGGGATTGGCTGGAGTTTTGTTTTCCGCTTCTTTTTAAACTCTCTAAACATGAAAAGATCTCGAGTTATTCCTTTGTTAGAATCGTTAAAACCTAAATGACATCAGAAACCGTCACCATGACGTAACCGAGTTCCTCCTTCCTAGGGCTCGTAAAATGTATTAGGATGGATTTGTCAGAAGGACAAACTTATATGACAAGCACATGATATCCCCTTCAAGATTGTTTCCAAAAATAATTGGGGTACTCGCTAGCGATGGTGGAGGAAAATGGAACCAGTTCTCAGTGTTTTCGTGATCCAGATTTATGTAGGAACGCAAGAGAATACAGAAATAACCATAAACATAGAGATGCAACAAAAATAATGCTTCATTTCATTAATATCAAATAACATAAATATGCTTACAAACATAATGGAAATAAAATAGCTAGGGTGCTGGTAGCGAATCTCTGAGAAGAGATGTGGCGGCTACAAACCTCTGAAATATGTTATAATGAGGCTCGAGGGCTTATTTATTATTGAGAAACAATGGAAAACTTGAAATGTCCAAAAATATAACCCTAGGAGATGAAGCGCCAAAATTGTGGGTCCCGTTTGGGTAAATTGGTGTTTCAACTTCCCGGGGACGTAACTTTGGTATCCGATCTCTGTTTGATGCGCTCAATAGCTAGTTAGAAATATCTATTCGAGGAGTACAACTTTCAATGTGAGCAACATTGGTCGATGGCCCCATGTTGCTCCCAGTTTTCCCAAAAAACGTTGTTTAGGGCCTCAAAATGGCTCTGGAAGTTCAGGACCTGAAAAACTGCTAAAAATAGTAAGTTGTGTTGCAACTTAAAAACTGAAAGAACTGATGGTGGGGGTTCAAATGGAATAGTTGGGTGGCCACCAATGTCCACATGAATCATTAAGGCCCCTTTTTGTGTAGTCGCATGAGGTATGGCAACATCAGGAAGCGGTGCGTCGGGGGTGAGATCAATGGAGTGCTAGTCCTGATAGTGTAGAGGAACCTCTGTGAGTGAGGAGAAAATTTCCTCATATTCCTTCATGACTTTTCCCATCTGCTGAAGCCGTGTAGGGGAGCCCTGTTTCGAGGTTATGGCCACAATATTCTTCTTTCCCTGTGAGTGAGTTGTAAGGAAAATAAATTTCCTGGATTGGGAAACAATCTTACTGCGTTGTTTTGTAGTAGTCAAAGATATGACAAGACGTGGTACTACCTCCAGTATCTTGTACAAGTTATTTCCCAAAGTAATAACAATAACACGAGGCCTAGAATCATACACAACATGTCACCTCCACAAGTATGGTTGGCCCAATAATACATCAGCTACATTAAGAGGAGCAACATCACACAATACCTCATCAGTGAATGGCTTGATACTGTACGTAAGGCGGCACCGCTAGCGGATGCAGAGATCTCTCCCTGGGTGGAGCCACCCAATGGTATACGGCTGCGGGTGTGCTATATTTGGTAGGTTGAGCTGCTTCATGACCTCTGTTGAAATGAGGTACTTTTGGCTTCTGCTATCGACAAGAAATTGCAGAGAAGAACCCTTCACCCACATCTGTGAATGGAACAGGCGCTCCCCCTCCTATGGATCCTCCCTCTAGATTTTGGTGGTGGCAAAAATAGCTCTAGGATCCGCATCAATGATCTACTTCCCTTTGTCATTGCCTTTTTTTGGTTCTGACTCAGGATCAGAAAATACATCTGATTCGAATGCCTTTAGTTCGGCCACCAATGACTGTTTGGCCCGACACTCGTTTGTGCTATGAGTGGGGATGTTATGAAATTCAAACCACTTCCCTGTGTCCTTCTTTGGATTTGTGGTGTTGTTTTGAGTCTCACTGCTTTGGCCTTACCCCTTGTTCTTCAGTTCGAGGGCACCTTTTGGATTCACAGATCCAAAGTATCGCTTCTTTTGCTTAAATTTTTGCTCGATCTTGGTGGCATAGTGATATGCCGTGCCAAGCAATGTAATGTTGATGAACTACATTTCCTCCTGAATGTGTTTGTGCAGACAGCCATGGTAATTGAGCACCAAATGTCCCTCTGAATCTTTAATACCCAACTTTGTGCGTAGGGTATGGAACAAATTCATGAGTTCGTGCACATGTTGATCCCTTTATTTCCACAGCGTGGTCCATTGGATGTATTTTTCCTCATAGCTCCCCATGGGGAAATATTGTTCCTTGATGTTGTCTTAGAACGAATTCCAAGTGGGTGTGGCCGAGAACAGAAAGGGTTCCCTTTCGTCCTCTTACTCATAGTAGTTTTCCCACCAGTATTTGACATGGGGGGCGGCTTTGAGGAGTGCAAAAATAATATTTTCTCAATCAGAGAAATCATGGACCGAGAAATACCCTTCTAGCAAATTCAACCATCTATATAGAATGACTGCATCTATTTGGCCTTCAAATATAGGAATGTAAAAGTTTATATGTACCTTGAAGGTAGTGGCATCTCTAGAGTGGCTGTTGGACATAGATGCGTTGTAGGTGGGCAGTCGTTGAAGGATCTTAGAAAAGTTATCCATCATCGCGTTCCTTTGTTTCTCGAGGGCCTCCTCGAGCAATATTTTTATAGGATCTCCTGCTCCCTCATCTTTATTTTCTTCCACCATAGGAGGTCGTCAGGGTTTGCGAGGCTGATCTTGCAAGGTTTCAACCAGATTGAGCCCTAACTCCTTATACCCTGACCGCATTGTGGACATGCAAAGAAAAAAGAAAGAAAGAGAAGACCGCTCTGATACCAATGATCTGGATTTATGCAGGAACGCAACAGAATACATAAATAACCATAAACATAGAGATGCAACAGAAATAATGCTTCATTTCATTAATATAAAATAACAGAAATATGTTTACATACATAATGGAAATAAAATAGCTATGGTGTTGGTAGCGAATATCTGAGAAGAGAGGTGGCGGCTACAGACCTCTGAGCTGTGTTACAATGAGGCTTGAGGGCCTATTTATTATTGAGAAACAATGGAAAACTTGAAATTTCCAAAAAACGAACCCTAGGAGATAAAGCACCAAAACAGTGGGTCCCGTTTGGGTAAATTGGCGTTTCAACTTCTCGGGGACGTAACTTTGGCATCCGATCTTTGTTTGATGCACTCAATAGTTCATTATAAATATCTATCTTAGGAGTACAAATTTCGGTGTGAGAAACATTGGTCCATTGACTCATGATGCTCCCGGTTTTCCCAAAAAACGTCTTTTAGGGCCTCAAAACGGCTCTAGAAGTTTAGGACCCGAAAAACTGCTAAAAATAGTAAGTTGTGTTGCAACTTAAAAACTGAAAGAACTGATGGTGGGGGTTCAAATGGAATAGGTGGGTGGCCACCAATGTCCACCTGGATCATTAAGGCCCCAAAATGGCTTCGGGAGTGCAGGACCCGAAAACCTGCTAAAAATAGCAAGTTGTGCTGAAAGTGAAAAGCTGCAAGAATTGATGGTGCGGGTCCAAATGGAATAGGTGGGCGGCCACCGATATCCACCTAGATCATGTCGGCAGTATGTCGCTCTTGAAAATGACACTCATCTGCATTCGTGTCAGGTTGGGGTCATCCCATTTCGTCATTTTTTGCCTCCATGGGTTTGGGTAATATTTTTTGACCTCTCATCCACTCTTTGGCACATCGTCATGACCTCAGATCCCTTTTGATGTCAAATACTACCAATTTCTGGAGTCATGTCACCAATATTTTCAATAGAAGTTTCCTTTTGTAGTTTTCAACCTCTAATCCTATGTTTGGTTCTGATTCACTATCATCTTATTCCTCTGTCTTGTGATGATGATGTGGGAAACATTATGGCCCTCCTTTGACTGGGTCACTTCCTGTCGACTTCAGCTCAGTTATCCAGGAAGTTGATCTAGAGACTCCCTTCTGGTACCTTGGAGCTCATGCCTCAATGGCAAGTTCTTCACATTCGATAATAGGTCCTCATCATTGGTCTTCGATCGAGTGATTCCGTGGGTGCTCGATGCCAGCTCACTGTCACATTTCGTGGATTGTACTAGTTTTACCTTGAGAGACATTATCATTATTGGTGGTTTCTCTCGTGCCTGTTAAAAAATTTCTTCATTGAGTGGTAATCAAGTGATTTCTTGCATGTCCGACTTCAACTCACTCATTTGCATGCTTGAATTTGTACTTGTTCGGGTGGATATGGAGCGCAAGACCCTGGGTTTTGTCTGATAAAATCCAGGCTGCGAGATATTTTGGTTTATCATGACTATATGCATGACTCTTTTGATTGGATGGTTGCGAACATACCAGAGTCTATTTCGTGATCCTTCTTGCTGGATGGCTGAGTCCATACCTCAAATCTCATTTTTATATGTCCTCTATTATGGATGGCTGCACCCATGCCACATATTCATGTATCAGAGATATCAGTTGTACTTGTAGTTGCAGGTCTTCCGACGATAGTGTTTGGTTCAAACACGTTCTCGTAAAGCATTTCACTCCTCCCCCTCTCTCGTACCTCATGCTTTAGGGGGCATATGTTACAAAACATTTTTTCACCATCCCTGCAATCCCCATCCCGAACATTCGAGGACCATTTCAGTGACTTCTGTGTATTGCCTTACCTTGTAAAAAGTGTCATTGCATCCCTTGCCATGAGAAGAAAATTTCCTCTGTTGACTATTTCAGGAGCAGGCTCTCAAAAACATATGATTTTGGGTTGGCGCTGGTAGGCAGTTATGGCCTCGCGCCCATAGAGAAATTAGCACTAGGCCTCGCATCAATTGGCGCCCTGTCTTAGTGGACTGATCACACTGAGATGTTTTTGGAAAGTTTTTTAAAATAGAAGTGAAGTTTCCATTCCCAACCACTTCGTGGGCAGAGTCAACATGGTTTGTTCGACTTAATAACGTCGAAGACCTTCCTTTGGATTCTTTTTTGCTACATTTGAGCAACTCCCCAAAGGATAAGGTATCCATTCCACCTTGTTGATCATAATCAGCTCCCTATCAAATTTTCGTAGGCAATCTGGCTTAAACCTCTCAAATCCCCTCTGTCAGCCTCAAAAATCCTTTTTCTACCCATCGCTGCCGTTTCTTGCCTCTCAACAGCATTGTAAAAGGTCGCAAGTTCCATGTTTTCCATATGATCAGGCCCTAGCCCCTTTTGGCCAAGCCCATATACCCTTTCCTCCACGTGACCAAAAGTCAGAACCTAGTGCTAACCTTGAAGGCGCTTATCCCGTATGAATATCGGGCGCGCCCACAACCGTCGATCTGCATGGATCGAACGGCATTCGTAATGCTCCACCATGCCCGTGGCCCACTCCATTCATCGCCCAAACCACATCTCAGCCGTCCGTTCATCCGCAAATCCAATGATCGATATTTCACTTGCCCCGGTGGCCCCTGCCACGCATTACTCCAAAACCCGGTGGTATCCATCGCACCGCCTTTTGGCGGTGGGTGGTATTACTCGTTTGGCCAGCGATTCCATACATCGCCTGACACGTGGCTCAATGCACTATTGCAAAACCGCCCTCCATCACACGTTATTGTTCGACTAAGGATACAAAGCGATATGCATGTCAGTCGTCTGATCCAAAGCTCTTCATCCAACGGCTACCGCGCTCTGAAGCTGCACGGGATTTAACGCAAGGAAATCGTACCACTGGCCCGCTGACAATTTCCCCCGACGCCGTTTCAATCATCGATCTCGTATTGAGATCGGATGGTCCAGATCATTTGCATGCCCTGCTGTTGACCCGGTCTTCCTCCACGTCACCTGTTCCATGTGTGTGTTGCATTTTCCCTCCGCACCTTATATGTCCCGTTAATAAGTTAAATATTTAATGTTTTTTGTTAAAATTTTCCGCCCAGTCTATTCACCATCATTCCACTGTATTATTCGTCGCCACCATGCATACCTCCACCATTCCATCATGTCATGTTGCTACACAGTCATCCCCATTGCATCACCGTCCCCATGCATTAGTTTTCTTGACGAGTTTGAAGGTTTTGCAGGTTTACAGCGGCGGAAAGCTGGAATCTTTTACAGTCTCTATTACTGTGATAGAGAGCACGTCAAAGGACCATTTGCAGAGGCTAGAATTATGGAGAAAGGATCTGGGAAGTTGTTACGACATGACCACCATTAAAGAAGTGAGGTTGAAATCTATCAAACCCTCCAGCGTCATTCAAAGCACAGATTTTGCAGATGGAAACATTAATGTTACGGCAAAGAGTATCAATGGGAGATCAAGAAATTCGGCGTTCAGCATTGAAGATTTTAAATCTTAATTCAGGGTTTAGATGGCAGAGGGTACAATGCACAAGAAACAATACCCTTCGGGTTTCAGTTCAGCAGGGTTTTCTCTCAGGAAAGGATAGAACGTTTATGTGATTTTACTTCTTTGCCGTGTTCCTGAAGAGACTTTCACCCAGTGCATTTATTCCAGAAAGCATGCAGCAAAGTACCTACAACACAACATAGTCATCAAGTAGCATGGGCTTACTTTCTCCCGCCATCTTGTCTTAATGAGGCAAATTGAATGATCATCACCTACCTCTTTTACTATGTTTTTGTTTCTTCTATAAAACCCCAAAAGAACAGATTATTGAGGGTTCCAGATTTTATCAGAAAATTATGCAGTGAAAGGCTTTTTGTATACATTTTGTAGAATTCTTGTATGAAGGCTCAGAGCCCATAGGGTCTTAGTGAGGAGGAGTTCCATCTGTTAAAGAGGATTATGGTCTTTGGTATTTCACAGTCTGTAACTTTCTCTTATGCGTTATTTAAATAGATCATTTCATTTCATCCATCTTTCCGGTATCATGTTTTGGAATGCGAGTGGCTCACTGATTTTTGGTATGGATTTATCCTAGTTGATACCCATACTCGGATTAGTCAAGTGCTTTAAATATGGCTCATGCATGATATTCTGTTCCACTATTAATCTAAACCGTATTTCTGCTCTATTAGTTTCTTTGGGAGGGTGTTTTATGGATTCTTAGATTGGTAAGCCCATGCATGATTGTATTGTGTATCTGGATATCAGCTCAATGATAAATAATATCTTCTCAATCTTTCATTCACTACATACACATTTTTATAACTTATTTCTGTGAGGTATTTCTGAATTGGACCTCTTTGTAGTAAGCTGCCTCTGAATTGTCTGTTGCTTTTATATTAGAACTTTGCATAGTGCTTCTGCAATATTCCTTCCTCTGTGTCAGTTTCTGAAGATCTTGGTCCCATTCAGATTAGTATTTCTTGTTTTACAAGAGATAGCATGAGAGATTTTTATTGATAACTTCATCTGTTATACCATATGCTCCTTGCTATATAAGATGTCCTAGGCACTGGTCTATCACAACTCTAGGCTGTCTTTAGGAGCGACAACATCTTTCTGGTGCCGCTGTCGGGGACGAAGTTAAGAAAATCAGAATCCCTGGGCCTCGAAAAAATCATATTCACTCTCTAAGTAGGTGAGCACAAAGAGTTGAGAGTTGTAGATCCCTCACCTTGGCGACTCCACATTTGGTTATTTGATAAATCTATTTGCAGTCCTGGCTCCTCGTAAGCCACACCTGAGGTCAGATACGTCTAAGCCAAAGACACCTTCAGTGTCTGACCCTGAAAAGATCATACATAGAAGAAATTGGAGGGAAAGAAAATCAGTCCACTCTGAAATCCCTGAATTTTCTATAGAAGACTTTCCATCCTCTTCTTCTCAAGAAGCTCAAGTGCCAGATCCCGACTCCACTGTGGGAGATACCGATTATTACTATTCAGATAGCCCACCCCAAGGAGGTATCAGAAATAAAGATAGTTTTCATCCTACTCCTGAGGTTGAAGAGGTTAAGGAAGTAACTGAAGTCTCTACTGTTAACAGACCCTTATTCCCCTCAACACCTCAGTCTGTTGTTCATTATATTCCTATTGTTATCCATACTCCACTTCCACCACCTCCTCTTCTTACCCATAAAACTATTGCACTACCTCCACCCCCTCCAATGGAAAATGTTCTAGCCTTCTTGTTGAATAAATATGCTCCCTTGGCATTACCACAAGTGTTGAATGATATGCAACAGGATTATCTAAAGATATTGCCCAGATTTAATGGAGAAAATGAGATTGATGCTCAAAAACACCTGGAGGTCTTCTGTTCTTTTGCTGAGAATTTCAATGTGGAACATTTAGATGTAGTTTTGAGACTGTTTGTGCAATCTATGGATGGTGAAGCCAGAAAATGGTTTAAGACATTAGGAAATCGTTCCATAACCACTTGGGACGACATGGAAAATAATTTTCTCAGGAAATGGGGAGAGAAGAAAGACATGGACATTGTATCATTGAGTTCAATACACTAAAGAAAAGACATAATGAAGGGGTATCAGAATTTATCAAGAGATTTAATAAATTGTATTTGAGCCTTCCTGCTCATATGAAGCCTCATCAAACGGTTGCTAAAGTTGTCTTTGTAGCAGCCTTTGATTCAGAGTTTGGTTTCTCTCTTAGAGAAAGAAAGCCTGCTACTCTGGATGATGCGTAGTCAGATGCACTAGAGTTGGAAGAAAACTTTGCCTCCACTGGAAAATCAAAGGGAAAATCTGAACAAGATACTAGAAGGAGGGGCAAAGAGGAGGTATCTACCTCTAATCAGGACAGAGACTCAGACATAAGGGAAGAAATGAGCAAAATTATTAGAAATATTGTTAAGCTTGAGTTGGAGGCCAAGAATTCAGCCTCCAAGAATTTCTACAATGCTCCAAATAGAGGATACGATCCTCAATATAGGAAACCACCCCTGCAGATATTGCCAAGGGGGCTAAAAGAACAACAAGATCCGGTACCACACCCCTTGTACTTGGAAGGTCCAGTAGCTAGCCCTGCTGAAGATGCTGCCTATGAGCTAGAAGATGAAAATCTTGCTTTTTCAAATGATGATGAGGTACAATGCCCATTACAAGGAAGTGATGAAGCCGAGTTCTCATTGCAAGAAGAAGAGGAGGCTAGAGACACAGAAGACTCAGAAATTGAGTACTGCTGTAAACAATTTACTGATTTCATGCTAGCACAATTCAATAGAGAATATGATCTCAGATCCTCTAGAAAGAGGACTCGTACTCAAGACCAAGAAGAAGAAGCACCACTTCAGAAGGATGCACCTGCTCAGAAGGAATCAACAGTGCAGAAAGTCACAGACAAAGATTTTGTTGATGATGGAGGAAATTTGACACCACTTGATAGTCAAAGAAAGGAGGAAAGAAATTCGGTGGAATACTTTAATCCATGGAATGAAGAAATCGGATCACTAGAGATTATGCTGAATAAACATGATTCGATGTAGGAAGAAGAACCTCAATTTCTAAATTGGGGATTTAAGGATGTAAAGATACAAGGGAATGAAGAAAGTGAAGACTTCCTGGGTCTTGGAAGAGACTTAGGATTTCTGAGGAAATAATTGGTGACTGAATCATCAAGTAAGACCATTGGGTCTTATGATTTCAAAACTGACAATTCGGCTGTGTTGACAGGTATTGCAGAAGACAATCCATCCTTTGGAGTTGTCTTGGATACAGATGAACTGTCACAGAAGAAGGAAGGTGAGGCAATCATGCCCCATGGGAAGGAACTTGTTATTACTGATAATGAAAAGAATGAGCTGATGTGCCTGATAGACAAAGAGGAGACTGGAGGGCAGAATTTTGGAACTGCTACAGTGATGGGAAATCAGAATTCCATTCTGATAGAAGATGAGAGTGCAAAATCTGAAGAACTTGATTTGATTGCCAGAAGAAATCAAGAGGGTGAAGGACAATTACTGAAGATAGTCAAAGAAGAAGAAGAATACACTGAAACAAATGTGTAGCATATTGATGAAATGCTTGAGAATAAATGGCTGATTTGTTTGCTGAAAATTTTTAGAGAAGAGAATGAAATTGCAGACACTGAAGTGAAAGTGCCTGAAGTTGTGAAAGAAGCAGGAGTAGATACTAGTTTGCAAAATTTGAATATGCTTACTAGTACACAAGGAGAAATGAATAATTATGCTACTACAGTTAAAGAATTAAAAGGTAATTTACTTTTTAAAGGTAAATTTGTAGGTGATGAGCAAGAGAATGTTGCAGAGGGAGATATCCTAAGAGATATTCAGGAAGTTTGGGAAGCAGCCACATTTTTGGAAAAAGAGGCAACATTGACAGTAGTAGTAATAGAAATCGAAAGCATTAGAAGACTGATGATGAAGGTATCTCAGAAACAACAAACAACAGTAAGAAAGCCGAGAAATCTTGGCAAAAGAAAAGCAAGAGCAAAATGTGAAAGCATAGCAGGAGGCAAGTTGCAGAGCAAAATATGGAAACCTGGAAATGTGTAGTGGAAGAATAATGCAACTGATGGACACCAGCAAAGCAAAGTGGAGGACCTTCCATGGGCTGTTCTTCCAATCCCAAGTTCCAAACCCTTGCTTAAGAAATTTTTTCTAGAATTGGTGTTTGAAAGATATGAAGCTGAGATCGGATTTCTGAACTCACAAGAAAGATCATATCAGTTCATAGACCCCAGATCCTTTTGGGAAAGTTCCCCTCCTTTTAAAAAAGAAGAGATTCCACTGCCTTTTGAAATACAAGAAGAGGGTGATCAGGCTTTCAAGAGTCACTCTGAAGATGCAGTGGAAAGTACAGTAATCAGAACTGGCCAGGACACAAACAGTCTGCCAATCATGGAAGGCCTAAAAGAAGAAAGTGTACACCATTCGTTCATTGATCCTGTGGCAGAATATATGGAGGCCCTGATTAGCTCAAATCCTCCAGCATTGATCCTTCACTAGAGCCGGATTCATCAAGAGTGGTCACCACTGATGGTGACCAGATTTTTGAAGAACCATATGCAGAGCACCCTGTGGTTATCTCTGATAGGCAGTCCGTACTCTTATCCTTTTTTGTTACTGCTTGATTGGCTGCACTGGCATTATTGTATCACCTAGAGCATCTAAGACTTCCAGGTTAGAGTAGAGTAGGTAGCAAAAGCCCAATAAAGCTCAGACTCTGAGCATGTAGTTAGTTGTTTTAATTTCTGCAAAGTTTAGTAAGCCAGACAGTCTGATCCGGGCTTGGCTGTTTTTCAATTTCAGTTTTAGAATATAGAGAAGAAGTCTGCTAGACAGTTTAATCCTAGCAGATGTAGTTTAGGTAGAGAAAATGTGAGACCAACAATTTAATATGGTCTCATGGAGTAATAAGGGTAGAAGTAGAATAGGTTTATTTCTCCTGTCTGTAAAAATTGATGATGCAGGTAGTCTGCGAAGTTCTCGACACGCTCAGGGATGAACGTGTCATCCCCAGGTGGAGCCAATGTTGATCATAATCAGCTCCCTATCAAATTTTTGTAGGCAATCTGGCTTAAAACTCTCAAATCCCCTCTATCAGCCTCAAAAATCCTTTTTCTACCCATCGCTGACGTTTCCTGCCTCTCAATAGCATTGTAAAAGGCCGCAAGTTCCATGTTTTCCATATGATCAGGCCCTAGCCCCTTTTGGCTAAGCCCCTATACCCTTTCCTCCACGTGACCAAAAGTCAGAACCTAGTGCTAACCTTGAAGGCGCTTATCGCGTATGAATATCAGGCGCGCCCACAACTGTCGATCTGCACAGATCGAACGGCATTCGTAATGCTCCACCACGCCCGTGGCCCACTCCATTCATCGCCCAAACCACATCTTAGCTGTCCGTTCATCCGCAAATTCGACGGTCGATATTTTAGTTGCCCCGGCGGCCCCCGCCATGCATTACTCCAAAACTCGGTGGTATCTATCGCACCGCCTTTCGGCGGTGGGTGACATTACTCGTTTGGCCAGCTATTCCATACATCGCCCGACACGTGGCTCAGTGCACTATTGCAAAACCGCCCTCCATCGCACGCTATTGTTTGACCAAGGATACAGAGTGATATTCATATCAGCCGTCCGATCTGAAGCTCTTCATCCAATGGCTACCGCGCTATGAAGCTGCACAGGATTTAACACAAGGAAATCGTACCCCTGGCCCGCGACAATTGCCCCCGACGCCGTTTCAATTGTCGATCTCGTCTTGAGATCGGATGGTCCAGATCATTTGCATGCCCTGTTGTTGACCCGGTCTTCCTCCACATCACCTGTTCCACGTGTGTGTCGCATTTTCCCTCCGCACCTTATATGTCCCATTCATAAGTTAAATTTTAATATTTTTCATTAAAATTCTTCGCCCAGTCTATTCACCATCGTTCCACTGTATTATTCGTCGCCACCCTGCATACCTCCGCCATTCCATCATGTCATGTTGCTACACAGTCATCCCCATTGCATCACTGTCCCCATGCATTAGTTTTCTTGATGAGTTTGTAGGTTTACAGCGGCGGAAAGCTGGAATCATTTACAGTCTCTATTACTGTGATAGAGAGCACGTCAAAGGACCATTTGCAGAGGCTAGAATTATGGAGAAAGGATCCGGGAAGCTGTTACGACATGACCACCATTAAAGAAGCGAGGTTGAAATCTATCAAACCCTACGGAGTCATTCAAAGCACAGATTTTGCAGATGGAAACTTTAATGTTACGACAAAGAGTATCAGTGGGAGATCAAGAAATTTGGCGTTCAGCATTGAAGATTTTAAATCTTAATTCAGGGTTTAGATGGTAGAGGGTACAATGCACAAGAAACAATACCCTCTGGGTTTCAGTTCAACAGGGTTTTCTCTTAGGAAAGGACAGAACGTTTATGTGATTTTACTTCTTTGCTGTGTTCCTGAAGAGACTTTCACCCAGTGCATTTATTCCAGAAAGCATGCAGCAGAGTACCTACAACACAACATAGTCATCAAGTAGCATGGGCTTACTTGCTCCCGCCATCTTGTCTTAATGAGGAAAATTGAATGATCATCACCTACCTCTTTTACTATGTTTTTGTTTCTTCTATAAAAACCCAAAAGAACAGATTATTGAGGGTTCCAGATTTTATCAGAAAATTATGCAGTGAAAGGATTTTTGTATACATTTTGTAAAATTCTTGTATGAAGGCTCAGAGCCCATAGGGTCTCAGTGAGGAGGAGTTCCATCTGTTAAAGAGGATTATGGTCTTTGGTATTTCACAGTCTGTAACTTTCTCTTATGCGTTATTTAAATAGATCATTTCATTTCATCCATCTTTCCGGTATCATGTTTTGGAATGCGAGTGGCTCACTGATTTTTGGTATGGATTTATCCTAGTTGATACCCATACTCGGAGTAGTCAAGCGCTTTAAATATGGCTCATGCATGATATTCTGTTCCACTATTCATCTAAACTGTATTTCTGCTATATTAGTTTCTTTGGGAGGGTGTTTTTAAAACGCTACCATTATGTATGGATTCTTAGATTGGTAAGCCCATGCATGATTGTATTGTGTATCTGGATATCAGCTCAATGATAACTAATATCTTCTCAATATTTCATTCACTACATACACCTTTTGATAACTTATTTCTGTGAGGTATTTTTGAATTGGCCCTCTTTGCAGTAAGCTGCCTCTGAATTGTCTGTTGCTTTTATATTGGAACTTTGCATAGTGCTTCTGCAATATTCCTTCCTCTGTGTCAGTTTCTGAAGATCTTGGTCCCATTCAGATTAGTATTTCTTGTTTTACAAGAGATAGCATGAGAGATTTTTATTGATAACTTCATCTGTTATACCATATGCTCCTTGCTATATAAGATGTCCTAGGCACTGGTCTATCACAACTCTAGGCTGTCTCTAGGAGCGACAACACACCTTATGAGGGATCCCAAACTACCTCCTCCTCTCCTATAAATACATCCTTCTCTAACAGTTTCAACTAGCTGAACAATCCTTACTATAGCTAGTGTGAGATAGAGAAAAAATGAATCCATTGTCGAGAGAGAGTCTAGGCCCAATTCTTCGCCAAGTTCAATTCCCCGACGAATGCTTGAGACGCGTTTGACTGGACTCGTCGAAGGAGGCTACAACGTCAAGGCTCTTTTGGTTGTAAACTTCTTCTCTCTACTTATTAATACATAACTGATGTTTTGGTTCCCGTTTTGCGTTTGATGTGTTTAATAATTTTGCAATACGTTTGATTATCCTTGACCAATTAAATAGTTATGAATGAAATTATGTTTTCGTATGCTATTATCGTTCTCTGATCCTTGTGCAGACACCCGAGTATCACCGCTGAAGGACCGTGACGTGTAAAGACGAATATTAGGAGATTGCTGCCACAGCTACGACAACTGCGTTGGAAGAAAGGTAGGTCATATATCCCAAAACAATTTCATTCGTAAACTAGGAATCTAAAGGATTATGATGTTCCCTTGTTTCTAGACCCACTCCGGGGATAGAGGGATCACCTCTATCCATAGAGGGGATTTACCTGCACAAAAGAAACCCAAAACCCATAAATCCTTACCGAAATGGAAAGGAAGTTGTAGACTTTACAACCATATAGAAAAATTACTTGGATACCATACATCACAAACCAAGACCAGATAGTTAAAATAAATACTTGCGGAGCCAGTTCCTTAGAGAAAATCGGTGGTTAGAAAATCCAACAATTCAAAGGTCGGACCAATGTCTGTATTATGCAAAAACAAAGTGAAAAAAATGGACCCATGGAAATGCTCGCCGAACTGAAGGAAAAGGGTTGAACGTATGTCATATTGGCACTAGAACATAAACTACTAAGAATTTGACCAAGGGAAAGAAACAAGCGACCCCAACCTCCATAGACTACCACAAATAAGGACCATGAGCAACAAGCTAAGGAGGCCTCCTCTCCACCACCCTGGATAATTTTGCGTTGTTTCCACCCTGAAAATAGTCCCACGCATTTATAATGAGATAACAACATTTTATGACCCAATGCTGGATAGTACTTACCAGAATATGCCAGGTCTAGGAATGGACATGTGTAAAGCCCAACACATGTTTTGAAACAAACATTCCTCTCGTAGTTCAGGCGCTCATCAATGATCTCATAGAACCCTCTATAAGGTTCTCCAAATACAAGAGCCAATCTGCCTTGAGATACATGGTTCATATCAACTGCAAGTTGATAAGAAATGGTGTGAAAAAATACATTTTACCTCTGCCTGATTGCAACTACCTCTGAGCATTTAATATGAAAGGATGTGAGTTAGTGACCCCAACCCTAGGAACGATGTTCTTGACACGTAATGACAAGGATTAGGCAGGTGTTGGGTATGGCACACATTTTAAAGTTCGTTATCCCATTCTCCACTTGCACCCGCACAATGTTAATGGATTAATAGTTGTCATTACTTGAACCATTAATGACATCGGGGAGATTCAAAACGTCAACTTATCAGAATTACTATTATGGAGTTTACTTTGGAAAATTAATGTATCAAGAAAAGGTTGGTTGTTGAAGTCACAAAGCAATGGACATGAATTAATCAAGCAACACAGCAACACTAAAACAATAACCTTGAATTTTGACATAATTTTCATCTTACTTGTATTGAAGATTTTCCTATTCTTACTTGAAATATTTGTCAAAAAATTTACATCAAAATGCATTAACTTGTATATCGACTTATATTTTGATTTGATTCCATATTGCATTTCATTTTACATGTGAAATCTAAAAAGAATTATATATCAACATTAATATCAAAATCTTTTGGAATGTGGTGGCAGGTGTGAGAGGGGCTATCTACAACCCTAGAGGAACAATTGTTTATACTTTTGCATGGAGCCTCGGTGTCATGACTAACAAAACGGTAGAAGCTTATGCTTGAAAGACTTCAAGTTAGCCAAGGGATTGAACATTTAAAATCTTTTAGTAATCAAATATTATAGTATCATCATCAATGCTATGCTCTATGATTATTCCCTGTTTGTTTTTCACCTCACTTCCATTATAGAAACAATTAAGCATTCTCGTCACTCCTTTGATATGGTGCAATGTTTCATTTTTTAAGGAAAAAAAATTCGATGGTAGATTATCCAGCCAATGTGGCCACTTATGAAAAATGCGGCACTTTAATTATCAACAAAAAGGCTTACATACAACCCATAACATAATTATATGTTTCCAACACATGAAATCACATCAATTTGACATTTGGTAAAATTCATAGAATTCATTCCCACATAGCAAGAGTTCCTACGATAAGACTTTCCCATTATTGAAATATGATTGCCATACTTCCCATGGACTCTAATGAGTACTATATACTCATGTTGTGTTATGACGATGGGATTATACAAACCCTCATTGACTTGGCATGAACTAATTCAAATCATCAAGATTTTTCAGATTTGCAGCGCTAGTGCAACAAGTTTTTTAGCTTCTTGCATCCAACCCTCCGTTCGTTGCCTGGAATGCACGATCCCTTGTTTCAAGGATTTCTTCTCTTCCTAGGGAAGAGATAATCATGTAGGTTTGTACATTCTAAAACACCATCTTTTTCCAAGAACGATCTATTGAGTTCATGATACATGGGTTGTAATGAACTCTGCAAAAATCACCAAACTCTACAGATTCATGAGGAGTCTATCCACAATCTAGTGCCTTCCTTTCACTCCTTCACTAAAGAGTCGGGACAATAAGACACCATCACCAATTTGAAAGTGGAAATAATCATGGGAATTTTGTTTCAACAAAATATGCAATTAGTTGTTATGGAATTGGAAATTAAAGTGTTATGCCAGCAACAAGACCAAAGTAACACAATAGCTAGACTAAATTCTCAGTCCATGGCATATCCAATTGTTCATCATTGGACACAATTGATTCTAGAGACAAAATTTCAGCACTATTCTTAGTCATTAGGTCCCTTAGTCCATCCTTCATCAATAGGTACCATTGTAACATTATTTGGTCTTGATAAGTTAGTACATTAATCAAAAAAATATATTAAAAATGTTAATTTAGGATATGGATTGAGAAGAAAAAGAAAATAAAAAATGTTAGGGTTATGGGTATTTTAATAATCCATATCAAATAAAATCTTAGTGGTTGATTGCTCTAAATAATGAAGGCATAAAAATGTTAGGAAAGCAAAAGAAAAATGTGCTTTGGATAAGAAAAATGGATAAAATGAAGGCAACTTGTTAAAATGTGCCATTATATGCTTAATTTTTATTAGATTACAGTTAAAAAGCTTTCAAAGGGCGTTAATCATAGTTTTTGGTTAATCAAACATCAAATTTTATGTTAGGCGGATATAAATTTGTCCTAAGTCACTAAACGAAAAATATGTATTATCGGCTTTGTTAAAACGCGCGCAGTTGTCTACGGTTGATATGCCCTCTGCCCAGATCAACGACGGAGGGAGAGTTCGCACCCCCCTCGGTCATTTTTCGTTAAGGTGAGGGGGGGGGGGGGGTCCGAAAAGAATTTTTAATGGCAGGCGCTAAAGGCATATGTGGCGCCATATTATAATTTCACACCCCCCTGCTCAAAATCAGAAACCACTCCCGACCCCCTTCGAAAACCGCAGTGGTTTCTATTTTTCGTCAATGGTCATTCTTCCCCCGTGCCTTGATCGTTTACCCTCCATCTAATCATACACTGCCACTTGCCATACTCGTTATCAAATCTTTATATCCGTTGCCAACATATCATGTCTTACACCTCTTATTTGGCTGTTAAACCTCCACTCCTAGGCCGTTAGCCTCGACGTCACAACGACGCTCCAATTAGCATTAAAGTCACTACGGTCACCCAAAAACCATTAGCCAGACCTTGTAGTTATAAATAAACCTGAGCCATTATCTTTGTCACTTTTATCTAACTTGTCACTATTTCTTGTAGGTTAAACATTCACACATAATCCTCTACACTGCATACTGTTCATCTGTCACCATTTACGCCCAAACTTCTCTCTATTACTCAGTAATCTACACCTTTCTCCTCTTATATCCTCTTCTGTCTATCAATATGGCCCCAAAGGGGAAATCCAAAAAGTTAAACACAGAAGAAACCCCTACTACCACAGCCCCGATCGATCTTGACCATGTTCCCCTTCCTGATTCCCTGTTCAAAATTGCATGTGTTGAGTGTGAGTTCGACTTTCACAAACTACATTCCTGGCTAAAGAAAAAATACATTGACAAATAGGATCCCATCAGATTCTAGGAGTCATTTCTTCTTTTCTACAACTTCCCCAAAACACATGAATTCCCTGACCTGGTTATCTGGTGTCAGGCCAAATATGACCCTGTGAAAAGAGTAGTGATGGCTCATAATTGAGGCATTCTGATCACTATCTTTGCTGAAACCATTAAACATATGCTCTTAATCTCTTCATCAGACTTCCTCAGCCGTTTTTCACCATCTGCACTTATGGATCTATACCATAAGTTAAATTTTCCACAGAGAGCTCAAATATTTGAGAGTTTCTTGCTTGAGGATGCTCAAATACCTAAAAAGAATCCACCTTACCCATCTTCTATATTTACTGAAGCTTCTAAACATTACATTTCTCTATTTTCTTACCTCCTAGGATATCCAGATGATAACACTGTGGATGAACCTATCCTTGGTTTTCTTTCCATCTTCAATAAATATCATCAACCAACATTCATGTATAATTATAGCCAATTATTGGCTGATAATATACATGAGAAATTCATGAATCTTACTACACAGGGAGTGTTTAAGTACAGTTTTGTACTTATTCATTTATTTCTTTTTCAACAAGGAGATAAATTTCCAATGCAACACAACAAGCAGGATGATCAAGGAGTGGATCAATCAGTGATCCATTGGACAGAGATAGTCAGAGCCAGTTCAACCAAACCTTCACACATAGATTTTATAGATTCATTTATACATCTGGTAGTATAGCTTCTAAATAGTCAGACATAGCCAAGGATTGGAAATGAGTTAAAGAGGATTCTACATCTAAGTGAACAGACTAAAACTTGTGACTGTGTTGGAAATACTGAGAGGGGGGGGGGGGGGGGGTGAATCAATATTCCTTTCAATTAGAGCATTAGTTAATCTTCAATTATTATCAGTGTTTGTACAATGATAGCATCAAACAAGAGGAACACAAATTCACACAGTTTTTAAGCTGGAAACCCACTTCGGGACAAAAACCACCTAATGCTTTTCTAATAATTCTTTAATATTCAACTCCAATTGAAAATAAAGCTCCAACTTCCTAGAATCTAGAAAAGCATTCTTCTCCAGCTCCCACTGGATGGACGCTCCAACACCCGAGATTCTTCAGTAGTCAACTGAACAGATGCTCCACCACCCAATGAGCTACAACTCACCCTAACACCACCCTACCACCCTATAGAAGAATAAAATAAGAATGGACTCTCGTACCAGGGAAAATGGTCCATTTTACAATGATATAGAATGATGTAGAAGAAGAATATATACTAGACCATAACCCCAACTTTGATACAACCACCTAATGATGATCCTAGACCTCCCAACACTGCCTCTTCAACCCTTGGCAGATAGACACTAGTACAATTTGTACAATAATGTATTTATAATGACTAAGTACAATGATACCTTTACAATGATTGTATGCAGTGCTGCCCACTTAAAGACTTCATATGATGAACTTCTTGCTGCTGTTATGCACCTTGGTTGCTGCTCTTGTCATGCTACCATTTGATGCACGTTGCCTTGATTTTCTGCAGTAGAAAGTCTGGTCCTTTACAACCCTTGACAACACATGATCTAGCTTTTTCTTAACTTCTAGGAGCTCGATATTGAATCTGGTGTATCTCTGTAATTTTAAATCCTCAATATCTTATTTTTAGTCCTATGGTAGCCCTCTGAGTGATCTTTCCAATGCCACAGGTCTGACCCAATTTGGATTCTTGAAGAGAGAGTTATACCCAATCTCTCACAATGCCCTAATTATGGACTGTTTCAGCAGAGCACACTTGTACGGTGTGCCACGTGTCACTGTTTCTTCATTTGTTTCTAAAATTGATAGAGAAAAAATTGCAGACTGTGCACTATCCATCAATTTTTACATAATTCCAATCCGATACTCACAGAGAGAGTTATGACTAATTTACCAAGGTCACTTCTTTGAGATGAATTTCAGGAGCCTGCAAAAACCCTTACTTACACAGATCATATATCCAAAAATATTTCGCACCTTGATCTGAAATTTTTACTGTAGCTTCCTCAGGATTTTTTCTTCACCTCATAAAAATTTCAGCTTCTGAACCTTCGTAGAAAAAAATTTAGAGTGAAAACGCCAAGATGACCTGTTTTAGATGGCCGAATCCCTTGCCTAAGGAGGAAATGAAGATCACAATTTATATGAATGCTTAAGTTGAGAGGGGCTTCAACAAGTGAACGTTGGAGGGATTTTAGGAGCATAAAAAATATTAATTATGACTTTTCAATGACCCATGCCCCAACCCCATGGGGTTTTAGCCCACTAACTGTGGGTACAAATTTCAAACATGAATATCTCTCAAACCGTGAAGAATTACATGGCATGCCATATATCAACGAAAACATATCGACAAGTAGAAACCATCAAAAGAATTATTGACCCAGAATATATTAATTTGGTAAGTCAAAATTCCCATGCAATATTGGGTTAGCCCTTGGTGTTGCTTGGGTTGACATCAATGACAACCACTGATCAACAATCTCCCCCTTTGGCATTGATGGCAACACAAGTACTCCCCCTACAATCATGGAACCTCTTCCTACAACATTCTCTCCCCCTTTTACATCAATGGCAAAGGGTAACTCCCCCTGAAACACAACCATCCTGTGGACCTGTACACACTTCCACTCCTACTGACACACAATCGTCCTGCAGACCTGTACACACTTCCACTCCCACTTTATATTCTTGAAAAAGGAAAATCTAATGAGAACTTGGGAGAATCCAAAGCTTTTGATGAAGATATTCAAATGCTTCACGAGGTAAAGGATTAATGAAGATATCAGAAATTTGTTCTTTTGTACAAACATACTCAAGTTTGATATTCTTTTCAGCGACTTGTTCTCTAACAAAATGATATTTGATCGGAATGTGTTTTGTTTTTGAATGCATGACAGGATTCTTGGAGATGTTGATGGCGCTAGTGTTGTCACATAATATGGGAATAGGCTCACTAAATTGTACTTGAATATCTTGCAAAGTTTGTTTCATCCAAAGGACTTGAGTACAACATGATGTTGCTGCAATGTATTATGCTTTCGCTGTAGATAACGATATTGAAGTTTGCTTTTTGCTCAACCATGATACGAGACAACTACCTAGATAGAATGCTTCTCCACTAGTACTCTTACGATCATCAACACTTCCTGCCCAATCTGCATCTGTAAAGGCTTGAATAATGAGATTGTTACCCTTGGGATACCACAAGCCATATTCTTCTGTGCCCTTTAGATATCGAAGAATTCTTTTGACGACAATAATATGTGATTCTTTTGGTGTTGCTTGGAATCTTGCTACTTGTCCAACTGCTTGCATAACATCTGGCCGAGAGGCTGTTACATATAGAAGACTACCAATCATAGATCTGTACAACTTCTGATCCACATCCTTAGATGAGTCGTCTATGCTCAATTTGCAACCTGTTACCATTGGAGTAAGGATGGGTTTGCAATCTTCCATTTTGAATTTCTCGAGCATTTCCTTGATGTACTTGGCTTGACATATAAATATTCCTTTCTCTTGCTGAGATATTTGAAGCCCTAAGAAGTATGTCAGCTCACCAAGTAAAGACATCTCAAACTCACTTTGCATCTTTGTAGAAAAGTTCTTACTTAGTCGATCATCATTGCTACCAAATATTATATCATCCACATATACCTCAACAATTGTTAAATTATCTTTATCTATATGTACATAAAGATTGCTATCAACAGTACCTTTCTTGAACCCTTGTTGACGTAGATATCCATCAAGACGAGCATACCATGCTCTGGGAGCCTGCTTGAGGCCATATAGAGCCTTCTTTAACATGCAGACATAGTCTTCTTTTTGTGATAGTAGAAAACCTTCAGGTTGTTCAATGTAAACTTCTTCTTCTAATTCTCCATTCAGAAATGCTAACTTAACATCCATTTGGTAGAATTTTATTTTTATTGAACATGCATAGGCGAGAAACATTCGGATGGCTTCCATTCTGGTAACTGGTTCAAATGTTTCGTCGAAATCAATTCCTTCCACTTGTGCATAGCCTTTGCAAACCAATCTTGCTTTGTTTATGGTAACCTGCCCATCTTCATTCAATTTGTTCTTGAACACCCATTTAGTCCCAATTACATTTTTATCTTTTGGTCGTGGAACTAATTCCCAGGTGTTATTCTTCTCAATTTGATCCAATTCTTCATTCATAGCTTCTACCCAATGTTCATTTTGGCTAGCTTCCTCAAAACTACTAGGCTCAAAGGCTGCTAGAAAAGAAACGTAAGCTTGTTGTGATGAACGAAGCTATCGACCTTCATTTATGTCACCAACGATTTGATTTGATGGATGGTTCTTTTGAATCCACTCTTTTGTTCTCCTTGGAGGAGCTTCTTGTTGTTTTTCTGGTATATCTTGATGATCATTGTTTACTTCTTCCTCGTTGATAGTTGCTTCTTGTTCTACAATTTTATCTGTGTCTTTTTCAGCCTCTGTCTCAAGTTTCAAAGATTCTATATCCTCATCATTACTTGCTAGAACACCATCTTCATCAAATGTAACATTTATGCTCTCCACTATCTATTTTCGTCTTAGATTATAGCATTTATAGGCCTTTCTTTTGCGTGAGTAACCAACAAAGATACCTTCATCAACACGTGATTCAAACTTACCCAACTTTTGATCTTCTCTTTTGATATAACATTTGCTTCCGAAGATTCTGAAATATTTTACATTATTTGGTTTTCCTTTCCATAATTCATATGGAGTCTTGTTGCAATTATTTCTGAGAATACTTTGGTTGATAATGAAGACTGCCGTATCAATTGCTTGAACCCAGAAATTTTCATCCAATTTTGAGTCCTTCAACATTGTTCTACCCATTTCCTGTATAGTTCTATTCTTTCTTTCAGCAACTCCATTTTGCTGAGGTGTTCGTGCTGTTGAAAATTGCCTTTTTATTCCATTTTCGTCACAGTATTGCTGAAATAATTTGGAAGTGAATTCTCCACCATTATCCGATCTTAAACACTTTATTTTCAAATCAGTTTCATTTTCAACCAACTCCTTGTAGATCTTAAAGCACTCAAATGCTTCAGATTTTTTCTTTAGGAAACTAACGGCTGTCATCCTGGTATAGTCATCTATCATTAACATGAAATATAATTCTCCGTCTAAGCCTTTTGTTCTCACAGGACCACATAGATCAGTATGTATCAATTCCAATGGATGTGATGAAAAGTGTTCTTTTGTTTTAAATTGGACTTTTGTCTTCTTGCCATGCCGACATGCCTCACATAGTGTGTTGGAAGGTTTTGAGATTTTCGACATTTCTCGTACTGCTTCCTTTTTGCTTATCTTGACAAGATTGTCAAAGTTTATGTGACCCATTCGTTTGTGCCATAACCAACTTTCATCTTCTTTAGCTAGTAGACATGATTTAGTTGCTTCATCCAGAACATATATGCCATTTGGAGCTCGACTTTCTGTAGCCACAATTTTACCATACCTGCCTTTCCTAATTTCACATTTTGTGGAGTTGAATAGCATTGTGTGTCCTTGATCACACATTTGTCCAACACTGAGCAGATTGTGATTCATGTTTTCGACCAATATAACATTCTTGGCTATAACATCTTTGCTTCCGAGAGTGACGGTACTTGATCCTATAACATTTGAAGATCCATCATTTCCAAAGGATATGGTTCCATCCTTCTTCTCTTTCAGAGATACAAATTTCCTTCTATCTCCAGTCATATGCGTTGAGCAACCGCTGTCAACATACCATACATCTTTCTTTTTTTGAGCCTTGAGAGAGAGAGCACAACCATCAATCTTCTTCTTCTTCCATGTTCGTTCATTCTGTGGCTTCGAAGATTCTTCTGGAGGATTTTCAAGTCTGCAGTCTCTGGCTATGTGTCCAAAGTTCTGACATTTGTAACATTGCATATTATTTCTTAAACTTTCAAATCTATTGATGTTTTGTTGAGCCCTGGGAGGTTCATATTTGAAGAATCTCTTGGAATTGTATTGGTTCATAGGGTACGTGCGACATTCTACAGCTTTATGACCAAATTTTCCACATGAATAACAATAGCCATGAAAAATATGTTGGTACCTAGATGAAAATCTTCGTCGAGGAATCGTCTTCCAAGGATGTGCTTGCGAATCTTGTCCAATGAAGTCTACATGTATGTCAGATCTCATAGGTTCATTGTATTTTGTTGTAGAAGGTCTTGCTTCTTCTTCTTTGTAACCGAGGCCAGTTCTATCGTTGTAAGATCGTTGATTATTGATGAGTTCTTCTAATGCCCTTGAGCTGTTGGCATAGTTTTGGACAGTGTTTTCCTTCTTCACTTCCTTACGCAGCGAGACTACTTCAGCTTCTAATGCTTCCCTTTCATGGTTTCTTTCTTCCAACTTCTTTTGAAGTGACTCTTCAATACATTTGTGTTCTTCAACCTCAATTTTGAGACCTTGAACTTGTTCTTCAAGAGTGTTGGAACGGATCTTCTCAACATTGAGCTCTTTTATAAGCTTGATTGCCTCATAAAATTATTCTACGGTCAACCCTTCTTCTTCATTGTTTGATACTTCTTGTTTATTGTGCTTGGCCATAAACAATACTTTCTCATTGGCTTCTTCTTTTCTGGCACTTTCTTCATCAGATGATGAGCTATCTTCTTTAGAGAGAAAGTTCCTTTTGGATCCTTTCTTTTTGCCTTGCTTGTTGAATTTCTTAAAGCCTTTCTTTCCTTTTGAGTTGCCATCACTTTTGTTCGGAAATTTTGCTACGAAATTCCCAACCTCACCACAACTGAAACATATTAATGGAAATTTACCTTTGAATTTTCCCTTACCAGGTTTTAGTTTTCTTGTAAAGTAAGCATATTCTTCATCTGAAAGACCTTCTCCATCATCTCCCTTTTCTTCACACTTGCAGGTGCATGTCATTTTAATTGAAGGTTGTTTGTCCTTATTGGTTTGCTTAGATGCAACGAACGTAGTTTCTAGATTTGAAGTACCCTTTTCTTCATCAAGTCTCATTTCATATGCTATGCGAACTCCATGTAATTCTTCCTTGCTGAGTTTGTCCAGATTTGCATTGTATTCTAAGACCGATACCTTTGGGTTGAATCTCCCTGGTAATGTTCTAAGAATCTTCCGTATAATAGTCTTCTCATCAACTGGCTCTCCCAATCCTTCTAGAGTATTGGTTATTTCATCAACGTATTGGAAGTATGCAGCAATGTTGCAATCTTCTTTCATTCCGAGTTGCTCAAATTTTGCTCTATAGATTTGAAGCTTTGCTTCTTTGACATTTGAGTCACCTGCATATATATTCTCAAGCTTGTCCCATACATTTTTGGCGGTTTTACAACCCAACACCTTATGATAAGCAGATTCAATAAGTCCATTGATAACAATATTCTTTTCTTTTGCATCATTTACCAAATTCTTCTTACCTTGTTCATCCGCGGTTGATGTAAATCCATTTTGAATAGTGTCCCATACTTCGTAACCTTGCGCCAAGAGATATACCTCCATTCTTCCTTTCCAAAGTGCATAATTATTTTCATTGAATAGAGGTACACCATTCTTGGTATATATAAACCTCCTTCAATTTACATTATTGCTTTAAGGAAAATTAAGCCTAAAACCAATTGTTGGAAATATTGAGAGGGGGGTGAATCAGTATTCCTTTCAATTAAAGCATTAGTTAATCTTCAATTATTATCAGTGTTTTTAAAATGATAGCAGAAAACAAGAGGAACACAAATGCACACATTTTTTAGGGTGGAAACCCACTCCAGGACAAAAACCACCTAATGCTTTTCTAATAATTCTTTAATATTCAACTCCATTTGAAAATAAAGCTCCAACTTACTAGAATCTAGAAAAGCATTCTTCTCCATCTCCCACTGGATGGACGCTCCAACGCCCGAGATTCTTTAGTAGTCAACTGAATGGATGCCCCAACACCCAATGAGCTAAAACTCACCCTAGCACCACCCTACCACCCTATAGAAGAATAAAAGAAGAATGGACTCCCATACCAGGGAAAATGGTCCAGTTTACAATGATATAGAATGATTTAGAAGAAGAATATATACTAGACCATAACCCCAACTTTGATACAACCACCTAATGATGATCCTAGACCTCCCAACACTGCCTCTTCAACCCTTGGCAAATAGACACTAGTACAATTTGTGCAATAATGTATTTACAATGACTAAGTACAATGATACCTTTACAATGATTGTATGCAGTGTTGCCCACTTTAAGACTTCATATGATGAACTTCTTGCCACTGTTATGCACCTTGGTTGCTACTATTTTCATGCTACCATTTGCTACACCTTGCTTTGCTTTTCTACCGTAGAAAGTCTGGTCCTTTGCAACCCTTGACAGCACATGATCTAACTTTTTCTTGCCTTCTAGGAGCTCGATATTGAATCTGGTGTATTTCTGTCATTTCATATCCTCAATATCTAATTTTAGGTCCTACAGTAGTCCTCTGAGTCATATTTCCAATGCCATAGGTCTGACCCAATTTGGATTCTTGAAGAGAGATTATACCCAATCTCTCAGAAAGCCCTAATTATGGACTGATTCAGCAAAGCGCACTTGTACGGCATGCCATGTGTCACTATTTCTTCATTTGGCTCTAGAATTGATAGATAGAAAATTAAAAACTATGCACTATCCGCCACTTTTTATGGAATTCCAATCTGATACTCAGAGAGAGAGTTATGACGAATTTACCAAGGTCACTTCTTTGAGATGAATTTCAGGAGCCTGTAAAAATCCTGACTTCCACAGATCATATCTCCAAAAATATTGTGCACCTTGATCTAAAATTTTTAAAGAAGCTTCCTCAATATTTTTTCTTTGCCTCGTAAAAATTTCAGCTTCTGAACCTTCGTAGAAAAAAATTTATAGCGAAAATTCCACGATGACCTGTTTCAGATGGTGAAATCCCTTACCTAAGGAGGAAATGAAGGTCACGATTTATATAAGTGCTTAAGTTGAGAGGGGCTTCAACAAGTGAACGTGGGAGGGATTTTAGGAGCTTAAAAAATATTAATTATGACTTTTCAATGACCCATGCCCCAACCCATGGGGTTTTAGCCCACTAACTGGGGGTACAAACTTCAAACATGAATATCTCTCAAACCGTGAAGAATTACATGGCGTGCCATATATCAACGGAAACATCTCGACAAGTAAAAACCATAAAAAGCATTATTGACCTAGAATATATTAATTTTGTAGGTCAAAATTCCCATTCAATATTGGGTTATCCCCTGGTGCTGCTTGGGTTGACATCAATGACAACCATTGATCATGTATTTATACCAGAATTATACAAAGATAAGGGTATATGGTTGCAAGCTTGCACCATATAAGCTGCCTAAATATGTTCCCATGATAATCTTTTCTTTGGAATATATTAGGCAAATGATCAACATGGATGACCTGCACTTTGTGTCAGGAAAAAGGAAATCACAGTTTAAGATAAAGTCAAAGATAGGAACATTCATTTGCAACAACAAATCAGCTAGTGTGGAGACAAACACATTGTTAAAAAACATGAACTTCCAACCTTCTTTCACTTGGTCTTATGACCCTTTTGGAATTATCTCTGCTCTAAGGGTTGAATTGAAAACAACACCTTATAATCACACTCCTAGACCAGAGATAGAGAAATTTATGAATCAAAAACAATGGGTTGATGGGACACTCCAGGAAGCAGAGGAACATGTTTTACCCACATCAAATGTTCAGACTCTAATTGCTCAGAGAAAGCAACAAAAAATGGAAAGAGAGAAAACTTCATCTGCTGTTGAGATTATGAAAGAATACATTTTACAATAGAAGAAGCCTAAAATTGGTTTAACAATGTCGACAGAAGAAAGAAGAACAAAGGTAATTGATCTTGGAGAAGAGTTTTCTACATCAGCTAGAACTAGTGTTCCAAATACTCTTCCCACAATTTATCCTTCTAGGGAACCTCTGAAAATAATTCAATCTACAGGAGCCACTTCCACAGATGATCAAAACTTTTTTTCCAAGTTCCTTGAAATTAAACAAAAGAATGAGACTCTCAAGTGGAGTGTATGTACAACCAGTTTTGGAAACAGACTTCAACCTCCCAACATAGACTACTCTCAGCTTTTGACAATGAAAAAGGGAGAATGCAGATGGCCTTTTTGCAAGCTCAAGTTCCATTTCCCAAGTCTCCATCAGACTATAAAAATACCATATTTTCATTTGACACTAGTTAGATACATCCCATTGATCAAATGGATATGCACAGACAACCTAGTGAAATGTTGTTGGTGAGAAGCAGGCTCCCTCACATGAATGACGATCCCTACTAGCCCGACAAGGGTCTAGCAACAATCATCAAATGCTACAGCGCAAGTTCCTAATTGTGAATAAATAAGCCAATGATGGAGGCCTACCTAGAGTCCAGTGCTATGATTTGTAGAAGAGAGAGCGTTCCCATTCCTCAGCCTCGGAAGATCACGATCCCCACGATCTCCGTGAATGGACACCTGCACATGCAAGAAAAAACACGAATACAAGCATAAAATCCAGAATACACAACTATATATCAGTCAGAAAGGATATAACTCATGATTAACATAAGAGAAAAATAGAGTGGAACCATAACCGGTAGTCATTCATTAATAAGAAATCGAAAGAGAGTACAACCAATGTTCTGATGCCGCGGTCTCCTTCGGAAGGGTCCCCAGTCATTCACGTCTCGCAAAGCTTGCTAGGGAAAGGGCAAACCTCTCTAGATTCTCTCGACGATAGTCTCCTTACTTGAGTCAGCCTTAAGGGAAGAAAGAGGGCTCTTACAACACCAAGGCTCTTGGGAATTAGGAGATTCAAAGCTTAGGCCCTTCAAGACTAGCTTGCAATGGCAACAGGCAAGATTTTATAGATGGGGAAGGAGGGAGTTTGGATCCCTATTATTGTGGGATTGGCCCTATCATCAAGGAAGGTTCCATGAAAGGTGGCAAACCACTTCCCTTCCATGGAAATTCCGTAGCCAAACCTCCCAACTCAATATAGGCAATGGTTTCTGATTTTGTTGAAACACAACAGCCATCTTTGGCTTCAAAAAAACACTCCTTAAATTGGTTGTATGGCTTGTTGCTCTGAATGACACTGAGTTAACTGGAGCCTCTTTAATAGGATTTTCCCATTGGCGCGAGTGATGGAAAGCATGCGCGCTTGATACAAAAGAGCGTTTTATGGTTTTTTGCAAGGAGATGTCTTTAGGGCAATTGAAGCTCATGTTTAGAGGAATGCAATGATGATGGTTTCAAGGCATGACATTGCTCACAGGTCACATAATGGGTCCTCCATTGTGCGGGACAGGGAATGGTAGGGGCGGTGACAAATTACTGTGTAACAGATTCCCCCTAAAGCATGAGGCCCGAGAGAGAGAGAGGGGTGAAATGCTTTACGATAACTTGTCCAACTGAAGCTCCATCGTCGGAAAACCTGCGTGGAGAAATACAACTGATATCTCAAGTACATGATGTATATGTGGTATGGACGCAGCCATCCAAAACAGAGTATACTATAATCCGGATCCAGGGTATGGGCGCAGCCATCCAGCGAGGATCAAATAAATAGACTCAGGTATGGTCGCAACCATCCAATCAATGAGTCATGTACATAGTGATAATAATCCACAATCGTAGCTTGGATTACAACAGACATAATCCAGGGTCTTGCGCTCCATCTCGACCTAAACAAAGTACAAGTTCAAGCATGTGAATATGTGAAATTTGATCAGAACATGCAAAACGTAAATCGATTGACCAATGATGAGAGCGTTCACTTAATTGTGAGAAGGAACCACCAATAATGGCCTTGATAGCCCTCAAGGTACTACAGTACAATCTAAAGTGTGAATCGATAAATTTAGCGTCGAACACCCGTAGAATCACTCGATCAGAGGCCAATTATGAGAACCCCACGTCGAATGCGATGAACCTGCCATTGAGGCATGCAGGCTCCAAGGTACCATAAAGGAGTCTCTAGACCAACTTCCTAGATAATGAGATGAAGTCGACAGGAAGTGACCTTGATTGAAGGTGGGCCATAATGTTTCCCACATCATCGACACGAGGCAGAGGAACATGATGTTTTTGTTGTGAATGAGGATCATATGAGAATCAGAGGAAAGGTTGATATTCACAGAGGTCAACTTCTCTTGAACATGTAACAGCACTAATAGTGGCTTTGGCAGTATTTGACATCAACGGATTAGAGGTCATGGTGACAAAGCAATGAGCAGAGGATAGGTCAAAAAGGATCACCCAAACCCATGGAAGCAAGTGAAGAAACGAGGTGAGATGTCCCCAACCCGACACGGATGCAGACGAGTGCCATGTTCAAGAGCGACATACTGCCGACACAACAATGATGATGGTTCCATTTTCCCCACCATTTCTGGCGAGTACCCCAATTATTTTTGATAAAAAGCTTGAAGGGGATAGCATATGCTTGTAATATAAGTCCGCCCTTCGGGCAAATTCATCCTAGTGCATTTAACGAGTCCTAGGAAGGAGGAACTCAAATAATGTCATCACGACTGAATCCAATGTCATCAATGTTTAACGAGTCTGACAAAGGAAGAAATCGACGTCTTTTCTTGTTTAGAGAGTTTGAAAAGACAATGGAAAAGTAAACTCCCACAGTCCCTTTTCGTAAATAGTTTCTCAGATCCGAAAAGGTAGAAAACTATGTCTGAGAAAACCTCCTAGTCACGATAGGCTAGGGTATTCCTTTTTCGTAAATAATCCATCCCAGCCCGAAAAAGGGGTAAACGTATACTGGGTAGATGTCGTTTCATGGCCACTTTAACGAGATCGAAATGACAAGGGACTCGGCAATCTTTTCATGTTTAGAGAGTCAGAAAAGAGCTAAAAGTTGACTCCTTCTGGAGGAACGAGTGGTATAAAGGGTAGTAACTGGTTCCGGTAATCGTGGAACTACTCAGAAAAAATAAAGGTTAAGAGGCTGGCCAACAAGACCACTCATCGCAGCGGTTCCTCAGGAACGGGTAAAACAACCAAGTGAAGGCATATGATCGGCCAAGCAGATAGTGACGATGGAGTGAGAGAACCAAGGCTCATCTGGAAAAAACAGGCTGATAAAATGGCAATCATGAGAGGTAAAAATAGTAGAAGAGTCATTTTAAGCAGGAGAAATCAAAACTACGCGAAGTTGGTTTCATTTTTACACAAGCTTGAAACAAAAATAAACTATACTTCAAAACCAATTCATTTTCACACAAGCTTAGAAACGGAAACAAACTATGCTTGAAAAAGTAAGCATGCCCCGACATGAGCGGCTCAATTCCAGGTACATGTCCCCCAAGGCTTCGGTCCATATGAATGGCGAGATGGAGTGAAAGGTTCAGGGTACGAGATCAGAAAGGCTACGAGGCGGGATTTTACGAGAACTTAGCAAAGACTCGAGATTGAGCCAGGAGCGTGTTTCATTGTTTAACGAGGTTGACACATTACAAGAACTATCCTCAGACACCCTTGTTTCATTTTTTAAGGAGCTTGACACAAGACAAGGAACTCTGCTCCGACAACCTTGTTTCATTTTTAAGGAGCTTGACACAAGACAAGGAACTCTGCTCCGACAACCTTGTTTCATTTTTTAAGGAGCTTGACACAAGACAAGGAACTCTGCTCCAACAAGCTTGTTTCATTTTTTAAGGAGCTTGACACAAGACAATGAACCCTGCTCCGACTGTCTTGTTTCATTTTTTAAGGAGCTTGACACAAGAAAACGGGCGTACTCAGAAATCCTTGTTTCATTTTCGAGAGCTTGACCTGAAAATGTATTTGTACTTTCAGAATAACATTTCATTTTAGGGAGCTTGACACAAGACAAGGAACTCTGCTCCGACAACCTCATCATAATGAACAAGAAGTCATCACTTCCAAGAGTTCCACTCCTGATGGAAGGAAAACATCCTGGAAGTCAGGATGCAATGCCCCCAGCACCTGATGCATGACGGCATCATCACTGAGCACAAGCACGGGGTAGGTAGCCACATAGTTGACCTACAGTGGGGCAGATACAACGGGTGGATAAAAACCAAAAAGGGATGATGGCGGACCAGCTGCCATTCCAGGACCAAAGAATGAAAGATGATCAATGGTCATGATCCGTCCTTCATGTGGAAAACAGACCACACGAAAAAGGGAGGAGACAAGCGCCCCCATGGCATAGGTGTAATCGCGCCCCAAAAGAAGATTGAAATCTAAGGGGCCTAGAACAACCATCACGTCCATATGGGCAGTTTTACCTCCCAAAGTGACGAGGTAACCTTGGAGAGGATCTTTGCGGTTGACTCGTTCTTATTAAATACTCTGGTCTGTAACGAGCACAAAGCGGCGGCGAACCAAAGCTTGCCAAGTAGTTGAGGGGAAACACTATGACGCACCTTCGCTCAAGGTAGTGTGAGTACGACCAGACCAAAAGCCTGTACTGTGATCTCGAAAGGCACATAAGATGGAAGGCGGTATCCTGAAAATCGATTCCAATCAAAGGAAGCGACCAAACTACTCGGAGGGGCTACCATCGAACCGAGATGGTCTTCCCCTGGTGTTACGGAAGAAGAAGGAGCATCCTCCACAACCTCCATCTCGAAGGTGGGAGGGGAATCCTCCGGGACCTCCATCACGGGAGGCGGAGGAGCAACTTCTTGAGATACGGGGACAGGAGAATCTTTCTCCAAATTCGAAGAATCTGAAGAAACCAGAAGAACATGAGGGGTGTGAGATCCACTCTCAATGGAAAAGACCTGGTGCACCACAGAAGGGGCCAGTTCAACTGATCCCACGACCAAAGGTTGGTCGGGAACAAATTCTTGAATTGGAATTTCCGGGGGAGCAAGATCGACCAAGGATGAATCTTGACCAATCGTAGGATCAACTGGTGGAGGGCTCAGAGAAAGCTGTTTATAACCAGCCAGGAGGCGTGGTGTAGAAACAGTTGAGTTGTCCAAAATCCTTTTGGCTTCATCCATATACGGACAAAGGTGAATGGCATGGTGTCCTTCACACAACTTACAGGGATTGGTGATCTTACCCTGCTTCTTGGGAGCCTTACCAGCACTAGCTGAAGATGTGCCCCCAACCTGACTCCCGGAAGCCAAAGGCAATGGAGGGCAACCATTGGACCACACTTCGAGCACGTTGGGAATGCGAGGGCACTCTCGAAGAAGATGGTCTCCCGTGCACAACATGCAAGGGAACTTGAATTTCCGCAGAGGGTTGGAAGGTTTATCAAGAGGAGATGTTTCAGAAACAATAGTGGCAACTTTAGCCTCTCTTTTATCAGACTTCTTCTTCTTTGTCTTCTTCTTCTTCTTCTTAGCCACCTGGTTACTTGAATCCAGACTTTCACCAGGCGAAGTAGAAGAGGAGGACGCAGAAACAGGCGAAGAAGGGGAGAGGTCCACCTTGGAATCAACATGATGTTGCTCAAGCGGAGGAACTGATTGAACAATAGTGGAGACATTCGAGACTATAGAGGTTGAAAACAACCAAACAGGCAACCCAACAGTTAACCCAGGAAGGGACAATGTTGCCATATAAGGAGCACCAACATTTCCAAAAGGAGGAAACGGACCAGGATTCCCATCGGAGGGGATTCCTTGGTTGGTGAACTCTGGAAAAGTTGCCATCAGAAACGATCTTTAGAACAACACCCTAAGGAAACTAACTTTAACCAGGAATATTTCGTGGGCAGTTAATTTTTATGACATTGAAACAAAACTCTACCGTTTCATATTTTAAGAGTCGAGAAACAGGCAAAAGGTGACTCTATCACTTTCAGATTGGAAACAAGCGTGAAAGGACAAGCACTTGATGACCTTTTCAAATTTAAAGAGTCAGAAAAGATCGAAATGACTACTTAGGAATGCTAGGCAAAGGGTGTACCAGATATCCGTGAACTGCAATATACACCTTGGTTTCAAAATGAAAGAGAAATCAACCAAGGACTTGACGTAAGTGCAGGAAATCTCCTCGAATGCTGTGTCCGATGTATCATGGGTATAAGGCGGCAGACTCAGCTTCCTATGGATAAAGGATAGAAACCTAGTGGGGTCTCCCTTTATATACGCGACGGTACGGGGAGCACAAGTCCGTACTAGTGCTGTCTAAAGCCAAAAGGTGAACGACAGCTACTAGGTTTAACGACGCCGGAACACGTCTCTAGCCTAGACCTCTAAATGTTTCGTTAATGTTTCAATGATTCCTTAGGTTAATTGAGTAAATTTTAAGGTTGATCTTCAATTATGTCTTGGTTTCAAGGCCCTACCATATGTCATATGACAATCTCCTATGTGCAGCTATATGAGAAAAGAAAAATTTTCAATTCGATGAATGCTATCTAGTTAAGGGAAGAGCTTCAAACAATGATGCAACAAACAACAACACTGCAAACGAAATCTTTCCAAACTAGATGAATTTCACTATCGAAAGTAATTTCAAACATTCAACGATGCGAATAATGCAATGTAATCTATGCACGATCCTCTTTTCGAAAACTATGCAATTGTAATCTATGCACAATTTCCTTTTCCTTTTCAAATGATAAGAATGCACTCAATGCATTTTTCGACAAAATGAAAGTCTACTTAATGCAAGATTTTAATGAAAGAGAATGCACTCAAAGCGATTTTTAGTTTTCAATCATTAAACAATGTAATCTAAGTTCAATGATGTATCTCAAAAATACTTTTCGACGCAATGTGATCTAATGCATTTAAACGAAAAGAAAACTATGAGATGAAAACTAAAAGAACGTAAATATCCTTAATGAAGGATGGATGCAAAAGAGATGCAAACAGACACTAAGAATGCAATCGTTGTTTCAAAATACGTTGTGACAAAATACCTCAAAAGTTGACAAGACATATGCGGTCAAACACAAAAAGGACTTCCAAAGCAAGAGATCAAAACAAGGCATTCATTCCCTTTTACATCAAACAATCATAGAAAGAAGACATTCCAAATAATGAGCAATGTAATCTATGCTCATACGGAGGAAAGACCTGAAGGGAAAGACACACTGGTGAAGGATTAAGGGAAAAAATCTCAATTTTCATACACCCTGAAATTGGCACGACTTGTCCATTGACAACTAGCGCCAATTGGCACCAATTGGCGCGATTTGATCACTGACAACTAGCGCCAATGGCTAATTGGTGCGGGTTTCTAACTGACAACAAGCGCCAACGCCTGAAAATGAAAAAAACAAAGAATTTCTCCCAACCAAGACCAGACTCACCACTTCAAGAAGAATATCCAAGTTCCCAAGACTCAAATGGACCATGTAATCTAGGCTCAAAGCGAGATAAACAAGACCCAACACACAGATCAAGCTCGGGAGGCTCAGAAATGAGCAAAACCTAGTACCTCACAGGATTGGCGCGACTGTGAGGCTGTAACTAGCGCCAGAAAGCAATTGGTGCGGGTAATACACAAGCAACCTGCGCCAATGGGCGCGACTGTCGAGCTAAAAAGCGCGCCAGTCGAGTTTACCAGACCAAAATAAAAAAGAAAGCCAACAAGCAGACCAGTGATGATCAAGCAATACCAAGAAGCAAAAACACAAGAAGAACCCAACCCAAAAGGCTGACCAAGCAAGCAGAATTGGGAGACAATCGACAAGGCAAGACAATGCTCCAAGAGTTTGATTAACAAACTAAACCGGAGATTGACTGAAGCAGCATTGATCTACTTCGCAATTGCAGAGCAAAAGCGTTTCGAAGGCTATCTGGCTTACTTCAGGCTCCGTATATAGCCCATAAAACAAACACCAACAAACTAGATGATCCCCAGTATGGTCGCCAAATTGTTGAGGAGGTAAATCCCCTCTGCGGACAGAGGCGATCCCTACTAGCCCAGCAGGGGTCTAGCAACAATCATCAAATGCTACAACGCAAGTTCCTAATTGCGAATAAATAAGCCAATGATGGAGGCCTACCGGGAGTCCAGTGCTATGATTCGTAGAAGAGACAGCGTTCTCGTTCCTCAGCCTCGGCAGATCACGATCCCCACGATCTCCGTGAATGGACACCTGCACATGCAAGAAACAACACGAATACAAGCATAAAATCTAGAATACGCAACTATATATCAGTCAGAAAGGATATAACTCATTATTAACATAAGTGAAAATAGAGTGGAACCATAACCGTAATCATTCATTAAATAACAATCGAAAGAGAGTACAACCAATGTTCTGACGCCGCGGTCTCCTTCGGAAGGGTCCCCAGTCGTTCACGTCTCGCAAAGCTCGCCAGGGAAAGGGCAAACCTCTCTAGAGTCTCTCGACGATAGTCTCCTTACTTGAGTTGGCCTTAAGGGAAGAAAGAGGGCTCTTACAGCACAAAGGCTCTTGGGAATTTGGAGTTTCAAAGCTTAGGCACTTCAAAACCAGCTTGCAATGGCAATAGGAAAGCTTTTATAGATGGGGAAGGAGGGAGTTGGGATCCCTATTATTGTGGGATTGGCCCTATCGTCAAGGAAGGTTCCATGAGAGGTGGCAACCCACTTCCCTTCTATGGAACTCTCGTAGCCAAACCTCCCAACTCAAGATAGGCAATGGTTTCTGAGTTTGTTGAAACACAACTTCCGCCATCTTTATTTAAAAAACACTCCTTAAATTGGTTGGCGCGACTGCTGCTCTGGGACAGAGCGCCAATTGGCGCGGCCTCTTTGTAGGATTTTCCCCATTGGCGCGAGTGATGAACTGTCTGCCCGCGCCAATGCAAAAGGAGATGTTTTCATGGTTTTTTGCAAGGAGATGTCTTTAGGGCAATTGAAGCTCATGTTTAGAGGAATGTATTGATGATGATTTCAAGGCATGACAATGTTCACAGGTCACAAAATGGGTCCTCCATTGTGCGGGACGGGGAATGGTAGGGACGATGACAAATTACTGTGTAACAGCTGTTTTCCACCATGACTACTACAACAATGTCCCTTTCCAGGCTTTGGAATGCACTATCAAATGTTCAATCTTAGCTCAAGATTGAAAATATATCTTCATTAGCTAAAGACAACAAGCTGAAATCCTTAGAAGATCTTGCAGTCGAGATTGGATATGATCCAAAGGATTGCAAGGCAGTAGAAGAGATTCTCAAGAAGAAGAATGTAGATATTGCAGCTCTGCGAAAGCAGTTGAAGTTGCCTTCTAATAAAGATCCACAGACCAAAGAGATTGAGGAGAGTGAACAAAATAAGGAAGAGATGCTCAAACTTATTAGTGATCAAAACACAAAGATAAATAAAATGGAAGAACAAATTGAAGGGCTACTAAAGGAGAAGGAAGCAACACAAATACATATGGTTCCAGTCACAACAGTTCCCTTAGAAGTTGTAGGTACAGAACCTTCATCATCATCAACAACAATTGAATCAACATCAACAATAGCTGATCCAGTTAAATTAGCACAAGAATTGGCTTTACAGAAGCAGAAAAATGACAAACTGTTGGAGAAATTCCAGAATTTAGAGTTACAAAAGATCAAGAATGACACTTTTTATATGGAAGAAATGCAGAAGTCCCATAGATTGGGACTTAATATTGAAAAATTGGAAAGTGATTCCTTAATGGCTGATACCTTGGCCCAAACCAAGGAAAATATCTGGACAAACATCAACCAATCTATGACAAAAGTATGGCCATCCATACAGATAATCTTTGAACAACAAGATCTCATAACTAGATGCAGAGTAGAAATTGAAGTACAGAAAGTAGCCTTGAAGACCAAGCCAGCAGAAGCGACGTATATGATTAAAGTATTAAGTTCAAAAATCAGAGAAGAGCTGGAAGAAATAAATATTCGTGAGAGAACAAATACCATCTTAGAGATAAAGAAGGTCTTACAAAAGAATAATTTGATCAACTAGTTGGAGACAAAGTGTCAAACCTTGGACATTGTTGTCCAAAGGTTTCATTATAAGTTTAATGTTTTAAATAAAAAAGGACTACCAGGATTGGTAGCCTTAAATGATAAATTGATCAAATTAGAAGATTATTGTAAGAAATTGTATATTATTGTAACAGACAGAGCTAAATTTGCAGGGATCAAAGGATAGATTACAGGGAAGTCTTTTCTAGAAGCCTTAGAGTTCGACTTGATCATCAAGCATGAGATTATGCATTTGTTTCTTAACAAGCCCACTTTCGAGAGATACACAAAAGTGGATGAAGTATTTAGAAAGATGGTAAATTTTCAAATCCCAAGTGAAGAAAGATGGGATAAGTTGTGTGATACTATTGAGTAATTTTGATCCTAACATCATGACAACACAACAACATTTCAAGGGCAAAGTCATCAACAACCCCCTTCAAAGTAGAGACATATCATCCAACGATTTCCTTATTCTTATTATTTGATGCTATTTTTGTAATCAATTTTAGATATTTTCTTAGTCTTAAAACTAGTATAAATAACTCTCATGACGAGTTATTAAGGGTTGCACCCTTGGATGAGCATTTTTGTAAACAACGGTGTACAAGCGTTTGATCATTAATAATAAAAGAAGGATTTTGGATTTGTTTCATACAGCCTTGTTCCCTTGTGAGTTTTTCCTGTTTATTATTTCATATTGTTTTCTACATGTATTTAATTGTTATGAAGATAACTAGGTAAGATTAACTGAGTTTCATTTGTCTTAAATTCCTCCTAAAGTTATTATCTATATCAGAGAATGATTTACTGAGCTATCTGTTTATGTAAGTCCCTCTCATCAATAAATTATCATCATCTTCATAATGTTAAATATGATTTGTTAAACTTTTAGACATTGTTTGAAATTTTTCACACTTATTATCATTTGAAATATTCTATTTGAATAATTAAATAATCATATATTCTTACATATTCTACTTATTCACCTGCAAAATCTAAATCATTTTGTGGAATAAAGCAACAACCCTTTGTCCAATTAATTAATACTATCTAAAAGTTCAGACACAGTTGCTGCAAATTGTTTTATGCATTGGTCATCCAAAAATTCCAAGCTTAAAACAAAATAAAACATTATAGATGCTGTGGCATAAATTATTGATCCCAATTATCTCAGAGGACAACAGGTACCAAGGATGTAGCTAGAGAAAGCAACAATGCAACATGTGACCTTCCCAACCTCTAATGCATAACCAAATATGTTTTGTTTAATGATTAAGATTATAGATTTTTTTTATTGTCACTTTACATCATTTGTACACCATAAATAATAAAAAGTATCACATCATAAAATAGAAGGAAAAATAAGGGTTTTATAAACCAAAATAGATATGCAAATACCATTAGGAAAATAAGTTGATAATGCCACAAGTCAAGTTAATGATGTCATGTGTCATGATAAACAAGACAAATAATGTAATTATGCTCATGTTTATGATCATAAAAATGTTAAGTAGTGGATGAACAAGATGTATAAGGCTATGTCCATCCTAAACATATCCCACATAGATATGAACACATGGTAGTTAGAAATTTAGTAAATATATTAAAATAATATTAATATTTTGTTACTTTTCTCTCACACACACATATATATAACACTCACTCTATATCACTTTATATTTTGCATTGACCATTTTCATCAAATTTCCATCTATATGCTTATTATTACCTCCTCCTTAATTAGCTTAAGTAACTAGGCACCGGGAACTACACAAGTTAGGACTTTTACTTTTATTTTTTGTATCCCAAAGGAACCCAACAACTCGTTTGACTTGTAGCTACTAGTAAACCTCTAGGGGTCCATGCATGTTCCCCTCTATGTAAATCAGGTCACAACCAAGGGAATTTGAACCTTGGATCTCTTAATTTTCTTAGGACTCACATTACTTCGATCACCAATTGAATTGCCCATCGGGACAATTTAGGACTTTTACTTTAAAAAAATCGTCTTTAATTGGAATATTATGTCAGATTTCATTTACATCTTCATTGACACGTTAACTTGAGTGACTAATATGGCTTGTCTAAAATATATGATGACGAATATTTACCCCTATAATATTATACCTTGTATTATTTAATATAACTTTATAATACTATTAAAATCTTAATGAAACTTGTATTTTAATGAAGTAGTGATTAATATGTATTATGAAACTTGGGATTGTAAGTGAAATTTAAGTAATTTTGAATGTTAAAGGAAACCAAAAACCAAAGTTTGCATGGGAATTAAGCTAGGGAAAAAATAATGACGTGGAAGCTTTTTGGAGAGAAAGGGGATTAGGTAGATAAGAGGTTTGGTTAATTCAAGAAAGAAGAAGTGAGCATAGCTCACATTTTCATCATAAAACTTAAGAACGAGTGAGCATAACTCAACATACATAGAAGTGTAAGAAACAAAAATATTATCATATGTAACACATCATCATTCTTGTTCGTAAATGAGCCCATAAGGCCATCTTATATAGTACAAAGTTGTAACTAGCTCCTTTGTAGTGAGGAAGACAAGGTCCATATAGATTAGTGAGTGTGAACAACAAACTATTTGAATTTTTCCTTGCTATGCACATTGGTAAAATGCTTTGGCCTAAATTCCCAACAAATCGACCACTTAGTTAACTCTCCTAACTAATTATTAATTTATTATCTCCAAAAGGTCTAGAGGAGTGATGAAATTGCTTAGCTTATTGTTCCAACAACATTTTGTATCAAAAAATATGGATCCTAAAGGACATTGAGTGGGTGAATTACCATACTAACAAACTCCTCCACAAGTATTAAAGCTCCATATTAGGGGAGAGCCCCATCATCCACCATCTTGGCTTGTATTTTTTGTTAACCAACATCAATAATAAAATCATATAGGAAAGTTTATTCTTCCAAAACATAAGTGTTTAACGTGGCAAATTAGGTATTAGTGTCACAAGAAAGAATTTGAATGGGTAGAGGTGGTAGAACAAACCCATTCATACCCATTTCCATGACCCTCCACAAGATTCGAAAAGGAAGGGCTTTTGTCGTTAAACCCTCTCATATGGGCTCAAAATTTTTGAACTTTGATACTCTCCTATAATGGTGTCATTTGATGCATGGTCCTTTCAATTTATATCCATGGTTCACACTTCATTATCTATTTTTTTCTAACTATAGCTAGGAGAATTTTATATTAATAAAAGATGCAATATGACTCATAATGAAGATACATCTAGAGTTTGATTCAAAAATAAATAAGAAATGGAAATTTATAATTCCACACATATGGATATACCTATATAAATCATTTAGTAATACAACCCAATACTTCTTAATGGTGTAGATTTTGTACAAAAGACCTAATATCCTAATAACTTTGCAATATGAAAGGCTTGAAAATTGGTTACTTCTTCCATGGTTGTATTCTCAAGATCTAAGTCTAGTTTGATTATTTCCTTTGCTTATAATAGCTAATGCATTGTTTCATCTCCCTCTTTCCTTTTACAAATATAGCCACATTGATTGTGCTTGATTGGATACCCCACAACACTCTCTCTTCATCAAATTAAGGATTACAATCTTTAGCATAATGCACCCAACCTCCAAAATAAAGATATGAACCAAAGTCCCCGTAGTTGTCACATTTTGAGTGGTGACTTTGATGATCAATTTCATGAATTTAAGTTTTATTACTAAAACTTTATGTTCTATTTCCCTAGATAGACTCCTCATGAGTCCTTAATTCCCTTCATATCTCCTATATTTTAACAATGATCCATTGGTAATCTACAATAATCCAATATCCCTTTCAACGATCTTCAAACTCCAAGTCTACACTTTACTAACAATCCCCAAAGGGCTTGAGGATAGCTCTTACAATTTCTTGTGATGTCCAAGCCCTCACATACCACAAAAGTATTCCAAAAAATTACGACAAAGGGTACAAAGCGAACTAGGAGAAACCTTCTAGACCTAAAAAATAAATGATATCAATAAAATCAATCACCCCAAACCATAGATACAAAGTATGTTTTTTTTACTCCCTAAAACCCAAATAGAATCCAAGTTGACCACATAATTAACATCATATTCATCTAGACACATAGATCTACTCCCAATTTAAGCTTCTTCCAATAGAGAGGGCATAAATTCCCCAAAAGAAATAACATAAACATATATGGAATTATTGAGCACTAAATCCTCCATAATTTGTTTTTCGAAACAAAAAAGAAGTTGAGAAGAAGGCTTATTAGGTTTTCATGAAAAAACTGAAAGAAATTGTTCCAAAAAAACCACAAAAACAGAACAAAATCCACAATCACATAATCTTGAATGCATTTTTTCCATCAATGAATCTTGGTGTGAGATGACATTATCCCACTTGATTGGGGGAAATAATCTTCCGTTGATTCAAATTTATGCTAGCCCACATACAAAACCATATAAATGGGTGGCATAATCAAGTTTCATTACTCACCTCACTATACTTCAAGGGCACCTTATAGTAAGCCATGCGACTCCATACATGCGTGAAACATGCACACTTTCCATTGTTAATCACACAATGGGATGATTATGGACCTCACCATTAATGACAATGTCTCCATTAGAGATGTGGCTTGGTTGCAAAAGGCATATATTAAGCTATCGTTTTCCTTTGCTAGATAATAAAACTTGATGGAAGGGAATTTTTTTTGCTTCTTATCTTACCTGAGTGATTGCTAATGTTAGAAGATAATTGCTTGGGGTAGAATTCAATACCAACTTATTGATGATTGTATTTAGATCTCCTATCACAATCATTATTTGAATATGAGGATTTCCTGCTATCTTTAAACCTTAAAATAGAGTGTAGGCTTCTACAACATTATTTTAATACCAAGTCCCCAAGCATAGGATGCCTTAGTTTTACTTACAAGGCTTGTGATAGCACCTCTCACACCTACCAATGTAGTTTAGCTTCATCATCATGAAGTATGTATTGACGAATTTAATGTGGGTTTCTGTGGATGTCTTGTCCACCATATTGGGATGCATGGCATTATTCTTTCTTATGTGACAATTTTAATATGTGTCCCTCTAAGTTATCTAATATGGACTTCTCATCCTCCCTTTTTTTATTCTATCATCATTCCTATCCCTTATTTTCATATAAAGAGGGAAATTCTCGACGTGGAGGAGAGTTTATCCATAGGTTTTAATTGCCTAATTATTCAACATTCGAACTTCTAATGGTTCTATTTTTATTTATTACATATTTGTTTTCTTATATCTGAACGTTGTTCAAGGATGTCAATGAATTACATTGAAGTGTTAAGGGATACTTTGTCAACATAATTTCCATGATATTTTAATTGATTAATGTCAATGAGAAGACTAAGGCATTAGGACCCTACGTTGAGTCTAGATACATAGAGTTTGATGAGAACATGGAGCATATGTAAATGGAAACTACTAATCACATCTTGATGCTAAGATGCGAGGAACAAGAATCCAAGAGAACTATTGTTACTATTGGGACCATAATTAACAAATTGTTTATGGACAATATAGTTACTCAGTGTTGGGATATTTGACAATAAGAGATAGTTTAAGTTCAATGTGGTTTAAGTTGAAATATGTTTGTGGTGTGCTTTTATACTTTATTAATCTCACAATTCAAACATTTGCTCAATATCTATAACACTTGGTACCCGATATCTATTTCAAGAGAAAGGAGGGTCATTTGTTAATTATTGATGGTAAGAGATGTCACTGTATTTTTTCATTAATTATTTGAATAAATATTGTGGATTTTTCATTCTTCAATAATTTTAACCACATAAATATAGTTGTCTTAATTTTTTTATTTGTGTGAATATACACTGTATTTTAAACATTGTAGCATATATTCTTTAAAGCTCTACCATGATTTGGTTATGGTCTTAGAAACTTGCAACAATTATGGAAGTAGTATTGTACGAATGGAAATTTTATATTATTTCTTACATGCAAAAGGCATTACTCAATCCCCCTTTTTTTTTCCAATTTAAAATCATTTTTGTGTTGATTAAATGGTTCCATTGCATCTAGAGTGTTGTTTCAACTAGGAATGGCTTTCATTTTGCCCAGAAAAAAGACTCTTGTTTGCCTATGATTTGGTTATTTCTCAATAGTGATTCAACAAATAAAGAAAGAAATTGATTTGTAAAATTTTTATTTCGTTATTTTTACCATGTAGTTATTAGTTTATTTATCATTAAAATTTTGAGTTTGGTTTTAAGGTGTTATACCATCAAGATGTGTATGCTCTTCACTATGTGCTTTAAGAAAATTCTATCAATCATAAACAAATCAAGTAGTTTGGAACTCGAATCGCTACACCGATGAAATACTAATATTACTAGGTTTATTTATGTTGTTTGCCCCTATTTTTTGCATGGTTTCTACCAAAAAAATGATATTTTGTGTGTGGATCTTCTTATTTTGTGTGGATTCTTGTGCATGTATATGCCAATTTTAGTTTTTTTAAATCTGTAAGAGGTTAAGTTGCTTAAAAGAAATATCATGTGTTGATACCTTCACTTACATGGTTAAACCACTATCTACTAGTTCATGGAAGCCAAGCTCCATTTTGTGTTGATTATTTTTCTTATCAAGGCACTGTGAAGGTTGTGCTTGTTATGTGATCCTTTTTCACTTGAGTTTAAGTTCCCAGTGCCTCTCCCTAAATCACAACCTCTTGCCAGTTATGTGATGACCATCCTTATGGGTGTTTCACCTTGAGGATGTTGCTCTTATACTCATTATTTATCATAACAATTATACTCATTGATAGAGTCAACTTTCTTGGAAGAAATTTCCTTGTTCACATGGGATCTTTCACATGGTCCTTGCCTTAAACAAGAGTAAAATGCAACCAATTTAAACTTAGACTTTGGAAACTCGTCTCATATATTACCATGTGGAACAACAACAAAGTGTCACATCATCAACATACACATTGAGATTGTAACAACCCATGGTTAAAAGTTCATGTAATAAAATTAATAAAGGAAAAATACGACCAAGGTCATGGGACGTGTATTCCAAAGTGAATGTTGGGAAAAACATCCTAGTGTGTCTTCATTTCAGTTTATTATGGCTAAGGAAATTGGAAAAGGCAAAAGACATTCATTGGCATTTATTTAGGAAAATAAAGGAAAATAAGAGAAAAGGGAGATTAAAGGTCACAAATTTGCATGAGAGGGAAATTGAAGGAAAAATAGAGGAAATTGGAGAAAATAAAGCCTCAATGATAAAAAGGCTTTTGAGGATCAATTCACAACTTTTGTTAGTTTAACATTTTGTTAGTTCAATTTTGGATCTCTCTCTCTATTCTGTCTATTCTCTCATACTCTTGCACACTTATATAAATATTGAAACACTCTAGCATTGGAGAAAGGAAGGCAAAGGAAGGACAAAGAAGCAAAGGAAAGAAATGGACAAGCAAGGAAAAGTTGGATCAAGCAGCTTCAACAGGAATACTTATAGTTACAGGTTGCATGTGTGATTTCCTATCTGGTTGGTGAATGCATGGTGCATGCATGTGTATATTTGGTTCTCTTGTTGTCATGGGCATGGGCTTTTCTAGGTGTGATAGTGGTTTCATCCTTTCCTTCCCATTTTCGGATAACCATGGTGTGATGGGGTTCTTTTATTTGGTTGAGCTTTGGATTTTCGAATGGTTTTTGAATGGGTGAGGCGGTCTCAGAAAATTTACCAAGGGCCTAGGAATCCCTTAACCAATTTTGGCGGGATTGTGGTAAATCCTAACGGCGGAGACGAGAAAATTCGTCAAGGTATTGGTGAAGAAATTATGAGGCATCCAATCTTGTTTTGGGCCTAGTAATCCCTTGACTAGTTTTGGTGGGATTGCGGTAAAGCCTAAGGGCGGAGGTGGTTTAATCTTCGGGAAGCCCTGGTTGTTTATGTTCTTGTTTTGGGCCTAATGATCCCTTGATTGATTTTGGCGGGATTGCGGTAAAGCCTGAGGGTGGAGGTGGTTTAATCTTCAGAAAGCCTAGTTTTTTTTGGTGTTGATACCCACATTCAAGCTTGGAATATGGCACAAGGGTGATTGGCTGAAAGAAAGATTTGGTTTAGCTTAATCTATGGTCAGGTTGTACGTGGAAGTATCTGACTTGGTTGGCATTTTCATACATTATTACGATCTATTTTCCTATTGTATTTCATGAGAACTTTTACTTGTTATTATGTGGCTTTGATGGATGTTCTATAATGGTTATTATTATGGTTATATGTTGGTTATAAGCATGGTTCCATAACAGGTTATAGCTATGGCTGTCGATATGTTTGATTTGTTGATGAATGGTTATTGAATGCATTAACTAACATATGTTATTTCAACTATTATGAGAAGGAAATAGACCTTCTTGATGATTCCCAGATAATTATCATACCCCTATTTTCATATATGCATTAATGACCCATAGATTACATGTTTGATGAAATGCATGTCATGTTATAGGTAGTCTAGGTCAATATCTCCCTTCAAGTTTGTGTGTCTAGCATTATTTTCATGTCATTATTGAATCTAAGAAGTTACAAGAAGTTATGGGTAGTGGTCTAGAGGCTGACCTAAAATTTAGGCTCATAATCTAGGACCACATGCTCCTAACTGGAAATTTTGGGTTGCAACTGCATGGATGTAAGCTTGTGCATGCAGTTGGAGGCTTCCAACCGCATTGAGGCCTTGTTGTGGGTGCGGTTGAGGGCTCGCGGCAGAGAAGGAGGGGTCCATATCAGGGTTTGGCCACCTGGGATGGTTACTCAACCTCTGAGTGACCTATAGCCCCCATAGGATGTTGTGAAAGGTCAGTTTATCGCAAGTAGTCGACCCCAATTTCTTAATGGGACCTAGGAGGTTGGGTCATGTCATAGTATCCCTCATCTCATGTTTACCCCGGTAGGCCGGGGAAAATGGGTAAATGTGGGAGGGGTGGTTACAGAGATAATGTTACCTTGGAAACACATGGAACGAGATAGTGTCACCTTAATAGAATGTAAATCTAGTTGCTTTGAATCATGATGATTTACCCACATTAAAGGCTCTCTCTTGATGTCTGAGACCATTAAACTCTTACTTCTATATTATATCATTGATAAATAAGATGATGAACTAATTTTTTCTACTCTTTCAAAATTTCAAAATGCATATTCTATTTATATCCACTCTTCACTCAATTGGAGAGTTTTTTCTTAAATGAGGCATTGCTTGCAGGATTTTCTCATTTGAAATATTATATGATTATTTAGTTCAAAAGCAATGTAATCTATTGCATTTTGGAATTATTAGTTTTGCAAGTACCTCTACAATTTTTTGGTGACAAAAAAGAAGTAAGGCCCTAAACATTCCAAGAAGAAACATCCTCAGAATAACAAACTAAACAAGGGTCCCAAATATTTTTAGCCTTCTCCTACTCCAAATAGTGATGAAGGAGCTAAATCAAAAGGCAATAAGATTGAGGGATGTCTCATTTTTTGCGGGAAAAATGTCTAACTAGAGCCAAAATATTTCAAAAAGATGGAATCCCTAAAAGGAAACATGAGGAAGAACAACATTCATTTAGGAATTTCTCCTTCCAATGCTAATTTCAAAGGGTATACATTTTCTATGTTTGCTTTTTCTTTCAATGAAAAAACATCTTATTCAAATGAGTGTATCCTAAACTTTAGAGAATTTTAAAAGATATACAAAGAAAAAGCAGCCTTTTTTATTCTAAATCAATGTAACACCAAATACATATTTGTTGGAAATGATAAGGCTCTAGGTGTTTTAGGTTCATGAACCATTTATCTAGATGATGGTCACTCTAATCATGTATTGCATGTTCATAATCTCTTATGCAAGCTTCTATCCATCTATTAATAATGCATTATGGTGAAGGTAAAACCATGGATTTTCCACCTCAGTAAGTTATAATTAGGTAATTGAAATATCTTAAGCATTTTGTAGCATCAATGATCTAGGTGGATATCGGTGGCCACCCACTTATTCCATTTGGACCCGCAGCATCAATTCTTTTAGTTTTTCAGCTTTAACACATCTTACTATTTTTAGCAGGTTTTCGGGTCCTGCACACCCAAAGCCGTTTTGGGGACTTAATTATCCAAGTGGATATTGGTGGCCACCCACCGATTCCATTTGAACCCCCACCATCAGTTCTTTCAATTTGTAAGTTTCAGCACAACTTACTATTTTTAGCAGTTTTTTGGGTCCTGAACTTTCAGAGTCGTTTTGAGGCCCTAAACGAAGTTTTTTGGGAAAATTGGGAGCAACATAGGTTGTATATTGATCATGTTTCTCACTCAAAAGTTTTATTCCTCAAATAGATCTTTCTAACGAGCTATTGAGCGCATCAAACGAAGATCAGATGCCAAAGTTACGTTCCCAGGAAGTTGAAACACCAATTTACCCAAACGGGACCCACAGTTTTGGTGCTTCATCTCGTAGGGTTAGGTTTTTGGACGTTTCAGATTTTACATTGTTTCTTAGCCTCATTGTAACATAGTTCAGGGGCTGGTAGCTGACACATCTCTTCTTAGGGATATGCTGCCGTACCCTAGCTCATCTATTTTCATTATGTCTGGAATAGGCCTTGGAGCCTCAATGTAACAAAGTGGAGAGGCCTGTAGCAATCACATCTCTTCTCAGGGATACGCTACGAGTGCCCTCGCCTGCTCATTTCTATTATTCCTATAAGCATGTTTCAGTGAGTTTTTTTGTAACACGGTCCAGAGGCCTGTAGCCGCCACATCTCTTCTTAGAGATAAGCCTACCAACACACTCGCTGTTTTTTTACATTCTGTTTGTAAACAAATTTCAGTTTTGTAACACATTTTAGAGGCCTGTAGCCGCCACATATCTTCTCAGAGATACGCTACCAGTGCCCTAGCTGTTTATTTCAGTCATTTGATTTTAATAAAATGAAGCATTATTTCCGTTGCATCTCTGTATCTATGGCTATATGTGTATTCTATTGCATTCCTGCATAAATCCGGATCAGTGGTATCAGAGCGGTCCAATCTTTCTCTGTTTTTCTCTTCATGTCCCTAATGCAGCCAGGGTATAAGGATTTCAACCTCGCGAACCCCGACGACCCCCCATGGCAGTAGGAAAAAAATACGAGGGAGCAGGAGATCCTATCAAAATCTTGCTCGAGGAGGCCCTCGAGAAACAGAGGAACACGATCATGGATAAATTTACCCATATCCTTCAACGACTGCCCACCAATGGCACATCTACATCCAGTACGTCCGCGACTTCCTGGACAAATCCAATACCAAGTTCAACAGAATTTCCCCCCCAGGGAGGAACTTAACACAATGGAGACCATTGATTCATAAGGAGGGAGGAATGATCCAGGAGGATATCGGTGGCCACCCATCTATTCCATTTAGACCTGCATCATCAATTCTTTCAGTTTTTCAGCTTCAGCACAACTTACTATTTTTAGCAGGTTTTCGGATCCTGCACACCCGGAGCCGTTTTGGGGACATAATGATCTAGGTGGATATTGGTGGCCACCCACCGATTCCATTTGAACCCCCATCATCAGTTCTTTCAATTTGTAAGTTTCAACACAACTTACTATTTTTAGCAGTTTTTCGGGGCCTGAACTTTCAGAGCCGTTTTGAGGCCCTAAACGACATTTTTTGGGAAAACGGGGAGCAACATGGGTTGTAGACCATTATTACTTGCTCAAAATTTGCATTCCCCAGATAGATATTTCTAACAAGCTATTGAGTGCGTCAAACGGAGATCGGATGCGAAAGTTACGTCCCCGGGAAGTTGAAACACCAATTTACCCAAACGGGACCCATAGTTTTGGTGCTTCATCTCCTAGGGTTAAGTTTTTGGACATTTGAAATTTTACATTGTTTCTCAACAATAAATAGGCCTTCGAGCCTCATTGTAACACATTTTAGGGGTTGGTAGCCGACACATCTCTTCTCTGGGATACGCTGCCAGTACCCTAGCTCTTCTATTTTCATTATGTATGGAATAGGCCTTGGAGCCTCAATGTAACAAAGTGGACAGGCCTGTAGCAATCACATCTCTTCTCAGGGATATGCTACGAGTGCCCTCACCTGATCATTTCTATTATTCCTATAAGCATGTTTCAGTCAGTGGTTTTGTAACATAGTCCAGAGGCTTGTAGCCGCCACATCTCTTCTCAGAGATAAGCCTACCAGCACCCTCACTGTTTATTTAAATTTTGTCTGTAAACAACTTTCAGTTTTGTAACACAGTACAGAGGCCTGTAGCTACCACATCTCTTCTCAGAGGCACGCTACCAATGCCCTAGTTGTTTATTTCAGTCATTTGATTTTAATAAAATGATGCATTATTTCTGCTGCATCTATGTATCTATGGCTATATGTGTATTCTATTGCGTTCCTGCATAAATCCGTATCAATCAAGAACCACATGGAATTACTAAGTTGTACAAATTTGAAAATTTTGGGTCATTGTCTCTTCAATTTTTATTGCTCATACATGCTATGAGTAGACTTTGGCATGAGCATTTTGGTCATCTAAATTTCCACTCATTGCAACAATTATGTAAGGAAAACATGGTCACTCATCTTTGTTTATTTCAAGCATAGGTGGTGTTTTTTCTAGGTGTGCCTTGATCCGTATTCAAGGACTTAACCGATCCCAAACTTGATATGGTTGAAAGCTCCCTTGAATAGGACCTTGGTTCTTAATGTTGATCTTATGACTCTATTTCATTAACATGCTTGAATTCAGTTAGAGTATTAAACTTGTGAATGTGTTAATAGTATCCAAATTTATTACTTAATGCATTTAATGACTATAATTGTGGAAATAACATGCATAAGAAAACATGAGATAAGAGATTAATCACACAAGATAAGAGATCATTGAATTGGTAATGGAGTTCACCCAATGTGGGAGACGTCTTCGAGCTTCGCTCAATTACGTAGCCACTTCATTAGTTTCTCTCCTTCAATAATGCACTTATTTTTCAATACAAAAGAACAATCACTTTAAGTGGAAATGTGGCCCTTTCAGTGTTGCACCATCTCGGTTTTCATGCACAGGCTCAAACAAAGAGATCCCTTTCAATGTTGCATTGTCTTGGTTTTCATTCATAGGCTCAAACAAAGGGTTCTCTATAATGATTCAGATCTCGCTACCTTGTTGTAGTATACAAAGACCATACAAAATATACAAGTACATATTCTATTGTAAGAGGGATAATTATTAATAAATGAGGCTTATATTGGTTTTTATGCCAAAATTCTCAAATTTATGCTCAAAACACATCAAACACAACATTAGAAAGTTTGTCTCATCATTTTGAAACTTTTTGTTGCAAACACGAACACCTTCTAAAGAGGGAAACCTTGCCTTGTGAAGAATGCCAAACAATGACTTCCAAATGTGAGCTACAACCATGAGCTTTGAGATCCACTGCTCAAACTACAAAATACTCCCTACCAATAGCTTCGCCTCAAAATTATGCAACTTTAGAGCATAAACACGACCACCTTTTGACACGTTCAAGGTTTCCTCGAAGTTCGTGCCAAGCATCTAATAACACGTGGGATTTGTAGAAATTTTAATACAAATTATGTATTGACTGGATTCTCCTGATCTAAAAATTATATGCCACTGTTAAATACAAAATCGCTTCTACAAAAATTCTTGCGGAATTTAAAACACAATCGCCAATTGCAATATCAAGAAGAAAGATCAATCACACATAACACATATGTTTTTACTGGGAAAGAATAAAGCTGAAAACCCCACCATCATATAATATGTATATATGATGGATAATGAAACAATCTCATACAAAAATATAATCCAAGAGCTCTCAGTGCAATATACAATCGTCTCACACTGTCATACAAAAATTGGCAAATACATGCGCTAATTTACTGCCTCCAAACAGCCTGCCTCCACTGCACAATCCCTGCTGATAGCAATCCCTGAATGAATGGAATCCTAATTGCCTTGATTTCACAATCCTCATGGGCACATCCAATGTGTGTGTGGTTGCATGAGTGCACCCACTAATGTCACAACTGATAGTCGAACTGTCCCTTTCACCTACATCTCAACTGGGTCTCCACTGGATCTGACATGTATGTAGTTAAGAGTAGTAAATCTTCAGTTGCATGTGAGACCACTGATTGTGAATTAATTAAATAATTAATTTACTATTCTCTCACCAATGTATGTTTAGTTACAACTAGCACAACTGAGTTTAACTCACTTAAATGAGTTAAACTACTTTACAACTCACATAACTACAGATCCAACTCTATTACAACTTCGAATCACTCAGTTACAACTAAGTCCACTTTCATGTCCTACCAACCAACCTTTGAACTTGAATTTCCCATAGCTAACTGATTTGCCACTTCAGTTAACTATTTCCAAGTGCTCATTGAGAATAGATTAATGTTTATTGTCCAACTATTATTAAGGGATAATAATACTCGACATGCATCTAAAAATAGACATGCGATTCATAAAAAAAACCCTCACATACATCTAAAAATAGAAAATCATCTATAAATAGAATTTTCTCACCATCTATCAATATACATCATCTATAAATTGAATTTTCTCATGTATTCTAAAAATAGACTTCCACCTAAAAATAGCCTGAGGCTCCATCCCAGTGTAGGTGCATAATTTTCAGTAGAATCTTCTTGTTGAATCTCAACACTCCCTCTCAACAAGAAAGGGATTATCCTTCACCCTAATCCTGTCTCTATGGTATTCGAATTTGATCCTGGTGAGCACCTTCATCAAAATATCTGCATCCTGATCTTTAGTAGGAATTTACTGAAGCAACATGATCTTCCGCTGCACATAATCTTTGATATGATGATACTGGATATCTATATGCTTAGATCTATCATGAAACACAGGATTAATCGAGAGTTTAATGCAACTTTGATTATCACAATGAATCATTGTCGGATTTAAATGAGAACCAAACAAACCAACCAAGATATTTCTCATCCAGATAACCTCACATGCAACTTGACTTGCTGCAATGTATTCTGCTTCCGATGAACTAAGTTCCACAAATATTTTCTTCCTGTTGTACCAATAAACAACTGTAGATATGATACTAAAGATCCCCCCCCTGATGTGATCTTTCTGTGCGTTGGGCTGCATGCCCAATTTGCATCCGTGAAGCCATGAAACTTCACCTCATTCGTCTGCCTATACCATAAGCCATACTTAGATGTGCCCCTAAGGTATCTAAGGACATGCTTGCCTGCCTTCCAAAAGAGCTTGATAGGCTTAACCATCGCTTGAATTAGCTGGGTAACCGCATAGCATATGTCCGGTCTTGTATTTAGTAAATACATTAGTGAACCCACTAACTATCGATAGACAATAACATCCACTACCTCTCCAGATGTAGCATCCTCTTTCCTCCAATTTCTTGGAAGAGGAGTATCCATGGGTTTGCAGCCCTCCATGTGAAACTTACCCAGTATCTCCCTTGCATACTTGCCTTAAGACAAAAAAATATCACCATCTCACTGCCATATTTCCAATCTAAGGAAATAATGAAGGAGGCCCATATCCTTTATCTCGAACTCATTTGCAAGGTCCTCCTTACATGAGTGTATCGGCTGCTCATCACTAGTCAATATTAGATCACTAACATAAAGAAAAATGATTAAAAGCTTACCCTAAACCACAATTTGGTATAGGTTTGCATCCGCCTCACTTTTGGTGAAGCCAAGTCTAGTGAAATAGTTGTCTATCTGAGTGTACCAAGCATGGGGTGCTTGCTTCAGCCCATACAACGCTCTTTTGAGTTGGCACACATGCGACTTGCTGCTGAAATTCTCAAATCATTTATGATGATCTATGTACACTTCTTCCTCAGTGATCCCACTGAGAAACACAGTCTTCACATCCATATGATAAATGCGCCAACCCGTCTGCACTGAGAGAGCAAGGATGGTCCTTATGGAATATGTTGGGGCCCTTGTTTTGAAATTAAACAGTTTTGAGTTGCAGATAATAGGTGGCATAACGCAACCAAGGACAGAGAGCTATCACGGTTGCGAAGAATTGAAGAGAGGGTGGCGCAGCTGTTGCGAAAGCAAGCACAGATGGAAGAAGGAAGCGACATA